>CM010617.1:16149530-16719224 GCA_003430845.1 Xanthoceras sorbifolium | reverse complement strand
AAACAACCACTAAACCGGAAGTCATCCAACCCCGCATCATATGCATCAGAAAAGTCATCCTTCCAAGGAGGCCAAACTCTAGAACCCTCCTCACATTTCGAAGAATCATGAACCGCATTAAAATCCCCCAAAACTAACCAAGCATGGTTCTCAAACTCCTCCCCCCGGGCCCTAAGATCAACCCATAACTCCTCCCTATGAACATGACAATTATTACCATACACCATAGAAACTACACACTCCCAAGTCAAATCAACAGCCGAAACTCTACAATGCATAACTTGTGCAAATGAAGCAATAACCACAACATGAACATCACTAGGATTCCAGCAAACCCAAATCCTCTCCAAAGAAGAGAACTGATAGTTACACCAGACCTTCCAAGACCGATTAAGTCTTAAAAACCAAATCTTTGTTCTTTTCAAGAACCTTATTCTCCATTAAACCACATAAAGATAACCTCTCATCTTTAATCCAATTACGAACCTCCCTTTGCTTCATAGGATCATTAAGACCCCTAATATTTTAGCACCCAAAAATCAAAAATACACAAGATAAAAAGAACACAACCACAACTGCACTATCTCCACTTACACCCCTAGAGGACAATGCTTCTTATTCTTTTACCCTTACCACTAGAACCCTTCTTCTTCTTCTTTCCAAAGAATCCTTAGCTTTAGACGCCAAAGTATTGCGAGGAAGACTAGAATCAACACCATCCTTATAATGACCAACCTCGTCATAATCATAAAGAGCATCCTCTCATCACAAACAGAGATGTTTTAGTGTGTTCCTAAATTATTTTGGGTAATTTTTATGAGTTTGAAAGTAGGAAAACTTCATGGACTTCAAATTTTGTTCTTTTAGAAAGTTTCCTTTTAGTGTAATATTTATTTTGGGAAACTAACTTTCTTTCCCTAAAGTGTTTTTGGAAAACCTTATGGTAGAATATTTCCTATTCCTATTAGACCTACGGTTTTCATAAGAGTCTATAAATAGTGAACTAAAATTCATTATTTTGTAATTCTCTGGCATTTTTTATTTTCTCTTGTTTTGTTGGTTTAAATTCGGATCAACTGCTGTTGGGGCAGCAACCCCACACCAAAACGTGGGTGCATGCCTTTGGTGTAGAGCTCTGACAGCAGCCCCATACCAAAAGCGTAGGTGCATGCCTTTAGCGTGCACACGCTAGGTCTAAGTCCTATATTCCGAAACTTCCTATGTTTTCCTGTTTTGAACTCCTGGTAAATTTCAAACATGTTTTAATGTGTTCCTAAATTGTTTTGGGTAATTTTTATGAATTTGAAAGTAAGAAAACTTCTTGGACTTCAAGTTTTGTTCGTTTAAAAAGTTTCTTTTAGTATAATATTTCTTTTGGGAAACTAACTCTCTTTCCCTAAAGTATTTTTGGATAACCTTATGGTAGAATATTTCCTATTCCTATTAGAACTAGGGTTTCAGAAGAGTCTATAAATAGTGAACTAAAATTATTATTCTTTAACTCTCTGGTGTTTTTTTTATTTTCTCTCACTTGTTTTTATCGGTTTATTGCTTTTATTATTTGTGAGAGGTTTGAGTGAGTTCTAGGCTAGATTGTTCTTTTATTGTGATTCATTGTTTCTAATCTATATATAATATGTCTTGATCATGCATATTATTTTTTATTTATATATAGTTGAGCACCTAGATCTGGTCTCAATAACTTGAGGGGTTTTATTTCTTCGACCTAACGAAAGAATTAAGAAGTCTATAGGACGGGGAGATAGTGAGTATGAGTGACAAGGTTTTGCTAGTAAAAGACTTATGTGAAGGTAGGATTGGGTTATAGCTTGAGTGATCAATCAGCTTGAGTTGTAAATAATATCAACTAGTAAAATTTTGTGTGGCGTGTTAAGTGGCCTACGAGTTGGTCCCATGGTTTGTACCCATTGAGGGGGTTTTCCACGTAAAAATCTTTGTGTTTATTTTAAAGTAGGTTTAATTTTTAATTCCATATATTTGTTGTAAACCTATTCGCCCCCCTTTATGTTTATCATAGCTATAAATTCACGTTTTTCAAGTGGTATTGGAGCAAGAGTCTAGACATACTTAGGCTAGGGTTCTGTTGTTTTTATTTTTGTTGGAATTTTTTATGTTTCTTTATCTTTGGGAAGAATGATTCGTGAAGGTGCTTCGAGTACTTGACTTTCACTTTTGGATGCTTTGAATTACGCATTTTGGAAGGTATGCATAAGAGCATATTTGCTATAGCTACAAATCTTGTTTTTCAATTGGTATTAGAGCCTGAGTCTACACACTTAGGCTAGGATCCGAGTTTTTTTTTATTTTTGGTGGATTTTTTTTTTGTTTTTATCTGTGGTAGATATGATCTGTGAAGGTGCTTCAAGTACTCAACCTCTCCCTTAAATGATCTAAAATGCATCTGGAGGATCTGCACATGGGTTTACAGTGACGATGAGGAAGAAGTTGATGTTCATTGAATACAACTCAGCCCACAAACAATTTTATTGTTCTCGCATCTTCAGTTTCTACAGATGACAAGGTTGATAAGACCAAAACTGAAGATGATGTTAAGGATGATGTGCTGAGTGAAGATGCCTAGAGAACGGCATATGAGCAACTTCTTAAAGAGAATCAATAGGTACAGAAACAAAACTTTACTCTTCTATCTAAAATAAATTGCTTGATCTTGAGAGAAAGTAAGCTTTGGATCGATCCCTCAAATTGCCAAATGAGGTAGATGATTTCATTGAAAGGATCAAAGTTTTAAATGTGGAGATGGAAAACAGAGAGGAAACCTCGATGATAGTACAAAAGCACGAAGAAGAAGTTGCAAAGAAGTAAACTGTTATAGAAGAGTCGATCAAAGGACTCACACTTGTTGCAAAGATGAATGAAGTGATAAATTCTTAGGAAGATGTACAACGACAAGGGAGGTCTTGGATTCATTAATGCTTCAAAGGCTTCAATAAGCAAAAAAGTTTTTGTGAAGGCCATATCTACCGAGCAACAGATCTTGTGCACAAGCCGAATGACAAGCCGCATGGAGCTTAAAAGGTTGATCAAACTATTAGCATTTTGGCAATAGGAAAGGCTTAGGCTATGTTGATTAGAAATCTACTTCATCATCAACCAACACAACGTTTAAGAAGGGTGAATATTCAAAGAAACAACCTACACAAGGTAATCCTTCAAACACATTTTTGAGGAGGCCTCATCAAGACAACCATAAGCTCAAGGAAAATTCATAAAAAACATCACACCAAAGTGATCACAAGTACAAAGTAAGTTTTCTAAATTTATCCCCACATGTCATTATTGTGATGTCAAAGGGCATATTAGATCTAGATGTTATCAATTTATTAGCATGTGCATTAATAGGCAAAAGGCCAAGTTCTTTTTAAAGAATAATGATCTTAATCATGTTAAGAGTAGGTCTAAAGTTTTTCATAGTGCTCAGTCTTCTAAGTTCACACCTACTTGTCATCATTGTCGTGTTAAAGGTCACATTAGACCTGATGTTATCAATACTAGCATGTGTAATCCCGTGTCAAATTCCAAATCTTTTGAAAAGATGAAACATGCTAATATTGTTGATAGAAGGTTTAATTCTTTTATTCCTCAAAAGAAAAATGTTCAAAAAGCCAAGGTATATATTTCCAAGAATTCTGTTTTGGTCGATAGTGCTCAAAATGAAATATTACGTGATAATGATGCCATGTTTGTTCCACCTGTGTACAAATTCAAAGAATTGGAGGAGTTCGTAAGTGAGATCGATTTTGAATAATTTCCTTTCAACGATGAGAACTCAAATCAACGTGCTGATAATATTTACCATGTTTGTGAGATGTATTGTCAGGTGAGTAACGAATAAATATTGCATTTTGATTGCATGTAATTCACGAACGATTTGCTAAAACTACCGTGTGTTTTATTGCCTTTAAGATATATGTATATCAAATGATTGGATCAATTTCTTGAATGAAACAAACGTGTGAAATTGCCAAAGCTAGTATACTATGAATGACCAATGATCAGTATTGTTGGCTTCATTTTTTGATCAAAAATGGGCCTCCACATTTACCTATCTTTACCGATTTTTTTTCCGTTCCCAGGTAATTATTTGTTGTTTTTAATATTTTTCTTGAGTGCGCAGGTAAACAGGGTCATTCTGGGAGTTCGAAGGAATTCAAGGCAAAACTTGCATGTCGCACAACAAGTCGTGGCAATTCATAATAATTGCCTGGCAGAGACTTCCGCGACTTGGGCCACGACTTGCATGTCGTGTCACAAGTCGCAACAAATGCAATATCCAGTTTTTGGCAGAAAGTTCCGCGACTTGTAACGCAACTCACAAGTCGTGGTGAAGCGTCAGGTGCCCTAATGCAGCGCACTATAAAAAGAAAAAAAAGAGGAGATTCGGCTGGGACGACAGCAGACCAAAATAACTCGACCAATAGGAGAAAAAAATAGGTCAAGGGGAGAAGAAGATCATCTTGGAGACAAAAGGGTGTGGATTCAATCATTTCATCATCTTCTTAACATCAAGCATGAATTTGGGAGCAAGTGGAAGCTAGAAGAAGTGACAATTGGAAGAGAATGAGAGTTCATACGTTCTAGGAGTTCTTCTATCCCTTTCCTTCTTTGATTTTCATGCTTTTATCTCTCTTTTATAATTGATAAACATGTTTGGTTGTAATTACTTGATTATGAACTGAATTTGTAAGTTAAGGTTTTGATGAATTTTATTCTTAATAGTTGAATGGATTGATAGTTTGATTTATTGTGATTGATTGTCATTTGTTGAGTGATATTACTGATTTTAATGCTTCTAAATGTAATGGCCAACATTTGGTTGATTTTATGGTTGTGTGTTATGAACCGAGAGGTGATGTAAAATCTCACTTTTCAAATTTATTTTAAATTATTATGAAGGGTGTATTTGAAATCTTTTGAAAATTTTTGAAGAATATGTGAGGACGTAAAAGATATATTTTAAAAGTTGGCAATTAAAATTGTAAATAGATAACAGTTAAGGGACAAAACAGAACTTTTACAGTCATATATCTATTCATCTTCTTCCTCGCGACAGCCACCATTTTTCTTTTCTCTCTCCCCGTTTTCTTCGTTTTTCCTCCACCTTTGACCTTGATTTCCGATCACGTCCGACCTCCGTTTCGATCGTTCTTGGTACCAATAGAAAGCTCTTGCGACATAGAATCTATTGGTACCAACTTTGAAGATTTCCATGGCCGTTTGAGTCTCCGATTTGGTCAAGAAAGTTAGGGATTTTTCAATTCGGAAATCCTCCAATTCCGGCGATTCTAGCCATTTCCCACTCCGACCACAGTTATAAACATTGACGAGGGAGATGAGGCGAACAAAACCCGACCATTTTTGGAGGTCGCCGAAAAGTTTTCAGAAAGTCGACGCTTACGTATTCGTTTCCGACCTCCTGAACTTAGAATTTGATTCTGACCTCCTGAACTTAGAATTTGATTCTGGGGTAAGTTTCCGACCTCCTGAACTTAGAATTTGATTCTGAACACGTTTACGTATTCGTTTTAAGTGTAGGATATTATTTTGAGGTTAATTGTATTATATGTCCGCCGTATATAAATTAAATAATTATATTCTCGTGTAGATTTTACCGATCGGGATAATTAGGCTTGAAATCGAGGCCACTGCGAGTAACTGGTAGCTTACACGAGGTAGGGGTTTCAAACTTAAATTTTTAGAATATTTTCCCTATAAGTTTTGGATATAAATTGATTGTGAAAGTTTGAGGAAATCCTTATTTAAATTGTGGAATTGATTTGAGAAATAAATTGGAATGTATTGTGTGGAAAATATGATTTTTATGCAGGTTTTATATTTTGGGATTTTTATAAAAACAGCCGTTATGCTGCCGAAATTTTATTAAAAATGATGAGTTTACATATGGGATGCATGGTGGATTTATTTAAATTGTTTGGTGATTTTGAAATGGTAACCGTCCTAGTCATTATATTATATTATATGTTATTATACGACTTTATGTCGGGGACTGCACAGGGTATTTTCTAGTACGTACACCTTGTATATGAGGTTAGTACCAGGGTCACGGTGAGCCAAATTTTTTCATTTCAGGTATGAATGTTTTATTTAAAATGATAGGCCACCGGGTATGATTAGTGGACGTGTTGATATTACTTTATGAAAGAAAGTGTTACTGTTTACTTAAAATTTTGTGAACGTATTTAACCATGCAGGATTATCCCATGACTTTATAAAAATGATGTTTTCCACATACATTATCGGGGATTAGACCCTATTGAGCTTTAGCTCACCCCTTTTTATTTTCTTTCCCCCCCAGGGAGCGCCCAACGCGGATTAGAAGATCGTTAGTTGATGTGGGTGAAGGCTTGTGAGATCTAAGGATTAGATTTCTGATATTAGTGATTAAAATTATGTTATTTGATATTTGTATTGATTAAAGGATTTGTACTTGTTATGGACCTATAAAAATGTTGAGATAACTCAGTTTATGAGTTATGTATGTTGATGTGCAAATCTTTTAGTTGTGGATGATTAGGACTTCATGATTGGAGCATGTTTCAGTATGATTATTATCTTGGAAATTGAATCCATGAATTCTAATGGGTGATCACATATCTGTGGGGTTATTTGGTGTTGACTTTTGAAATTTGGAAATATTTTTGTTTGTAAACAGATTTCCGTTTTGTTTGATACTCCGGAGTATTCAAAGAAATTAATTGTAGTTTTTATGAAATTTTAATAAAGTCAAGATTAGAAACTATTGATTTTATTTACAACTCTGCCACGGCTTAGGGCCCGGGTCGTGACAGAAAAATGGTATCATAGCTTTTGGTTTTCAAACCTCGGAATGTGACTCCTACTAGAATGAATGGATGGTATTTCACTAAACATGCATCACTAATTGCTAATGATTTGATGTTTAAATTATAGGCTTGAAAGATGCCTCCGAGAAGGAGAACTCGAGGGCAGGAATCAAGGACTGACACACCACCTCCACCACCACCGCAACCCATTAATGAGAAAGTGGTCAATCTCTTGGAAGCAGTTATGAGGATGTCTGCCACACAAACTGTCCATGTGAAGGACAAGAATGAAAGACTCCGGGATTTCTGTCAGATATTTGATACTCAGTTTGACGGCAGGCAAGATCCTATTACTGCAGATAGATGGTTGAAGGCAATTAAGAGGTCCTTTTCTTAAGTTGATACGCCTAGTGAGTTCTGGGTGAATTTTGCTGTTTATAGGTTGACCGGTGATGCTGTTATATAGTGGAAAAATTTGGCAATTCAACGAGACATAACCGGTGTTGACTGAGAAGTCTTTGAGGGGTTATTCCGGGACAATTATTTTAATGCAGGCCATAGAAGGATGTTGGCAGATATGTTTGAGAATATTGAGCAAGGGGGGATGACTGTAAATGAATATATACCAGGTTCATGGAGTTATCCCAGTATGCTGGAAGGGCTGACGAGTCACTGCTATTGTCAAAGTTTCTAATGCGTCTCAGACCGACGATATGGAATAGGATCTATACACAAGAGTTCAGGAAGCTAACCGATTGTTTGGCTGCTGCCATTCTAGCTGAAACAAACTTCAGGGATAACCAGCCTCCCAGGAATCAACTTTCTGGCAGTAGAGACAGGAAAATAACCAAGAAAAATCAAGGAGGGTGGCGTAGCCCTAATTATGCTACTAGTGGAAGTGGCACAAGTAGCGGGTCTTCGGGACGGAGTTCACCATATGGCAACTGTTATAATTGCGGACAACAGGGTCATCTGAAGAAGGCTTGTCCATATCCGCGAAGGTCCCAATCATCTCGTGGAGGAGCCATTCAGATTCGGCTTCCTTCCAGGGCCAACCTATGCACAATCCATCCCATGCATCATCTCCAGCATTTGCCTCTCCTGATCCACAGCGCTAGTATGTTCCGTAATACCAACATCAATACCGTGCACCTACTTTGGGATTTGGCCAGAATGTTCCTCAAAATTTCCAGGTTCCACAAGCATCTAGGAGCCGTGGTACTTCAAGTTACAACATGGGTTCTAATGCTAGTGGGGGCCGCCCAGGAAAGGGAAAAGGAAAAGGAAGAGGCACCGGACAGGCTTATGCTGCTACAGCTGAAGAGGAGTGTGATCACTCGGGCAGAGGGGTGATTGATGGTATGGTTCTAATTTCTCGTTCTTGGGCTCATGCTTTGTTCGACACTGGTGCATCACATTCTTTCATTTCTTTGTTGTTTGCAAATACTTTGGGGTTGGGTTTTGAGAATCTTAACATGCCATTGAGTTTGGAAACCCCATTGGGAAAAGCTCATGATTTAACAGTATGTTGTAAATCAGTGAGCATTAGAATTGATGACAGGTGATTTTCTGATGATTTGATTGTGATGCCCATGGGACAATTTGATGTGATTTTCGGTATGGATTGGTTAACTAAATACCGAGCACAAATCGATTGTTACAACAAAAGAGTGATACTTTACACAAAGAATGACAAGGTTGTTTACCAAGCGACTCAGGGTATAAAACAGCTAAGTCCAATTCTGAAGACCTTATTTGGTGGAAAGAAAAGACTGGAAACCTATGGTAGTGTATTTGCCATTCACGGGGAGACAAGTAAGGTAAACCAGTATTCCCAGGTATATGTGGTTGATGAGTACCCAGATGTATTTCCTGAAGAGTTACCAGGGTTGCCACCAGATAGAGAGATTGAGTTCAGTATTAATCTAGTTTCCGGGGCTCAACCAATTTCCACAACTCCATATCGTATGGCCCCAGCAGAACTAGTGAAATTACGGAAACAATTAGGAGAGCTCCTAGAAAAGGGATTTATTCGGGAGAGTACCTCTCTATGAGGAGCTTCTGTTTTATTTGCAAAGAAAGCTGACGGTTCTCTGAGACTTTGTGTAGACTATCGAAAGTTGAACCAAGTGACAGTAAAGAATAAGTATCCCTTACCCAGGATAGATGAGTTGTTTGATCAACTCGGAGGATCAAAATTCTTCTCGAAGATTGATTTGAGATCCGGCTATCACCAATTGAAGGTTCGGGCAGATGATATTCCTAAAATAGCTTTTCGGACCCGTTATGGTCATTTTGAGTTCCTTATTATGCCGTTTGGGTTAACTAATGCTCCTGCAGCTTTTCATGGACCTCATGAATCAAATTTTCAGGCCTTACCTGGATAAATTTGTTGTGGTGTTTATCGATGATATTTTGGTTTATTCCAGAACTTGTGAAGAACATGTAGAGCATTTGAATATAGTCCTGCAGACACTTCGAAAGAATCAGCTCTATGCTAAGAAAGACAAATGTCATTTCTGGTTGACCGAAGTCAGGTTTTTGGGTCATATGATCTCCCAAGAAGGAATATCTGTGGATCCTGCAAAGGTGGAAGCTGTCCTTCAATGGGAGAGACCAACAAACGTGACAGAAGTTCGTAGTTTTCTTGGCCTAGCTGGTTATTATCGCCGTTTCGTTGAGAACTTTTCAAGGATTGCTATGCCATTGACCCAATTGACGAGGAAGAATGTAAAGTTTGTATGGAATGAAGATTGTGAAGCCTCATTTATGGAATTGAAGCAAAGATTAACCACAGCACCTGTCCTTACAGTACCGGATAGTAATGAACCCTATGTAGTATACACGGATGCCTCAGGTACTGGTTTAGGTGGTGTTCTGATGCAAGGCGGAAAGGTAGTGGCTTACGCCTCCCGTCAATTGAAACCGCATGAGAAGAATTACCCTACCCATGATTTGGAGCTTGCCGCTGTGATTTTTGCATTAAAAATTTGGAGGTGTTACCTTTATGGAGTAAAGTTTGACATCTATTCAGATCATAAAAGTCTGAAATATCTTTTTACCCAGCGGGATCTAAATTTGAGACAAAGGAGATGGATTGAGTACATGGAGGATTATGATTTTAACCTTCAGTATCATCCTGGCAAGGCAAATGTGGTTGCAGATGCCTTGAGTAGAAAATCTCATGGAATTTTGGCCAATTTGGCATTGGAGGATTGAAAGAGAACTATGGTCATTGGAGATTATGATCTGTGTTTACAAGAAGACGAGGTAACAACTCGTGTTTACAATGTGGTGGCTACACCTAGTGTCCTGCAACGTGTTAAGCAGAGTCAATGGCAGGATGAAGAATTGAGAACTCTGTGGAATCGTTTGATAAATGGTGAGCATCTAGAGTGTTGGGAAATTAAGGTAGATGGATTTATTTATTATAAAGGAAAAGTGGTAGTTGCCAACGATCCGGAACTTAGAAGAGATGTGTTGGTTGAGGCCCATAAGTCCAAGTTTGTGGTGCATCCAGGTAGCACAAAGATGTATCATGATCTCAAGAGACAATACTGGTGGACCGGAATGAAACAAGAGGTAGCTGAATTTGTTGCTAAGTGTATGGTATGCCAACAGGTGAAAGCTGAACATCAACGTCCGTCAGGGTTACTCCAACCATTACCAATTCCTGAGTGAAAATGAGATAAGATTTCCATGGACTTCGTGACAGGATTACCGTTGACTCCACAGAGACATGATGCAATATGGGTTATTGTGGCCCGACTAACAAAAACAGCCCACTTCATACTTATAAGGAAGGACTACAAGCTTAATAAGTTAGCCAGACTCTATGTGGATAATATTGTTCGGTTACATGGTGTACCCTCCAGCATTATTTCAGATAGAGACCCACGTTTCACTTCTAGATTTTGGAGAGCCTTACAGACTGCCTTAGGGACTGAATTGAACCTTAGTACCGCCCATCATCCCCAAACTGATGGACAGTCTGAGAGGACTATTCAGATATTGAAGGATATGCTCCGTTCTTGTATATTGGACTTTGGAGGGAATTGGGGCGAGCACCTATCTTTGGTGGAATTTGCTTATAACAATAGCTATCAGGGTAGTATCGGTATGGCCTCGTATGAGGCTCTTTATGGAAGGCCTTGTAGGTCACCTTCGTGTTGGGCTGAACTAGACGAGCAGATTACTATTGGGCCAGAGATTATTGAAGAGACTACGAGCAAAGTAAGGAGTATTCAAGAAAGGCCTAAAGTAGTCCAGAGTCGCCAAAAGAGTTATGCTGATCTTCACCGTCGTGAGGTGGAATATGAGATTGGTGACTATGTTTTCTTGAAAGTGACACCTATGCGAGGTGTGACTCGATTTGGAGTTAAAGGCAAGTTAGCTCCTCGATACATCGGGCCATTTGAGATTATCGAGAGAGTTGGGCAGGTTGCTTATCGCTTAAATTTGCCAGCTCAGTTGGGACATGTTCATAATGTCTTCCACGTGTCCATGTTGAGAAAGTACACCGCAGACCCATCTCACATTGTTCCCCACTCGGAGATTCCTCTAAGAGAAGATGTGACATATGAGAAACAACCCGTACGAATCCTGGCGAGAGAGATCAAAGTGCTGTGAAATCGAGAAATCCGTATGGTTAAAGTGCTGTGGCAAAATCATACGGAAGATGAGGCTACTTGGGAGTTAGAATCTGAAATGTATTATAAATACCCTCACTTGTTTGAGATTCAGCTTGAGGTTGTATTTTGAATTTCGGGACGAAATTCTTTTAAGGAGAGTAGAATGTAAAATCTCACTTTTCAAATTTTATTTTAAATTATTATGAAGGGTGTATTTGAAATCTTTTAAAAAATTTTTAAGAATATGTGAGGACGTAAAAGATATATTTTGAAAGTTGGCAATTAAAATTGTAAATAGATAAACGTTGAGGGACAAAACAGAACTTTTACAGTCCTATATCTATTCATCTTCTTCCTCGTGACAGCCACCATTTTTCTTTTCTCTCTCCCCATTTTCTTCGTTTTTCCTCCACCTTTGACCTTGATTTCCGATCACGTCCGACCTCCGTTTCGATCGTCTTGGTACCAATAGAAAGCTCTTGCGACATAGAATCTATTAGTACCAACTTTGAAGATTTTCATGGCCGTTTGAGTCTCCGATTTGGTCGAGAAAGTTAAAGATTTTTCAATTCAGAAATCCTCCGATTCCGGCGATTCTAGCCATTTCCCACTCCTGCCACAGTTATAAACATTGACGAGGGAGACGAGGCGAACAAAACCCGACCATCTTTGGAGGCCGCCAGAAAGTTTCCAGAAAGTCGCCGCCGGCCGCCACATACAGCGGGGGTAAGTTTCCGACCTCCTGAACTTAGAATTTGATTCCGAACACGTTTACGTATTCGTTTTAAGTGTAGGATATTATTTTGAGGTTAATTGTATTATATGGCCGCCGTATATAAATTAAATAATTATATTCTCGTGTAGATTTTACCGATCGGGATAATTAGGCTTGAAATCGAGGCCACTGCGAGTAACTGGTAGCTTACACGAGGTAGGGGTTTCAAACTTAAATTTTTAGAATATTTTCCCTATAAGTTTTGGATATAAATTGATTGTGAAAGTTTGAGGAAATTCTTATTTAAATTGTGGAATTGATTTGAGAAATAAATTGAAATGTATTGTGTGGAAAATATGATTTTTATGCAGGTTTTATATTTTGGGATTTTTATAAAAACAGCCGTTATGCTGCCGAAATTTTATTAAAAATGATGAGTTTACATATGGGATGCATGGTGGATTTATTTAAATTGTTTGATGATTTTGAAATGGTAACCATCATAGTCATTATAGTATATTATATGTTATTATACGACTTTATGTCGGGGACTGCACAGGGTATTTTCTGGTACGTACACCTTGTATATGAGGTTAGTACCAGGGTCACGGTGAGCCAAATTTTTTCATTTCAGGTATGAATGTTTTATTTAAAATGATAGGCCACCGGGTATGACTAGTGGACGTGTTGATATTACTTTATGAAAGAAAGTGTTACTGTTTACTTAAAATTTTGTGAACGTATTTAACCATGCAGGATTATCCCATGACTTTATAAAAATGATGTTTTCCACATACATTATCGGGGATTAGACCCTACTGAGCTTTAGCTCACTCCTTTTTATTTTCTTTCCCCCCCAGGGAGCGCCCAACGCGGATTAGAAGATCGTTAGTTGATGTGGGTGAAGGCTTGTAAGATCTAAGGATTAGATTTATGATATTAGTGATTAAAATTATGTTATTTGAGATTTGTATTGATTAAAGGATTTGTACTTGTTATGGACCTATAAAAATGTTGAGATAACTCAGTTTATGAGTTATGTATGTTGATGTGCAAATCTTTTAGTTGTGGATGATTAGGACTTTATGATTGGAGCATGTTTCAGTATGATTATTATCTTGGAAATTGAATCCATGAATTCTAACGGGTGATCACATATCTGTGGGGTTATTTGGTGTTAACTTTTGAAATTTGGAAATATTTTTGTTTGTAAACAGATTTCCGTTTTGTTTGATACTCCGGAGTATCCAAAGAAATTAATTGTAGGTTTTTATGAAATTTTAATAAAGTCAAGATTAGAAACTATTGATTTTATTTACAACTCTGCCACGGCCTAGGGCCCGGGTCGTGACAGGTAACGCCCACAATATGCTCGATGTAATGTCCACCATAAATAGAATTAGATAGAGATATGCTAATTTACTTGTGTGATCATATAATGTGTTTATTGTGATTAATGCAATTTCATACACTTGGATTTTCATCTAGAGATAGGATATTAGTATATGTAGTAATAGGTCCAATTCAGGTCGAAAGAGAATTTTGGATAAATTAGATAAACATGATCATCAACAATGATAATTAAATTGCAATAATGTGCTTTCATGAAATTCAATTGGATGGATTAGATGAATTCAAATACCCTAACTAATCTCTCATATTGGTTCGTGTTATCCCACATTTGTATGTTTTTATGTTTATGTTTGTTTCATCTTTAATTCTCTTCATATAAACTTTTAGTTCTCCAAATAGATATAGACTTAGTTAATTTTAATACTCAATACCTAGACTATCCATGTGGAGACAATAAACTTGCTCTCAGTATATTATTTGTGCGACCCCGTACACTTGCGGGTACAAAAAGTTGTAACAAATATCCATGTTATTTACGCACTTATAGATCTCTTGAGCATTCCTCTTGAAAAGGGCTACAATTGCAAGTTGTGCAACCGCCTAATATACGAAAGGGCTACACTTGTAATATTGAGTGAAAGCAATCATAAGAATTACATAATAAAAAAAAGCATATAAAATAGAAAACATGCATATGAACAGGAGAACAAGATGTTGAGAAAAGAGTAATAAAAACATAAAACATGTCAATGCTTGATGCTAAAAATATATGGAGAAGTTATGGAGAATAAAAATCAAAAAATCTACTTTTACAAAGTACATTTGCACAAACCATTGCTAGTGTGAGTCTATTTTTTTTTTAATATAAATGACATCAAGGATGATGGTCGGTTTAAATTGTAGTAAAAAGTTTCTGGCAAAATTGCATTGTAGTGTTATTCATGATTGAGAAGCAAGCATTAAATATATATATATATATATTATATATATATATGTCAATTAAAGAATACGACACACACACACACTTTGCCAAACGTTTTCTGAATTTAATGCAATCTTTAGACAACATATACATTCGTGAAAATTTGATGATATATCTTGATTTGAATGTGGTATAAATTTGAAGAAAAGACTTGAGTTACTCATAAAAATAGCTATGCTTGAAAATCTTTTTATGCAGCTTTAGAGAAGCTCAATTTTGCGCGAATAATTGAAATATTTATTTCTTATGCTTTTGAAAAGCACACTTGTTGATTCAAACATGCTCATATCTATTTTAAAATTTTTGAAGAAACTATTTTGTTGAGAGTATTATGGAACAAGTCAATTTCGAAGGAATACGGTGAAAATTTTCAAAAGAATTTTTCGATTGTGTCTTTGCGTGTTGATTTTCATCATGATTCATTTAATCTTGCTTGGAGATGTTTCTTGGTTTTTTTGGTTTGAGTTTTAGGCAGAAACAATCATGGATGAAGCATCGAGGACGAACGAGGAGTCGAAGACGCAAAAAAAAGCGAAATTCAGAGAAGCTGGAGTGGCCAAGCAGCAAGCACAAGCCAAAAGCGTGTGGCTTCACCTTGATGTACTCAATTTATACCTCGCAAGTGCACGAGTCGTTATGTGAGTATAGTCTCAGCAAGTACAAGGATCGATCCACAAAGATTGATGGTTTAACTATGAATCTAATTCTAATTTAATTGATACAGAAAAGTAAAGATTGTTTGTTTGATTGAAAAGATTAAAAGTGAACTAAACTAAATTAACAGAGAAAATGTGAATGGTAAATCAATGGGGAAATAACTAGGTCATCAATGTTCCAAACAAAATCGCTCCTGCAACCAACTATTTATAAAAATGTGTCTTTTCAGTTTTAGAATTCATTTTTATCTTAAGTATGGTGATTACCTCTCGGTCAAGGACTTAACCAAGTATTCCTATTATTATTGATGTTATTCTCTGGTCATGGACTGAGCAAGTAATACTAGAAACCCATTAAACTCTAAGAACTAAGAATTAATTCCTAATTTAACAATCAACATATAAATCAAGCATTAATCATTCATAAGAACTATCTAACCTAGAACTAGCACGTAACAACGATTATCCTAATTCCTTAAAATCTCAAATAATTACCATTCAAAGCTTAAGTTAATTACATCATCTTCGTCCACAATAGGCAATAAACAATATATAAGCATAATGAATAATACTAAACCATAGAATAGAATAAAAATGATAGTTATTTACATAAGCGATTAAGTGTTCTTCACATTGATTTTCTAGTTAACGACTTAGTTACACAACATAGAAAATAATCACAATAAAAATAGAAAGAAAGTAGAAAAATATCAAACTCTCTCCCTTGACTATCGTAATAATCTCCAGGATGCGATGGTCATGGATATAACAACGTCGAAGATAGTGAAAATCCGATGAAGAAAGGGTGACAAGGCCTCTGATGATGATGCCTAGAACTATGGGAAGGGAACGGTAGCTCCCCATAGGGAAGCAAACCTCTAAAAAACGGACCCAAGTCCCCTCTCTCTGTGTTCTCTTCAATAAGTGATGAAATGATGTATTTATAGCCTCCCTCTCAACACTGAAACTCGTTTTAGGGTTTTTTAAAATGACCGTGTGACCATGTGGCACAACCTAGGTGATAGCGCGAGCCATGGTCATGCGAAACAATGATTTTGGCTCCATTTGGCCTTCGCGCGACCTGGGTAGTCGCGCGCAGTAGGTCGCATGCAAACGCTGGCAAACTGCACACTATTACAAAAATGAGCATAACTTCATCTAGAAAACTCACAATCATGAACCGTAAAATTTACTGGAACTTAGACCTCTAAAGCTTTCCAGAAATATGTTGTTTGTAACCTAGTTCATCTTTTGGAATATTTGGTGGCCCTCGAAACATGATAGTTCGGCACTACAAATTTTCCAATACTCCTTGATCCTTTTAGCTCCAAAACTCTCCCATTAAGCTGTAAACACCAGTAATGTTCAAAGAACACATCAAAACGCTCATATGCTACATAAACATAACTAAAGAAATCTTATATGAATTTGACGTCAATCAAATACCCCAAAACCTTATTTGCTAATCCACAAGCAAAACTAAAAAAAAACACTAAAATAAACTAACTAAATGAACAATCGTGGATTTGTATAATAGATTTATTAACAAATATTGCGGAATTAAAATAATAAACATTCAACACATAACATGGGATATTTTTAGCGTGGAAAACCTCAACAGGTAAAAACAACTATGGGACCAACGCGTAGGCCACTTGACACATCTATATAAATTATACTAGTTGGTATATCATTTACAACTTATGTTAATTGACCACTCAATTACACAACTCTTGCTATAACCCAATATTACCTACCCATAAGCCTTTTACTAGCAAACCCTGTAATGTGTGCTCAAAGACTCCTTGCGCTCCAAGTCTTGTTGTTCCTTTCGTATGGTCAAAGAAACAATAACCCCCAATTTATGAGATCAGATCTATGTGCTCAATACAATATGAACAATCAAATAATATGTATGATCAAAACATATTATGAATAGACTAAGCAGTTAAGCGCAAAAGCAAATCATAATTACTCTATATAAATAACTCTCTCTTTTCTCACATAAACAAAAACATTGAAGCATCAAAACAATAAAGCCATATGAGAGGAATAGAATAAGAACTATGAAGAACTATAGAGAGTATAATGAGCCTATCAAAAAGACTTGAAAAAGCTAAAGAGTTATACAACATAAGTTCTCTACATATAGGCAAACATTAGAAACCCTAAACCCAATTGTAGTTGGACTTTAAGAGCTATTAGGTTTTCTAATTCAACTAGGAAAAAAAGATTTACTTTCCTATTAAAAAGAGATTATCATCCCAAAAATAAAGGATTTATTTGTTACGTGTTGCCTTCAAATACCATAAAAACATCCTTGATGCTCAAGGAAATATTAAACACAAGTTTGAAAGACTTTAGGAGACCAAAAAACACAAGACACAAAATCTAACACATATAGGTTCGGCCTTGGTAGCCTACGCATGCCTTAGGCGTGCACCCATGCCCTAGGCATGAGGCTGCTGCTAGGTAGCCACGCGGTAGGAATGCACCCACGCCTAGGGCATGAGGCTGCTGCGTCATCTCCTCTTTTTAGCTTTTCTAGCTGCACTTGACTCCATTTTGAGTCAAGAGAAACCTACACAACGGCTTTGCATTTTTTTGTTCTTTATACCGATGGAAAGATACTAATGTCTAGTTTCATTCCCAAAAAACAAACATCATTTGGATGTATAGATAAAAAGTTATGTCCACTCAAGCATCAAAGGTCAGGTTTTCAAAAACACAAAATGTTTGAAATTAAATTCCAAAACTAAACAAAATAAAATAAATAAGACTCAACACTCATAAAACATTAGAACCAACATGTTAGCACTCAAATGCAAATGCATGAACATGTTATAAGTCTATGTGTAAATCTTATCTGATCTCAAGAATTAAGAGAATCGTTTTCTTCAAAACTTACCTTAAAGCACTTTCTTCAGACTTTTAGAAGCTTTCCGTCTTCCCATAATTTTTTCAAATCTTTAATAAGCTCAACTCATGTTCTAACTAAGCTAACTAAGAATTAAGTCTCACGGAGTCACAGCCAACAAAATAATGACCTTACAATCTCCCCATTTGGCTATTCCGTGACAAAACACTATACTCACCAAACAATCAAGTGATTGTTTTTACATTCACTCATTTAGACTCAAAAATTACATAGAGAGATCTAATCTAACATTTGCTAATGTCTTCAGAAGTCTTCACTTTGTACCTAAGTCAAATAAACAAAAATATGTTCTTCCCAAGAACATTACCACAATAATAAATTTGTTAATTCAAAAAATAATATGTAAAAGAATCAATTAAGTACATCGAATCAAATATGATTATAATATCTCCCCCTCAATAAGGTCTCCCCTTAAGTATGCTAACAGTCATAAGTAGCAACTTAAAAATGGGGATTAGGAGAAATAACTTGAATAAATCAATACAATCAATAACCAAATTACTCCCCCTTTTTGTCATGCGATAGACAAAAACCAAGTGTCAACACGAATTTAAAGATACTTGCTCATGAAAACATGAGAAGGAATAATAAAAATTAAAAATAGATCCATAAAACCTTGAATGAGAATCAAATTACTCATATTTTCAACAAACAAGAGATAATTGACAGTAATGAAGATCAAAATACAAGGTTATATATTACATGCCAAAATAGGTAAGTCACGAAAATTGAAACAAAGTTCATGAAATCAAATAAAAGTACATAAGCATGTAAAGGCATTCTTCAACTTCAAGAATTCGGATCATTCATCATCTCCTCCAATGTTATCACCATAAATGTTGTCATCACATCCATCAATGAGGTAAACATGCTATTAGTACGTGTATGTGAGGTCGATCCACTCATACTCCCTTTATGCTTCGCAACTCTTCTTCTTGTGCATCTAGTCTCTTCAAGATGGCTTCATTCCCATCCTTGAATATACTCATTAGTTGCATCACCCAGGGTGGTATCTCAGCCTTAACTTGAGTGGTTTCAGTGCATTGTAGAGTTTCCCTATTCTTCTCTTCCTTTGAGAGATAGGAGAAATAAAAGAAATCTTTATCAAACATTTGACTATTCACCATAACTACATCGGATCTTCGCAACCTAGTACCCACTTCTAAACAAATATAGTAATTAAACCCAGAAATTTCAATTTGAACTTGCTCTCATTAGCACATTTATCAGTGAGTCCAAAGATGTAGTTTCCAACATTAAAGGACTTCCTTATCCCAATAATATAAAGCAATTTTCTGGTGGCAAAATTGACTTCGGAAATGCTGGACACCGGGTGAATATTTGAACAAGCAAATTTGTTCAAAAAGCGGTAAAATGGAGTACACTTGGCATAAGGAATAAAACTTGTGCCTTCACCCTATTTATACTTACCCCTAGTCAAAGTGAGTGAAATATCTTGCTTTGTAACTTGAATAGTTTCTAAACAACAATCTCCATGAGATAATCCATAGAATGAGTTGATTAATTCACCACTCATTATAACTCTAATTCCTCTAACTAGCACACCTAGATCATCTCTAAATTCACCACTATCCAAATTTGCATAAAACTCTCTCACTATATTTCATATACATTATGAGGTTTCTCAACAAACTTCTCCCAACTTCTCTCTAGCATAAGATTATAGAGATCATTGATTCTAATAAACATAAAATCAACTCCTTTCTCAAAAATCAAAGTTCTAGAGATGTTATGCTCATTCCTATCCTCACATTCTTGGGTAATAAACTTAGGTAGTTGGGTAGACTCACCTCTTATAGCTTTCTTTCCCTTGGAAGCTACTTGTTTTCCCTTAATAGACATCTTCAAATCTAAATCAGACACTTATGGTTGCCTTTCGTCGATGTAGAATTGGTGATTTCAAGATATTAAAACTTTTTAATTTGACTAGATAAATAAAACCTTTTATTTATCTACTTATCATACTACGACAATAGTATGACGGTAAGAGACCAAATCCTAGTAGAAAAAGATTTTGACTTTTAATTAAATAATTAAATAATTAATTAATTAATTTTTATTTAATTAAATAACAAAATAAAACAACATATTGGGCTAATTACCTAAGCCTTGCCGCCCAAGCCTATACATGGGCTATGTGTTGTTTTTCTATTTTATTAAATCCACTGGACTTCAATAAAAAAAATCCATATGTGAATTAGACCCATTCTAACAAAAAAAGAAACAAGTCCACATGCCTTATTTAATATATTAATATAATTTAACAGCCTATTTAATTAAAATGTGCAAATTATATTCTTAATATATTAATGGAATGCTAATTGCACACCATTAGGACCGCCCAAGGAATCCCACATCCTTGGCCGCCCTTTCCAGGCATTTGAAGAGTTATCACGTGTCTTGATCACACATAACCGCACCTCTCCAAAACTTTGGGATTCCGAAATCCAAAAAACAATTCTAGATGGACCCAGAAATTGGTCTGGTAGAATATATCAAGTGATCCATGCAAGTTCGTGCGGATTGGGGATCTTGGCGGGCTATCTAAATTTAAGCTTCAATAGACACAACATAATCACAATCAACAAATGATTCACTTAGGTCCGATCTTTTAATTTTAGTTCATTTTACTAAAGAACTAAAATTGAACTCTTAAATAAAAATAGAATAAGTTAGTGTTTTTCATCCATACCCTAGACAACCTTATTAGAGAAAGTGTATCCTCGTGAAAAATACTAGTAATCACTAAGAGCTCATAGACTGCTTATAGCTCTCCTAGTTACCATATTTACTCATATGACCACATTTTGAACTTGGATATTTTGACTTGTCCAGAAGCCATGTTTTAATAGACACTATTGAAAACTTAACGTTAAGATTTAATATCCACTACCTCAAAATATCTATGATGGTATTCTACTTGCATTTAATAAATGGAGCCACGATGTCAATATCAATAAATTTAGTCCTCTATCGATTAACAAATGAATACCACCAAACCATCGAGGATAGACTATGCAATATATCGTACTCATTGACAGCTCAAATGATAACACTTGTAACTATAAGTCCATCATTTATCTCAAGATTGAGATAGACTCTTCAATTGTCCTCAAGTGAAGACTTTTATCCACTGAAGGTTATGGATAAAGTATTCTACTATGACCCTATTCAATGCACTTAGTGCACTAGATTCTTTTGCCCAAAGACACTACACTTTGATAATTTTAAACTCATCATATCACATTTGATCCCACTCAAATTCTAGCAAAAAGAATCTACAACTTTAACAAGGTAAAGGCGCCCAACCTTTATCTTAAGTTGTGAATATTATTCAAGACTAACTAAAGAATTGTGTCTCCCATATATATCCAGATGTACGAACAATTCTTTATTTCTCATAAACTTTTGACCTTATGATTATTTACTTCTGACAATTATATTAATTAAACTATAAATACTATAAGATTTATTAAATCAGAAATCACTTTATTAATATGAAAAGATTGTCTAGTACACTATTATTGTAACATCCCAAATTTTGACTAATTACTTTTGAAAATGAGGATGTAAAAAGTTATGATTAGAAGGGTATAAAACGTAATTAAAAGTATGAAATAGTCCAGAAATGATGCATGAAGACAAAGGAGTGAAAAACTGGGACAGTGTGTACCGCTACCCCTCACCGCGACCACAGATCGCGATGAGCTGCTCGCGGAAAAATGGCATTTTCGGGCAGTGAGCAACGCGACCTGGTCACCACGACCACAGATCGCGCTGAATGGCTCGCGATGAAAAAAGTGAAAATTCTGGCAGTGAGCATCGCGACCACCAGCGCGACCAGGGTACCGCGATGGGTGATCGCGATGAAGGCAGTGGAGTTGTTCCAGAGAGCAACGCGACCTGGTGGAGCAACCACAGGTCGCGACGACCGAAAGATTATAAAAAAAAAATAGTTGTCGCTGAAGTCTCTGGAAAACGGAACAAAAAAGAGAAAGGGAGGAAAAGAGAGACCGAGAGAGCACGAGAGAGAAGAAGAAAAGGAGAAGAAGAAGAAGAAGAATAAGAAGGAGAAGAGAAAGAAAAGAAGAGAAGAGGAAGGAAAGAGAGAAGGAAAAAAGGTGAAAGAGAAAGAGAAGGGAAAGGAAAAAGAAAACCTAGAAACGCGATTGTCAAGAGGAAAACGGTATCCAGGTTGGTGTACACCCGTTTTCGAAATCTTTACAAAAAGTATTAAGTATTGTTAGTCTGAATCTGCGATTTATTTGAAGAATTTCGTTATTATGTGTTTATAATATGTTCCTTGGAATGATTTTATTTTGATCGCATTTCGATTATTACGATTTCGTTGAAAGTACTTGTTTTAGACTTTTGTATGAATATTGTTTATTTTCCATGAAAACCTATGTATTATTATTTGAATTGTATATTTATTGAGTGACCGTTAATTTGTAAATTACAGTGAATATTTGAAAATGTTTTATTGAAACGGCCCTAGGATACTTAGACATATAAATGGATATAGGAGGTTAGTATACCAGCTGGGTTAGTTTAGCAATACTACGCCGTTCTTATCAGTGATTGTTGTTGCGGGGCAATCTCGGACAATCACAATGATTCTAGTGATTGTTGTTGCGGGGCAATCTCGAACAATCACATAGATATCAGTGACTGTTGTTGCGGGGCAACCCCGGACGTCACATGGAAACTACAGTGATTAGACCCATATTCCAATCCTGAAAAATTATGTTGGGTATTCTAGAGGGCCAGCATTGAAGTGAATTGAATAATATGTTTATAAGTGAATTTCGAAATCGATTTTATACGTTTATGATTTATGATCGGGCTTTGTATGGATTATAAATTGTAATGAGTTGTTTCTATAGAATTGATTTCATTAGTTTTATTTCTGTAAATGATTTGCATCGTAACATGTTTATATACGATCATATTGTGATCTATGAAAAGTTATTTATGATTTTAATACTTGAGTTTAGTGTACACCCACTAAGCTATATGCTTAGCGCGTCGGTTTTTATCGCGCATAGGTCACAGGGATACCGAGGCAGATAAGGAGTAGAGAGGAGGTACTTGCAGCTTGGAGTTCAGAGTCACTGCATTGATTGGGTAGTTATAAAATTTTGTATTTTATATTAAGTAAGCATGCATATACAGAAGTCTGTACATTTGATCATTATATCGATGTTTTGTAAATAATTTATGATTTCTGTCTGTTTTTCATTTTAAAAAGGTTTGTAACTATTGAATTCTGAATTATTTTATTTTAAAACTGTTGGAAAGTCGCACTAAACGGCAGAGTACGCGTTTGAATGAAGTGATATTTGAAGTGTTGTTTGTGACTTTTATTTGATGTGAGTTTGTGGAAAGCAGGTTTTGGGAAATCAGAAAAACAGAGGGAACTCTGCCGAAATTTTTAAAACTGTATTTTCAATGGGCTCACTAGAAAAACATTTTTAAATTACAAAGTGATATGATTTTAAATGGTTTGAAATGAATAACGAGAATTTAGAAAGTTTTGAAAACTCGGTAACGCTCCCTAGGTCGATCCAGTCGGGTTGGGTCAGGGGGTGTTACAATTATACTCTTGCTATTGAGCATAATACTAACAATCTCCTACTTGCGCTATAGCAAGTGTGTCATATCTCTCATTCCCATGTTCTTTAGGTGCCCATCATAACTCTTCTGTGGTAGAGCCTTTGTGAAGGGATCCGCTAGATTTTCTGCTGACGCGATCTTGGTTATCGTCACGTCACCCCTATGCACAATCTCCCTTAGATGGTAATACTTCCTTTCAATATGTTTCCCTCTCTTATGACTTCTTGGTTCTTTCGAATTAGCCACTGCTCCACTATTGTAACAATAGATAGTGATCTACTTATTTGGATAAGGAACCACTTCCAAGTTAATCAAGAACTGGCGTAGCCAGACAGCCTCTTTAGTAGCTTCACATACGGCAACATACTCAACTTCCATGATAGAATCAACAATATAGAATTGCTTGATCCTCCTCCATATGACTTCGCCTCCTCCAAGAGTAAACACAGATCCTGATGTTGATCTCCTGGAGTTAGAATCCGATTGGAAATTAGAATCTGTATACCCAATGGGAATTAAATCCTCCAGAATATAAAAGCATATAATCTCTCATTCTCTTGAGATACTTGAAAATATACTTGACTGTCGTCCAGTGATCAGGACCAGGTTTTGATTGAAACCTGCTAACTATGCTAATAGCAAAACAAATATCTGGTCTAGTGTAGAGCATTGCATACATGAGACTTCCAACTGCCGAGGCATATAGAAACCTACTCATGAATTTTTCTTCATGCTCATTCTTAGGAACTTGTTCCTTAGAAAGTTTGATTCCATGTCTAAAAGGTAATATACCTTTATTGGAATCCTGCATAGAGAACCTAAACAAGATTTTATCTATGTATGAACCTTGGGATAAAGCAATCATTCTATTCTTTCTATCCCTTATAACTTGGATACCAAGAATATAACTTGCTTCTCCTAAGTCCTTAATATGAAATTATTTTGCTAACCATTCTTTCACTGATGTCAATACACCTATATCGTTTTCGATTAGTAGTATATCATCAACGTAAAGAATTAAGAAAACCAACTTGTTGCCTTTAATCCTTTTGTACACACAAGGTTCGTTAAGGTTTTGAATAAATACAAAACCTTTCACAGTTTGATCGAACCTTATCGTCCGAGATCTGGATGCTTGCTTGAGTCCATATGTGGACCTTTGTAAATTGCATACCCTTTCCTCTTGGCCTTTTTCAATGAATCCTTCTAGTTGCATCATATAGATGCTTTCGTCAAGACCTCCATTAAGGAAAGCTATCTTGACGTCAATTTGCCAAATCTCTAGGTCTAGAGATATCGCAATAGATAAAAGTACCCTAACGGATTTAAGCATGGCTACAGGAGAAAATGTTTCCTCATAATCGATACCTTCCTTCTGTGTATAACCTTTATTTACCAATCTAGCTTTAAAGGTTTCCACCTTACCATCCATACCTCTTTTCCTCTTGTATACCCACTTGCAATCAATGGGTTTTATCCCTTTAGGCAAGTCTACAAGAGACCAGACTTTGTTTTTGAACATAGACTTAATTTCGGATTGCATTGCCTTTTGCCAATGGCGACAATCAACATCCTCCATTGCTTCCTTCTACATGTAGGGATCATCGTCGTCCGGGAGATTCTCCACTAATTCTCCTTGACCAATGTATCTGTCGGGTTGTCTACTAACCCTCCCACTAACAATGAGGAATGGTAGGTTATTGATTTTGTGATGGTCCGGAACTTACAATGGGGTTAGGTTGTAAAACCTCTTGTGGAATTGTATCTCCTAAAAGCTCATTCAGGACAATTCTACTTTTAGACACAAAATCATTAATATTGTCCTTTTTCTAGAAATTTAGCATTCGTCGAAACAAATACTTTAAGAGCTGAAGGACTATAGAAATAATATTCTTTAGTTCCTTTTGGATACCCCACAAATATGCATGTTTCTGAATGAGACACCATCTTTTCTATTTTTCCTTTTACCACGTGCGCAAGACATCCAAATATCTTTAAGTGTTGTAAACTAGGCTTTCGCCCAGTTCACAACTCATACGGTGTTTTAGGAACCGACTTAGATGGTACATCGTTTAGAATATATATGGCAGTTTGTAGAGCATATCCCCAAAAAAGAATTAGGAAGTGTCGAATAACTCAACATAGATCTAACCATGTCTAAAAGAGTCATATTTCTCCTTTCTGCCACCCCATTTTGTTGAGGTTTTCTGGTGCAGAAAACTGAGAAATAATCTCATTATCAATAAGATATTGCTGAAACTCACCAGATAGATATTCGCCACCACGATCAAATCTCAAGATTTTTATGTGTTTCTCAAGTTGATTTTCTACTTCAGCTTTAAATGCTTTGAACATATCAAAAGTATCCAACTTATGTCTCATGAGATACACATAATCAAATCTTGAATCATCCGTAAAAGTGATGAAGTACTCGTATCCACCTCTAGCTTTGTCATAAGACCACATACATCAGTGTGTATTAATCCTAAACATTCAGTGGCTCTTGTGCCTTTAGTCGTGAACGACCCTTTGCTCATTTTACCTTTCAGACAAGATTCACATGTTGGTAGATCATCAACCTTTAAGTCACTTATAGGTCCATCGCTAACCAGTATTTTAATCCTATCCAGGTTAATATGACCTAGGCGCAAATGCCATAGGTAGGTTTCATCTTTTCGTAATTTTACTCTTTTATGATTATGTTCCGTTGATTCCGTGTCTAACAAGTGATAGATGTTTCTATGCAAATGGAATAATCCGTTTTCCAATATACCTTTGCAAATAAATTTATCATTCTTACTAATAAAAAACCTTTATTAAAAGTAACCGAATATCCAAATTTATTTAAATAAGAAACTGAAATTAAATTCCTCCTGAATTAAGGTACATAATAAACGTCTATTAAATCCAAATGCCTTCTAGAATTTAAATTAACTCTAATATAACCCACTGCACAGGCAGACACCAATGCTCCATTGCCTAATCGTAAGTTGAATTCATTCTCATTTAGTCTTTTCCTTTCCTGGAACCCCTGCAAGAAATAACAAACATGATTAGTGGCTCCAGAGTCTATGACCTAAGAATCTGTAGAATCCGCTAGAAAGCATGTTTCAAGATAATTAATATTACCTTCTTCCTTCTTTTTCTGAGAATTTGGGCAATTTCTTTTTAATGTCCCTTTTCACCACACGGAAACACTTCCCTTTGATCTTGGTTACTTTCTTAGTCTCCTTCTTGGTAGGCCAAAGTTACTTTTTCTTCTATTGTTCTTGACCTTTTTACGGTCTTAACAGTAGCAACTTTACAACCATATGAATCTCTTAACCCTTGCCTTTCATAAGGATTTTCTCAAGGCCTGGAACATCTTGCTCAGGCCCTGCAAGGTGTATTCTTTATCGTTCAAGGTGTAGTCCAACTTGAATAGGATCAAAGGAATCTAACATGAGTTGACTACCATGTCAATTTTCGTCTCACCATCTATCTCAGCACCATTGAGTTCAGCAGTGTCAAGAGGTGCTATGACTTTTATCATGTGATCTTTCACAGCCTGTCCAGGTTTCATTCTAAGATTCATAAAGCAGTCACTGCCTCTCTCTTAGTCGTCCTAAACCTCATAGCAAAAATATCCTCCAGAGACATCATTATATTAGCAGCAGTCCTCACTCCTTCATGCTGCTATAGCACACGTCGAACATGGTGGTCATAATGTAACATTTGGCCATCTCATTAGAGGCCTCCCACTGCTCATCCTCGCCTCTTTGCACCTCAGTAGATTCATCAGTAAGAGCAAGTAGTTTAGGAGTTGACAGAACAACCCTATATTTTTTAGCTTGCAACAGCAAGCCCAATTTTCCTTTTCCATGTAAACATAATTATCACCAATTAAAGCATTATTTTTAGGATGTTAATTAGGGATGGGGTCATGATTTTGAATAAAACAAAAATTATATTAAGTAAACAATCATGATAAGCACTTTCGAATATTTATCTTGAATTAAATAAAATAATTCAATCGTAAAATTCATCGGTGATCCAACACCCATAAATATCACGCCTCCTTTGGGAGTTCGCACCATCTACTAGTTGGACTAGGTCCCACCAGGTAGGGCCACGTACTGCCACACCGCAGCAAGCGCAGCTGCGCGCTTGGTCGTACCGCCACTTGCTAACTTGGTGCACGCAGGCTCTCTTGGGCTGTTCTGTTGCTTCTTTTTCTGCTTCCAATTCTTCAACTCTTCGAAACTTAAATATATTACAGCAGTTTTATTTTACAACAAAAATAAAAAATAAAAAAAATAAAAAACTTAGCACTATCAAGCATGATCATACATATAAATGTCATTTAGATTAGGTGTGGCCTACACTTGCATTATAATATGTAATCCATGATTGCCATGATATATATTTTATTTTAATGTGATTAAAATAGTAAACATCTACATAAATGACATCAAATAATGAAATAAGTTTTTAAGAGTAAAAACTTGGTAATTCTCATTAAAAAAACTAATCATTTAATTAGAAAGTTTATTAATTAGATAGTTAGGCCCAATAATTAATTAGAATTAATATGATTAAGACCCTAATGATAATTGGACCAAATAATGTGATTTAGTTTTAAACAGTTAAAACTTGGTAAATTCATATTTAATTTCTTGTCTATTTAAATAGTTTACTTAGATTAGAAATCAAATAATAAATTAGATTTTTAATAGTTAAATATCGGTAATTTATTATATGTTTAATAGGATAAGATTCTAGTAACATACTAAAACGTTCTAGTAACTTGGATTTTAAATAACCGTAGAATCTAAGTCAAAACTAGAGACATAGAGTTTAATAACTCGACGTCATTAAGAAACCTTAAACTTTAAATAGTTAGTGGGAGAGGAATATATGACATTATATCCCGCAGTCTCAATCGTTAGTTTCAACACTGTGATATTCAAGTGACGCCCCGAGATGGCTTTGCTTTCGTTCTCCCTAAGGAAGGTGTCCATGAGAGTCAATACCAAGGTTGACTTCCTAACGGATAGGGTTCTAAAATGTATTTTGGGATTGACCTACCCCACAGCAACAATCTCAAATTAAGTTCGTGAAATCTAAAACAATGGTTACACTCACAAAGATTTAATTAAAATGATCTATTAATATCTTGACTAAATTAAGCGGTGATTGAATGATATAAGAATAAGAGTTATTCTGGTGTATCATTCGATTGGGAATGTCTCAATCTAATATGCAAGTATTTGACCTACCCCACGACAGCACTTGCTTGTAAAATGTTAGATTGTCGTGCATAGTAACTTATTTAGGAATATTTCTGGTTCATTAAATGTGCTTATGCATCATGTTTAATTTTATGCCAAATATATAGCAATGTGATATGAATGTATGAAATGAATGATTTAATTTTTTTATGTTTAAATTTTAGCAATGTCTTCTACTTTAATTTAAATCCTCGCAAACGAAAAATTAACCTGTCGCATGAATGCAATCATGGTCTGCAAAGACCTAAATTTGTGCTTATGGCGGAATATCCTCCAGAGCCTGCTGTTAACCGCGGCAAGAGCCGTTAAAGAGGCCCACAAGAAATGGGTTTCGGCTAATGAAAGAGCCCGCACTTTTCTACTGGTCGGCATGACCGAAGTGTTTGTAACAAAACAGGAGTCAATGACTACCGCATTTGAGATGATAGAGTCATTACAAGCCATATTTGGACAACCTTCCGAGCAAAAGCTACACGAAGCTATTCTTTCTGCAATGCTTGCTCATATGAAGGAGAGTTCATCTGTTCGGGAATACGTCTGACGTGTCATATTTCAACACGGCCAAAGTCAATGGTGGGACCATAGATAAGGCTACCCAGGTGAGCATCATACTGAAAACTCTTCTGAAGCGTTTTGATCAATTTAAGAGCAACTATGAGATGAACAAGTTAAGATTCACTCTGACTAAGTTGCTCAATGAGCTCTCTACCTTTCAACCTATCATTAAAGACAGTAAAGGTAAGACCAACAAAGCAAATGTTGTTGAGTCATCTTCTTCTGGTTTCAAGAAGAGGAAGAGATCTATTGGGAAAGCAAAGATTAAGCCCAAGAAGAAAGTCAAAGTGAACTGATTCTTGGACAGAGCAAGATGAGGGTGTCTTATCTATGCGTATGGAACGGAGGATGTCGTTTCAGCACGATCAAAGGAAAAATTTTAAAACCCTATTCTTCCGTCCGCTGCATTTATAACGAAAAATAAATTTTATTTTTCCTACACGAGAAATGGTAGCAGATCCATTTACCAAGCAGTGACTAGAGATGTTTACTCATTACATACTAGGTCTTTAGGGCTGCGTACAATGCAATCATGAAGTTTGTTTTAAATTGCACTATTTTGTATGAATAAATTTGTTTTATTTTTATAAAATTGGTAGCATATATTTCACACAAAATGTAGTTAAAATATGTCATCAGTTTAAGATCGGCATTCTTACACGTGCAATTGCCTTGGTTTCTATGATAGTAAACAAGGATAAGACACATATATAGAGAATAAAATAAGTAATTGTTCTCATGGAGCTTATGTATATGATAAGTCACTTTATTGAATCAAGATGAGGTTCATGAAAGAACACAAGTTTCTTGAACCGGTCATGATATTTCCCACTATCATAATAACGTGATTACACTAGATGTGAGAACGTAATTGGCTCTTAAGTTGGAAAAGTGAGCTTTGTGAGCTCAGGTTAGGCGTTGTGGAATGCTACTGAACTTAGGTCTGTAAAGTGAAAAGTTTGACATATACATTCTTTAGAATAATGAAATTCACTATAGCACATGACTCATACCACGTGTGTGAAGGGAGTTTTAGAAAAGATTTTGATTATCGTATAACATACGGAATTGGGTTTTAAAATTTTTTCTTATATTGGAAATCTTTTTTCAATCAAGAACGAATTCCTGTATATACGCAGAAAAAGACTTTAGAAACTACATACTTTTTTCTTGATTTTCTTTTTTCTGATTCCTCGATCTACCACCAGATCTTCCGAGGTATGACTCGCGGTCTGACAACGTATGTGTGGGCAAGTCACGGCAAGAGATGGAGATCACGTGAAAATGAACAGACAACTTTTTCTCCCTATGGCCAGCAGCACCTACTACAAGAAAAGGGAGAGTCAGAAAAAAAAAATTCTTTCTTCTCTCTTTGGTAGCCGAACTCTCTTTCTTTTTCACTTATGTGTTCGGTTAGGTTTTTCCTAACTATATAACACTTATATAGTAGTCCTTTAAGGTTTTAGTTTGACCAAGTCAAAATAGGATTCCAAATCTTATTTATTTTTAGTCTCCCTAAAAACTTGAACCTGTGACCTTTTGGACTATTAAAATAATCTAATTATTTTAATTCTTTTGTCCTAGTCATTATTTAATCACATGACCTCATATTTAATAAATATAATTAATAATTCATAATTATTAATTTCTATTATTTTATTAAATATTTAATTATTCTCTTTTATTAAATCGCATTACTTTCGTAACACTATTAATTGGACCATCCAATTAATCTACCGTGACTCTCGTTACCAACAACCATAAGGGCTAGCAAGGGGATCTAATGGACCCACAGTTTGAGCTCCAATAATACTTAGTAATATTAATTAAAACTCTTTAATTAATATTTCACGATTATTAAACTCAGAGTTATTCCACTAAAAACCCGAGGCTGCACTCTAAGAACTGTAGATGTGTTTATACAATCTAAAGTCTCAGTGTCAATTGATATAGCTAATTGCATATAGTGTGATCCTCCACAAATAGTTCATAACTAGAGCTGGGTCATAAAGTCCGTTATACCCTTCTAGAAATATATTTTCCTTTAAGTACCATTGATTCTCTAATGAACAATTAAATCCTATCTTCCTCACGGAAGAATGAGAGCGCTCATAATCGGTCAAGCCCCGAATCAACCCTTAAGGGAACTACTCATCTACTTCAATCAAGAAGGAGTGGATTCCACTATTGTCTTCAAACCTTCCCAGCCATAAGTCAAATAGCAACTCCAAGATATGGAGGTATTGGTCGAGATTCACATCAACCTCACTCATGGCAAATCAAAAGCCACGATCCAATCTGAAGGAGTCGATAAGACATTCAGGCTTAAGATCACCTCTAAATAGCCATCGTTTATCGATTATATATGAATCTCATCTACTAACGGATCTTGGTGAGAGATTCATATAAATCGTGGCCCAGTCCTATATGATCTCATCATATAAGATGCCTCCATTCTCATGTCAACTACATGAGCGGCCTAGGATAAGACCACCGTACTTTACAGAATGGACCGCACAGTAGATCAATCACAAACAAAGTACCCAGCTTTGTTCGCTCTCTACGGACTCTTTAGATTGCACGTCTCAAAATGAATACTCTATCTATATGACCATCATATACTCATTATGAGATTACATCTTGCAATCTATGATGTTCTTACACAATACGAATGTATTACTGAATATAAAATATTGATAAACTTGAATGATAATCTGAATAATTCTTATTAAGTCTTTAAACCATTTATAATTACAAGCTTTAGGGCATAAATCCCAACAGTGTGCTAAGTAACCAAAAAAAAAAAAAGGAAAATGAGTGAATGAATCCCCGCTTCCTCATTATATAAGTTTATTGAGGTTTGATCAAATGGTGTCCTTGTGACTATTGACTTTGTCATCGAAGTAACAGAATAATGTTAGCTTCCTTAGCCTGTTTTTCCTATGGCTATGGTATAATTCGATTTATTAAACACAACCAGGATAGTAGTTGTCTTTGAAACTAAGGTACAAGTGTTCAATGGGAAGATTTAATGTTTCTTCATAAGTTTATGGTATTCACTGCTCGATCAATTATATTGAATACAATTGTGAATACATGAAATAGTTAAGCATGACTTTACAAGGACATACAAGAATGAATTGATAAATGGCATATCAAATTTCAATCTAAAATACAAGTTGATTGTTCATCGGTCACACTGTTCATTTGCTAGTATGTATATTTGTGATTAGACCTAAAAGTATGAGAAACATCACTCTGTAAGATTTACATTGTTCCACTTGGGCAAGTGGTAGATGTTGAAATAATTGCACGCTCAAGTGGAAAGATCATATAATTACTTGAGAATTAATAACTGATAAATGACTATCAGTATAATTAGTGATAATGACATCACTATATGATACTTGAATTTGAGATAATTCGCATAAACTTATCAAATTTAGATAGTTATCTAACATTTGAATTTATTGAAATACATGATCAGGTCAGTTGGTTAAATGATTAAATGATAATTCAAATTTAAATTAAGATTTCAATTAGAATGAAGATCAAATGGAACTCCAAGTCTATAAATAGAAGCCTATGCTATTTATTTAATCAAAACATTCAACAACATCAGAGTGAATGACAAAGAGAGTCAAACACATAGAATGTTTTATTTTAGAGATTCTCTTTTTGCGGTTCTTTTCCTGTATCCAGCACTTGCATGGTGGGTTGAGATGACCTTTTATTATAATCGCTTTCTGACCAGTGATACAATCCTAGTATCCTACTTCCGCTGCGATGAAAATCTTAAAACCAACAGTTACATAACTCATTACTTGGTATGCGAAAACATATTCAAGATGTACAAATATAAATGACCAAAATTCATAATTAGACCTATATATAGAAGGGGAATTAGAAAAATAAGCAAAGCAATATTGGTTAGTTTTCCATCAATATTTTAATTGTTTTAGAAATTAGAAGCAGAAAAAGCAATAACTAACAATATTTTCTATCCTCAAATTTATAATTTCAAACAAGACCTAGTAGACTAAACAAAGAAAAGAAAAGAAAAACAATCAATTAGCCCAAAAAAAAATTGAAAATGTTATGTGTCTAAATTCATTAAGTCCAATAGGCCCAGGAAAGTCAGTAAAGCCCAACGGGCTTGAGAGAATCAATAAAGTCCAAGCACATTGACAAGTCCACCCCAACAATGCGAGGTGGAGAAAGGAACCTGGAGACCCTACGCGAGCTATTATACCCAAACGACCTGAGAATTTTACACATCGCCTCTCATCAACAACCCAGCTCTAGCTCGCATAGCATCTAGCTAGAAACTCCAAAAAGAGAGGAATCCCACCAATGTAGAGATTTGATTTGGTCAATTGGCAGAGTTTCAATCATCTTTAAATACCTTATTTTCAGCAATTGTATTTAAATTCAAATATGATTCTTAGGAATTTGATTTAATCCCTAATTTCTTCTAATTAGTTTCCATGTAAATAGTTTCATGTAAAATAGGATAACTTCATCCCTGCACACTATAAAAGGGAGAAGTCATCACTGTTACAAGGGCTACACAAATTCTGAGAAAAAATACTTACAGCGAGCTCAACATTAATGTAAGAATAGTGGAAGTATGCATTCTTTTAAGCCGAACCACTTTAAAAATCTCCTTTGTTCAATCTTGATTTACTGTTTTATTATTATAATTGTTATTAATCACGTTGACTGAATTCGTACATCAACATTTTGGCGCTAGAAGGAGGGCCCCGTTTCAGGATTCAAACCTCCAATTTTCAACAAAATAGTATTTGTGTGTGTTATAATCCATAAAGGTTTTCCCAAAGCAATGGCAAGAGGCGTAGGAACCCGTTCCAGAGCCGCAAGAAGTAGGGATGTACCTCCAACTGGAGGACATTTAGAGGTTCCTCACCAGCCTTAAATTCCACTAGTAGTCACAAATGCAACCCCTATTGTCCCTACAGTTCAACCACCAGCCTCAAATCCACCAGCAGGCACATTTCCCCCTCAGATTAAGCCACAGGGAAATGACCAAGTTGGCCTATCCAGGCTACCAGACTTCAACAAATGAATGGAAAGGCAGGCCGAACTGGAGAGAATGGTGGCAGAGATGTCGTGTGGATACCATTTCCTATTGTAGAATCAGCCCCCACGCGAACAGGTTGTGGAGAGTACCTCACCCCCATGACCAGAGCAAGACGATCCAGTCTACACTGCTTGTCATTTCAACCGATAGGATCCCCCTCGAAATGATGCTCAGCGAGTTGGAATTTCCATTCACTCGCCCAATGCAGCGAGGAGAGTTGTAGTAGAACAAAATGGACGCCATGAAGGACCTCCCCGTGCTGGACCAGTAATACACATAAATGCCAGCGAAGAGGGATATGTGGAATTCAATAGAGATCGTCGGGGTTCTCCAGCATATAGCTCATCCCAGCAACCTAGATTGCACCAAGAAATCCACAATCAGTGACCCGATATGGGTAGCAACAGAAACGCCCATCGCGCAATGTCAGCCGCTGAAATTCCCAGGAATTAGGCCGTTGAACCATAGTTAATCAAGAGGAGGTCACCTGATAAAAATCTGCAGAGGTCGCCCAATCTATAAAATTCACCCCGCAGGGAAGATGGTGCTACCTCTAACACGTCAATGGCAGCCCCTCTAGCTTTAGAATATCAGGCTTTGCTACAAAGGCTGGAGTAATTGGAGCAGCAAGGTGGAAGAATAGAACCTAATGATAGGTACGTAGAGTGGAGCCCGTTTTGCTGGGAGATAGAAAATGAGCCGCTGCCAGATCGCTTCAAGATGCCCAGCATTCCCCTTTATCAGGCAACCAGTGATCCTTTTGACCATCTAGATGCCTACAACGTGCAGATGAGTGTCCTCACCATGAGCAGCAGGGTCAAATATCGATGCTTCCCAGTGACCTTAGGCGAAATCTGACACACTCACAACACGTGGGATAAACTCAAGTGCAGGATGTGTTAAAGTAATAATTTTCTCATGGGTACAGGGTCGAATCTACAAGGAAGTGGTAGTAAACTAAGACTAAAACTAAAGATAATAACAAAAACAGAAAATAAAATCAAATTTGTTGGGTTTTTGAATTGCAAAAACTAACTTAAAGAAACGATTATTTAAATACGAACTAGGCCAAGGGAAGGAAGACGTTAGGTGATCAAATGGTACCAATCATGAACAAGGGTCTAGTAATTGACTAATTGAAGCACGTTATTTCGAGAAGTAGATTATTACTAATAAAGGCACATTAAATTATATGGGTCATGCATTGATGTTGTAATTCTAATTAAATTCACTTATTAGTCCCAGAGTGAAAATAATTAGAAACCTAATACTAGTTTTAATCCCTAGGTTAATTAAGCACTTTCATGACTTAATTAATCTAGTCATTGTTTCCTAGAATTAAGATTTAAGCAATTACAACCTAATGATTTCTCAAAATAAGTTATAATTTTCTTATTAATAATAATTCAAAATCCATGCATCAAACTTTCGTAGTGCAACCAACAAGAATCATATATTAATAGAATAAAATATCTAAGAACAAAGTTCTTGAAATAAATAAAAGGATAAAATAGTCAATTACAACCTTAACATTCAATCTTGGTCCATTGACCCCCTAACTAGGAATTTAGCTACACATAGCAACAACCAAATCAAAAGAAGAAGTATAGCCTGCGATACAACCCATTAAGAAGCACAAAGGATGAAAGATTTTGCTTTGGTCCGGCTGGAACTTCATCTCCTTCGATACTCCGTCTTCTCTAATGAACGATCGATAACAATGGTAGACTAATGTGGAGGCTTGTGTCTTTGATTCGAAGAACAGAAGAAATGGTGTAGGAAGAGTGTTTGGTTATGAAACTCAGCCTTAGACAGTGTTTTTTCATAGCTGTGCGAACCCTTATTTCTCCTCTTTCTTTTCCTTTTATAGCCACTCAAATTAGGGCGTCCGCGTCGCCATCACGACCGTGTGTCGCGACCCTAGTTCGCGGTACTCACTAGTGTAATCTGGAACTTCATTCGCAATTCCCTTGTCGCAACCCTCGGTTGCAAAACCTTGGTCACGACACTCACTGTCCAAACTTTGACTTCCTTCGCGATGCTTCGGTCACGACCCTTGGTCGCAAGACTAGGTCACGATACTCACTAGTTGAAACTCCATTTTCTTTGCGATGCTTGTGGTGCGACCCTTGGTCACGAAGCTGGGTCGCAACACTCACTGGAGAAGAGAAGACAACACTCACTTCCATTTGGCGTTTCTTCCCCAATAATCACCTAAGGCCTGCACATGCTCAAAACACATATTAAACCCACCAAATTTACTTGAAAACAAGATCAAAAGACAAGGTAAAGGGGTTTAAAAACATAACATGTATATTCCGATCAAATACCCCCAAACCTATCTTTTGCTTGTCCTCAAGCAAATCGGCACAACAAAAACTAAAACAAAATTAAACATGAACACAAACAACTAACTCACTACACTATATCCATTTTCGTAGGATGGACGATAGCACTTAGCGTGTACCACAAGCCTTTAAACCCCTAGGTAGCCCTAGTGGACGAGCTGTAGTCTGATGAGGGTTTACCAACTACAATACCCACAAACGTACTATGCTAACCACAAACATGTCCAACTATCAATTCAAATATATACACAAATGCACAAGCATGTGAGAACACAAAGTTAAAAACTAAACACGTTGCCAATTAAACTAATGCATCATGTATCAAATAAGAACCTGATATACAAATCATTAATAATGGTCAAATCTTCCATATTTTGTAAGCCATTGATTTAATTCGCTTTGACTCTAATCTCACCAATTTTCACTCAATGACACTCCGAGCATAGGTTTTCACACTTTCAACTATACATGACTAGAATTTAAGAGCAAAAAAGTACAGAATACGTCGTATATACAATGATCTAGAAAGAACGCTCAGGTTTAACAAATAGATCTCATGAACGACATTGGATATTAAGAACACAAAAGTTGATGCAATAGATGTCAAATAATAAAATCGAGATTCATACGGAGATCAACAGGTCTTTAAATGGTTGTAATGGGGCTTTGGGGTGCATAGCTACAAAAAGAATGGAAAAAAGAATTCAACTAGCTCGAAAATATTCTACGAGATCTCACATATTTTCAACTACCAAGTTTGTTCAACTTGTATTCCAATTCTTTTCTACACCTTTCTTCCATCAACCTTTTTTTCCACCTTTTTTTTTTATTTGTGCATGACCACTCCTTTTCTCATCTAGCCAACTATTCATTTATTTCTTTTTTTATTATTATTTAGATGGCTATTACTCTTTTGCACGCATCCCATGCCTTACTTTTTTTTTTCTTATATATATATATCCTCTTTCACTCAACACCAACACTTCATCACTTTTTTTTTTTAGTTTCCAAGCTACAAGGGTAAGGCATTACATTTTTGGCTTGGACTTTGGACGATTTAGGTTATGCAATAAAAAAGCTAAAGTGTTTGGCCGCAAGTAGGATAAGGAGCACATAATCAAAGGTAGGGAAAATCAAGCTTTTTAGGAGTTCACACACAATGCCTGAATTATATCTCCATATCCCACTCAATTCATCATTCAACACATGCATACAAGACTTTTTACAGAAGCAGTTCATTAACATCCAATGCAAACCTAAAGAGATCAATTTCATTTCAATAAGCACGAGAAAGTGTTTAAGAGTAGAAATGAAAAAAAAAATCCCCTCAGAAATAATGCAATTAAAGCTCGAATCATACTCAGGGTAGTCTCCACTATTAATCATGGCAACTAAATGGAAGCTTTCACATATTATAGTGTAAAGATGTCAAAACTTAAATGATTAGATGCAAAAGACTCCTACCGGCAACATACTAGTTAAAGCTTTATATAAATCACATGACCTAAGTATTTACATAATGATACTCAACTATCAATTTGGCATGTATGTGTGGTTTGCTAACCTAACAAAAATAAAGAAAACAAAACAAACGACTCACTAAACACAAAATAGATGTGCGTGGCATTGTTATACCTAAGTCTTCCAAACGCTCAATATGTATAAGAAAAGTCTAGGTTTCCAGCCAATATACATCAACAAGACACAATAAACAAAAACAACTACTCAAGTAAAAAACCACTATAAAACGCAATTCATAATTTCGATAGAATATATATATTCAGTATATAGTGTGAAAACGAATTGTAATTGTAATTTTAATTGTAATTTTAATTTTAATGTTAATAGAATATATTGTCATTTTATGATTTGTAGAAGTCAAGAGAGCAAACTGCAATTAAATGATACATATATGTAAGAGTTAGTGGAGACTCCACTCAAATTGCAAAGTCAACGCGTGAAATAAAAATAGAACAGAGGAGTGCAAATCGGCAAAGAAGAAAAGAAAAAAAAGAGAGAAAAGAAAAGAGAGAGCAGCGGCCGGGAGGAAGAAGAAAGAAAGAAGAATGAGAAGGGAGAGAGCAACAGCCGAGAGGAAGAAAAAAGAAAGAAGAAAGAGAAGGGAGAGAGAGCTATCCAACCGAGAGAAGAAAAGAAAGAAGAAAAAGGAAAAGAAAAGGAAGAAAAAGAGGAATCTCAGCCATAACAAAAGGAGAAGAGAAGGAAGAAAAATAATTTGATCCTTAGTTGGTGAATTTGAAATCAGGTTAGTTGATAATATCCCTTGTGTTGTAGGATTATTAAATAGTATTTGAACAAATTGAGTTGTAATTGGGCTCCCAAAGTATTGTTAGTACATGAATTGTTATGGGTTTTCACTAATGGAGTTAAATGAAGAATTTTAGGGCTGAAATTAAATTGGGACAGCATATAAATTTATGGGTAATTAATTGATTTAGGAGTTTAATTATGTAGGTGGAGGTAAATCAAGTGTGGGAGAAGAAGAAAAAGATTAGGAAGAAGCTTTGCTATCAAGGAAGAAGTTTAATTTAATTATTTATAACTTTATATATACGTTTATTTATTTATATGTGTTTTTAATAATAAAAAAAGAATTGATTGTCTCAGGTATATTTCAATTAAGGTATTTTTATATTTCAGAATTCTTGAGTTTATATTCACCTGAGAAAAAATTTATGCATGGAATTTAGTTAAAGAAATATATTTTTATGTATATATTTCAAGCTTTTAGATTAAAAGCTAGTTTTTAAAGTAAAAAAAAATAGTTTTCAAACCCATAGACTACCCATCAGATCAGACACAGAGATACAGATTATGACCCAACCGGAATACCCTATTTGTGTGTGGCAAGTGTTGGGAGGGCATATTACTAACCAGGGGGTTGAGTCTGTCGTGTCCAGTTGAGTTGCCCTCACACTTATGGGGTATTATCTCGCTATATGTAGGCGGCGCAGAATTCCGCCTCATAATCAGTGAGATGTCTTATTTCAAATGTCACGGTGAGCGGTGTCAGTTACTCACCTCGTGACCCTTATTTCAAATATCACAGTGAGCAGCACCAATTAGTCTCCCTGTGATCCCACTCATATGGTACAGCGCCAGTTAGTCGTCCTATGAGTCAGCTTTACGGGTTCGATTGGAAGCCAAGCCAGAAATATTTTACAAATTTTCAATGCAGAAAAATAATTGAATATATATTTTGCTTATGTTTTAGTATTTATTAAAGAATTATTTAAAAGTTATGCTTGGCTAGATTTCAAAAAACAGATTTCATAACAGTTTTTATGAAAAGGTTTTTAGCACAGTTTTCAATGAACAGAAATAGTTTTATTATTATACTTTTTAGTACGGTATTCAGAAAATAGAAAAAGTTTTATTATTATGCTTTCCAGTATTAGACTTCAGAATAGTTTTTATGAAACAAATTTACTGTTTTCAGAATTAGTTAAAAAAATAGAAATTTACGAGTATTTCAGAAGATATTATAAAACAAGTGATTTCCCAGCAGAAAAATTTACGCACTCACTGAGCTCCTTTAGCTCACTCTTTCTTTTTATGTTTTTAAAAATCCTCCAGGTGCAGGTACTAGTGCTGAGGCAGCCAGATCTCCTATGACATATTGATTTGGGTGGGGGTCGACGACCGTTTATTTTGATTGACTTTCTATGTAATTATCTTTTTCTTAAATCCTTGGTCATGTATATAAATATAGTAGCATTTTTAATTTGTTTAAATATTGATGCATGGATTTGAAGTTAAGTTTGCAAAGTAAATTGTAAGAAAATGCATATGGTTAAAGTTCAGCAGTTTTTTTAATTGAATTACAAATATGGTTGTGGTTGATTTGAGACGGACCAGAGGTCCTGTGGTAGTTGAGAAAATGAAAATTAGAAGTATACATTTTCTTATGCAGGTCTCCTGATTTTGGTAAACTTTAGAAAACAGGGGAGACTCTGCCGAAATTTTGATAAAATAGTTTTTGTATAAAAACAAAATCCACAACCTTTCTCTTAGAATGATATTACAATTACAGTTTTATAAAAAGGGTTCGCTTCGTAGAATCTTCTAGTTTCGTCAGTTAGATTCTAGGAGATTTCCATTGGAGTGCCCGGTAGGGCCACTAGAGTCTACAGTAGAGGATTCTGGGGTGGGTCCCGTTAACTACCCCCAAACCTAAGATAAACATTGCCCCCAATGTTTTAAAACCTAGATTAAAGGGAGGAAAAATACAAGCAAACAAAACTACAAACACAAACAAACAAATATAAACAACCTAATATCCACAACTATCAAATTCGTCCACACTTCACTTCCCCCAAACTTCGCATATTTAACAAAAGGCATATCACTTCAAACGAAGAAAATGACAGAAAAATTTGATATATACAACAACAAAAGAATAAACTAACTGAAATCAAGGGTTACCTCCATCAAAGTGTTTTATTTAACGTCTGGGCAAGACGTCGTACTCAAACTTAGCATTAGTGCACATCTAAGACACCATCTGTTGCATGTCCTGCACTCCTTGCCTGCATTCTTTGCTCGTTATGCAGTTGATCTACATCACCCATTTGTCGCAACTGCAGTACTTAATTGCACCCATTTTAATCAAAGATAGGCTTTGGATTCTACGGTTCATTTGGACACAGTTGGGTTTCCTCTTACAATTTTTATTTCTCCTCAAGCCCCAAACTGGTTTCTGGATCATCCTCTGCCCCTGTACTGCTGAGGCGCTGCACCTCCTCTAACTCTCTCTCTCTCTCTCCAGCTCCAACAAGTCCTCTAGTTCATCCTCTGTGAACTCCTCTTCCACCATCTCATCTATAATGTAAACATGAAAGCAATCAAAGGAATTTAAAGACTATTCCATAACATCAAATACCTGAAACTCGATGGTCTCTCCCAGGACTGTTATGGATAGTTTCTCGTTCTGCACATCAATGATGGTCTGTGCAGTCATCACAAATGGTCTCCCCAAAAGAATGGAAAGATCCTTCTCGATCGCCCTTCCATCATCCATATCCAGGACCACGAAATCGGTCGGTATGATCAATTTGTCCACCTGGATGAGGATGTCTTCAACTATTCCCCTAGGATAATGTGTCGATCGATCAGCTAATAATAGGGACATGGAATTGGGCTTCAGATCATGTAGGCCCAACTGCATGTAGATCGAGTAGGGCATCAAGTTGATGCTAGCTCCAAGATCTAACATGGCTCTCTCCTTCTTCGCATTCCCTACAGTGATAACAATGTTGAAGCTCCTCATATCCTTCAGCTTTTGAGGAAGCTTTTACTGTAAGACCGCGCTCACCGTCTCTGATATCATTACCTTCTCATTAGGCCCATACTGCCTCTTCCGTGTGTTGAGTTCTTTAAAGAACTTATCATATGCAGGCATCTTCTAAATCATCTCCAAGAGTGGCAAGTTAACATTAACTCATGACGGCATATCGTATATCTCTACAAATGCTTTGTCATTATTGATCTTCTGAAGACAACCCGAAAATGAAACTGGTGGCACATATGCGTCTGCAGCCTTGTGAAGAAGTAGAGTTTTTTTTTTTTTTTTTTGTGACCACTACTTGCTCTTTAATCACTAGAGGATCTGAACCTGTACCTGTATCATAAATAAAATTATCATAAAGTTCACCCCTAACCCTATTATCAATTGTCTTACCACTCAACCACTCCATAGGACGGTAATAGCCTTTGCCTGCTCTGGTTGGCAGCCTCAATTGGGCAGAAACTCAGTATTGCTTACTCTATTTGTGGAGTGAATGGACACGATCATGCTATGTGTCCATCCAGGGAGACGTTTCTAGAGTTCGAGCAGGAACAAGTTCAGGCACAAGATGCCTTTCTACAGCGACAAAGGAACGATCCCTAATCCAACAACTATAATCCAGGATGGAAAAACCATCCAAACTTCTCCTGGAGAGATAGTCAGCAGCAACCTGGGCAGTATCAAGGGAATTCGTAGCATAACAGATTTGAGCCTCTTTATCAAAACCAGTATCAAACAAATGCGTAGAACTCATATGATCAACAAGCTGGTCTACAGTCTCAACAGGTAAGGCCATCACTCAAGGACAAGTTTGACAAGTTCATGCTTGCATTTCAGCAAAGCCAGTAGGCATTCCAGCAAAGTTCAACAGATAGCTAAGTAGAGATTTCAGCAGCAGGAGGCTGCAACACGAAAAATTAAAGTGCAAGTCAGCCAATTAGCTAAGGCTTTGCAAAACAAAGCGCTTGGGAAGTTCCCGAGTCAACCAGAACAGGCGAAGGCTATTACTGTCCTACGAAGTGGTAAGGAAATCGATAATAGGGTTAAGGGTGAACTTTCTGAAAATTTTGTTCATGATGCAGGTACAGGTCAAACTCCTCCAGTGACAAAGGAACAAGAGGTCATCACACCTACGAAGATTCCATTACTTCATAAGGCTACAGATCTTTATGTGCCACCAATTCCATTTTCGGATCGTCTTTAAAAAAACAAGAATGATAAAGATTTCGTAGAAATATATGATGTGCTGTCATGGGTTAATGTCAACTTGCCACTCTTGGAGATGATTCAGAAGATGCCAGTGTATGCCAAGTTCTTTAAGGAACTCAACACATGAAAGAATCAATATGGGTCTAATGAGAAAGTCATGATCTCAGAGACGGTGAGCACAATCTTGTAGCAGAAGCTTCCTCCAAAGCTGAAGGATCCAAGGAGCTTCAATATTGACATCACAGTAGGGAATACGAAGAATGAGAGAGCCATGTTAGATCTTGAGGCTAGCATCAACCTAATGCCCTATTCGATCTACATGCAGCTAGGCTTACATGATCTAAAGCCTACTTTCATGTCTCTGTTGTTAGCTGATTGGTCTACACCCGAGGGGAATCATTGAAGACATTCTTATCCAGGTAGACAAGCTGATCATACCAGCCGACTTCATGGTCCTTGATATGGACGATGGATGAGCTACAGAGAAAGACCTACCAATTCTTTTGGGGAGACCGTTCATGATGATTGCGAAGACGATCATCGACGTGCAGAATGGAAAGCTGTCCATGACAGTCCGAGGGAAACCGTTGAATTTTAGGTATTTGACGTTATGAAACAGTCTTTAAATTCACTTGAATATTTTCATGTTGATATTGTAGATGCAATGGTCGAGGAAGAGTTCAAAAGAGATGAACTAGATGATTTGCTGGAGTTGGAGAGAGAGCTAGAGGAGGGGCAGTGCCTTGGCAGTACAGGGGCAGAGGACGATCCAGAAATCTGTTTGGGGGTTGAGGAGAAGAAGAAGATTCAAGCGGAAACTCAACCGTGTATACATAAACCGCAGAGCCCAAAGCCCAGATTTGAGGAAAACAGGCACAACAAAAAACTACGGTTGATACAAATGGGTGATATAGACCCAATGTATGGCGATCAGAGGATGCAGGCAAGGATTGCATGGCATGCAGCAGACAGTGTCTTAGATGTGCACCAAAGCTGGGATTGAGTACGACGTCTTGCCCAGACGTTAAATAAAGTACTTGGAGGGAGGTAACCCTCGATTTAAGTTATTTTCTTTTGTTTTGTGTATATGTCGAATTTTTCTTACATTATTCTTCTTTTGAAGTGCTGTGCCTTGGGTTGAATATTCGAAGTTTGGAGGAAGTGAAGTGTTGGATGAATTTGATAGTTGTGAATATTAGATTGTTTATGTTTGTTTGTTTGTGTTGGTGGTTTTGTTTGTTTGTGTTTTTTCCCTTTTAATCTAGATTTTAAAACATTAGGGACAATGTTTGTTTTAGTTTTGGGGGTGGTTTTTACTTTAGTAGTTGTTTTTGTTTATTGTGATTAGCGACGTATATCGGCTGGAAACCTAGACATTCCTTACATGCATTGAGCGTTTGGTACTTAGGTATAATAACGCCACGTACGACTAGTTGTTTTTAGTGTGTCTTTGTGTTTTCTATGTTTTGTTAGGTTTGCAAACCACACATACATGCCAAATTGATAGTCGAGTATTGTTAGGTAAATGCGATATATCATGTGACTTATACAAAGTTTTAACTAGGATGTTGTCAGTAGGATCTTTTGCATCTAATTATTTAAGTGTCTGATATCTTTTCATTATAATATGTGAAATCTTCCAATTAGTTGCCCTGATTAATAGTGGAGACTACCCTTAGTGAGATTTGAGCCATTATTGCATTATTTCTGAGGGATTTTTCTTCTCTACTCTTACACACTTTTTTCGTACTTATTGAAATTAGATTGATCTCTTTAGGTTTGCATTGGATGTTAATGAACAACTTTTATAAAAAGTCTTGTATGCATGTGTTGAATGATCAATTGAGTGGAATGTGGAGATATGATTTAGGCATTATGTGTGAACTCCTAAAAAAAAATTTAATTTTCCCTATCTTATGATTGTGTGCTCGTTACCCTACTTGCAGCCAAATTCTTTAACCTTTTTGTTATATAACCTAAATTTTCCCAATCAAAGCAAAAAAAAAAAAAAAATTTAATGCCTTACCCTTGTAGCTTGAAAAAATAAAAAAGATGTAGTGTTGGTGTTGAGTGAAAGAGGAAGATAAAAAAAGAAGAAAAAAGAGCAATGTACGAGATGCATGCTAAAGAGTAGTAGTCATAAAAAAAATGAATGAATGAATAGATGGCCAAATGAGAAAAGGAGTTGACGATGCACAAATAAAAAAAATAAAGTAAAAGTGAAAGAAAAGGTTAGTGGAGAAAGTTGTAGAAAAAATTGGAATATAAGTTGAATGAACTTGGTATCCTTGAGAGTAAAGAATTATTGAAAATATGTGAGATCTCTCATAATATTTCCGAGCAGTTGAATTCTGTTTACCGTTCGTTTTATAGTCATGCACCCCAAAGCCCCATTACAACTATGAAAAGACCTTCTGATCTCCTAATTAACCTCTGTAGGAAAAACGATGAGTACGGCGCAGCGGAAGACGTAAAAAACAAATATTTTTGCATTGGTACGTTCTAGATATTGTGAGTTTTTCCTTGACTTCTCAAAGCTCACAAAAACCTCAAAACTTGCATCCAAGCATTAGTGTTGGCCAAACTCTCCATGGTGGTTTATATAGGGTGGTCGAATCCTCCCATAAGGAGGATTTTGTGTTTCACCCAAAAACCATCAAACTAAGAGTTCAATCCTATTTCATCTCTTGAAACCATTATCTAATAATTATTAAAGGATAATTGAGAATTAGAATGACTTATCAAAAACTTCCTAAAAGTGACTAATAGTTAACTTTAGAGTTTTTGATAAATATCAAAAACTTCCTAATTTGATTTGATAAATAACTCATTTTATTTATCTCCTTATGAAATAAGGTTTTTGATACTTATCATACTATTACAAATAGCATGAAAACTAGAAATCCAATTCCTAGTAGAAAAGTGTTTTGACTTTTAATTAAACAATTAATTAATTAATTACCATTTAATTAAATAATAAAATAAAACAAAATAATTGGCTAAATAATTTAGCCATTGCTGCCCACCCCTATTGGCATGGGCCAAATTTTGTTTTTCCATTTTATTAATCTCATTGGACCTCCACAAAAAGTCCACATGTGAACTAGACCCATTCTTAAAAAGAAACAAGTCCATATACTTTTAAATAAATATATTTAATATAATTTAATAGCCCAATTTTTATTAAATGTGTTAATTAAATTATCAATATATTTATGGGATGTTAAACACATCTCTTAGGGCCACCCAAGAGATCACACACCCTTGGCCGCCCATCCCAGGTATTTTGACGAGTTACTGCATGTCTCGATCGAACACAAGAACGCACCTCTCAAAACTTTTGGAAAGAATTTCAAAATCAATTCCATAAGATGGATCAAACAAATGATCCGGTAGTATATAACTAGTGATCCATTCAAGTTCGTGTGGATTAGGGATCTTGGCGGGCTATCTAAATTTAAGTTCCAATAGACACAACCTAATCACAATGTAATACACCCTCCCGATGGATTGTACTGTACACATACATATATTATAATATATTTTATAGAATTTATTGTACGGTACTATAATGCAGTTTATTGGACGATTATACGAAATCCAATTATACGTTTCGAAATTTCTAATGAGTATTTTCCATAAATTGTTAAAAGTATTAAGGGTATCAGAGACTCAAAAAATGTTTGGAATATTTCCAGATGGTTATTAAGTTTCCATAAAGTATATGAGAAATTTAAATTATAAGTTTTGGTGAATATAGTGAAGATTTCCATAAATTGGAATATTACGAATATTTATTGGAAGTTAAAATATATTTTTACGATATGAGGTTATGATTTAATTAATTGATGGAAAAGTAAATTGAAATAGATTTTTGTGGAAAAGAGTTAGTGGATTGCTATGGATTAAATTAACAATTAAAGTGTTATTGGACAAGTATATGTAATTAGTTTTCAATTTGTGGTTTCATTATAATTTTAAAATGAAATGGGGCAAGTTGTAAATATCAAAGTATATATATATATATATATATATATATATATATAATGCAATCAGAAAATCAAATGAGAAGAAAACAAATTAGAAACCAGAAAACAGAGGGAGAGGCGGTGGAGAAGAGAAAAGAAAAGAGAAGAGAAAAAGAGAGAGGGAAGAGAGAGCAGGTCGGCCGGAGAAGGAAGAGAAGAGGAAGAAGAGAGGAAGGAGAGAGGAAGCCGACCAGCAGAAGAAAGAAAAGAGGAAGAAGAAGGTGCGGCCAGCAGAAGAGAAAGAAGAAGAAGAAGAAGAAGTGACAGCGGCTAGGAGAAGGAGAAGAAGAAAAGGGATAGCAGAACCGTAAGGAAGAAAGAAAGAGGAGAAAGAAGAAGGAAGAGAGAGAGAGAGAAAGCAAGAGTGGTGGCCGGCCAAACAAGAAGAAGTGCAAAAACAGTGCAGAAAAATAAAGAAGAAAACAAAGCAGAAGAAAAAGAAAGGAAAAGAAAAGAGAAAGAAAGAAGAGAAGAAATTCGGTCCAGCTGGAGAAAGAAGAAGAAGAAGAAGAAGAGCAAGAGGAGTTGGGTAAGTGTGATTAAGTTGATTTGGTTTGAATTTGATAAAATTAAATTGTGTTGGAGTTTTGATTGTTGAGAATATAAGTGAAATTGAATGTTTAGGTGATGATTTTGATGATGGGTTTTGTTGGTTTAGTAATTGATTTGAGTTTTTGTAGTGTTTTAATTGAAATAAGTTTAATTGGAATTGATTAGAATTAAAATCAAGAAATTAGTAAGTTAAATTTTGGGGATTTTAGGATTTGAAGTTCAAATTAGTTCAATTGAGATGTTATTTGTGTAATTGAAGTGTTTATGAGTTAATTGATAGTGCGAATTGAGAATCGTTAAGTAAGATATCAAAATGATTCTCAAATTAGTGATTTGTATTATGAGTTTTATTATAATGTTACGTTTGGAGTGAAATTGAATTACTAATTTTGGGAATATTTGAATATAAATTGAAATTAAAGAATAAAGTGTTAAATGTGTTAATTGAGTTTTATATTAGTGGTTGTGTTTATATTAATGATTTAATTTGGAAATATATTACTTTAGGGAGAAATCTCCATAGTATGGGAGAGAATGAAATTATACGGAAAGACAAGAAATGTAATGAGACGAAGGAACCAGAGTGCAAAGCTTAGAGAGAACCAGAAATCAGTGAGTGCTGTAACATCCATAATTTCGAATATATATGAAAAGTATGACTGAAATTATTTTGAATATGTGAATATGAGTTTTATGATTTGAAGGGTGGAAATTGTAATTAAATGTATGTATATTTTTAGGTTTCATAATGGACCAATTTGAACGGTCGAAAACAATGCACGAAGAAAAGGGTAAAAATCTGGACAGTAGGTATCGCGACCACTCATCGCGACCAGGGATCGCGATGAGCAGCTCGCGATGAAAAGGATGATTTGGGGCAATGAGTATCGCGACCACAGATCGCGATGATCAGCTCGCGATGAAAGTGGCAAATTCGACCAGTGAGCATCGCGACCGAAGCGACGCGACCACCGCTCACGGTACAGGTCGCGATGACTCAAAAATTGTAAAAAAATAAAGCGGTGGAGCGGTGCAAAGAGAGCAAAAGCTCTTAAAATTATTCAGCAAACACAGAATACAGAAACAGAAACATAAAACATAGAACGCGAGAGAGAGAGAGAGAGAGAAGAGAGGAGAGGAGAGAGAAAGAAGAAAAAGAAGAAGAAGAAGAAGGAGAAAAGAAGAAGAAGAAGAAGAAAAGAGAAAGAGGAGAAGGAAAGGAGAAGGAGGAAGCTTTCAGGTTTGGTGTACACGTATTTTTCGAATTTCCAGTTTTACAGAAATTTTCGGAATTGTCAAATTTTAGAGTTTCTGAGTTATTTGAATTATATGGATTATAGATTATAGTTTAGATTTGCTATATACGTGTTTTGGAATTTTTCCAGTTTTCCAGAAATTTTTGGAATATGTCAGATTGATTGACATTGATTAAATTTGCGTTATTTGAATTATATTGATTATCGAATATAGTTCAGGTTCGATATATACGAGTTTCGAATTTTTTCAGTTTTCCAGAAATTTTCGGAATTATCGAAGTTTATAGTTTGTAAAGTATTTGAATTCCATTGAGTAGAATGGATAGTTTGAAACTGATTTCGGAATGATTTGAATATGATTTGGTTCTAATAGTGTTATGGAAATATATGATTAAGGAAATATATTGTTAAATTATATGATATTGTGAAATGTATCGAAAAATGATTTTGGGGCAATTTGATTCGAAATGGAATTATGAAATACATTTGAGTATATTTTGGATTGATTTATATGATTATTGATTTATAAATATATTCGTATATTTCCGTTATATTATATTTGATGAAATTTATTTGCAAACATATAAATATATTGATATGTATTGCAATTGAATTCGATTATTCGGAAAGAAAGAAAATATGTTGACATTGGATTGGAGAAAATATTTTGGCTCTGATGTGTATGAACATAGATATGGATATAGGAGGTTGACATGTCAATTGGGTTTCTGTCTGAACAGTACTGTGCCGATTATACCACCCTTTGGATAGTATAGGCCCCAAGTGCCGGTCCTAGGGTTCTGAAATTTGTCATGGGACATTTACAGCGGGTGATTCCGTTGGTGTTCCATTTTGATCTGATGTTCGGTGAGTGACCCCGTTTGCGTCCAATACCGAACAACCCGTAATCCAGTCCGATAATTTATGTTTTTGTATGTCAGGAGCCTAATCTACAAATTGATTTGTTATCTGGAAACGTTTGAGAAATTAAGAAAATATGTCTGTTAATTGATTTTGGATATGTGATTTGATATGAGCCCCATATCTATATTGTTTATATTTGTTATTTATAGTTTTAATTGATTTCAAATATTTGTATATACGATTTTGTGTACATCCACTAAGCAATATGCTTAGCGTGTTGAGTTTTCTCGCACGCAGGTAACAAAGGTTCCAAGGGCGAAAAAGATAAAGAAGAGTAGAGTTTGCAGAATCAGAGTCAAGATCACATCTTTCCTGCATACATTTTGGTAGTTTGTTTGTATTAAGTTTATATATTTTGATACTATATGCATATACAGAAACTGTTTGTAAATATTTAACGAGCTTCCGCTATGTAAATATTTTATGATATGTTTGTGTTATGTGAATCTTTATAACTTATATTGTGATAAATTGGTTGGTAAGTCGCACTATATTTGGAAGGGTGCGCAAAATTGATTTGAGAATTTGGAAGTTGATTTTATAAATTTTATCTGTAAACAGGTTTTGGAAAGTCAGAAAAACAGAGGAAACTCTGGCAAGATTTTCAAAAATTCTTTGGATCATTTTCAAAGGTTTTTTTTAATATAATGTTTTATCTACAGTAAAAGTTAGCTTTTAGTATATAGTAGCGCTCCCTGATTCGGTCCGAGTGGATTTGGGTCAGGGGGTGTTACAAGTGCAAAATTATATTTTTAGTTGAAATATACTTTAATATGTTTCCAAGTTTAATTTAAGTATTTATGACTTTATATACATGTATATTTATTTATATGTGTTTTTGTAATTATAATAGAATTGATTGCCTCAGATATATTTTAATTAAGATATTTTTATATCTCAGAATGTTTGAGTTTATTTTCAATAGATGAAAATATTTACGCATGGAAATTAGTTAAAGAAATATATTTTAGTTATAATTCAAGTTTTTAAATCAAAAATTAGTTTTCAAAGTATAAAAAATAGTTTTCAAACCATGGATACCCATTTATTATCAAATTATCAGCAGCTTATCAGATTATCATTAGTAGACCCGACCGGTACATCCCAATTGTGTGGCAAGTTAATGGGGGGACAGTCCGCTAACTCTAGGGGGGTTGAGTCTGTCGAGTCTGTCGGTCGCCCACACATTGGGGTGTTGTCTCACTCTATGTCGCGATACAGCATTCCGCCCATAGACAGTGAGATGTCTTTTATCAGATTATTAGAGTCACCAGTGCAGCACCATATTAGTCGCCTAGTGAAACCCTCCATATGATGCTGCGCCAGCTGAGTCGCCCTATGGATTATCAGTTATCAGATATGGGTTTTCCATTGACTTTATCAGAAACAGTTTTATCAGAAAAGTTTTATCATAAACGGTTTTATCATAAAAAGTTTTATCATAAAAAGTTTTATCAGAAAAGTTTTATCAGAAAAGTTTTATTAGAAAAACATTATTAGAAAAGTATATTATTGTAGCATTTCAATTATTAGAAAAATATATTATTTCAGTTTATCAGATTTTAGAAAAGTATATTATATTAGTTTATTAGTTTTTAGAAAAGTATATGATATCAGTTTTCAGTTTTCAGAAAAATATATTATCTCAGCATTTCAGTTTTCAGATCAATAAAATATTTCAGCTTTTTAGTTTTCAGTAAAGTATATATATTATTTCAGCTTTTTAGTTTTCAAAAGTATGCAGTATTGCAGTTTATCAGTTTTCAGCAATAACAGAAAGATTGAAAGGTTTTTAGTATAGTTTTCAGAAATTAGATTTCAGAATAGTTTTCAGAAGTTAGATATCAATATAGTTTTAGTATGAATTTCAGAATAGTTTTCAGAAAATAGATTTCAGAAATAGTTTATCAGTTTAATATGTTCAGAAAATAGATTTATATTTTTTTTCAGATTTCAGAGAGGTTAATAGAAATTAATAGAAAAAGAATTAAAGTTTATTTAGAAATTTATAGCACTCACTGAGCTCCTTTAGCTCATTATAGTTTTTATGTTTTATAAACCAACCTCCCCAGGTACAAGTACAGGTGCAGACATTGCAGGGACGTCGAAGACCAGTGGGACCGGTCAGAGGATGTTGTGACTGTTTTACAAGTATATATAATATTTTAAATTGTTATGTTTGTATTTTAATATTGTTTAAAGTGTTGATTTATTTGATAACTATTTATTTTGATATTTAAACTGTTTGTGATTATTGTTGAGATGGACCGGAGGTCCATAGTAGTTGGGATTTGGAATTTTATAGAAGTGTTACAGTTTTTATACAGGTCTCCAAGATTTGGTAATTTCAGAAAACCAAAGGAGACTCTGCCAAAATTTTTATAAAATAGTTTTATATAAAAGAAAAAAAAAATTTCCTACTCAGATTTTTAGTTAAAAGAAACGGCTTCGCTTCACGAAAGCCTTTCAGCGGGGCAAACCTCTACTGGGAAGCTACCGTGGAGTGCTGGCAGGCTACCTAATGGGCGATAGTAGGTTAGGGGCCTGTCACAAAATCAACAAATGATTCACTTAGGTCCGATCCATTAATTTGAGTTCATTCCACTAAAGAGCTAAAATTGAACTCTTAAATAAAGATAGAATAAGTAAGCGTACTAATTCGTACCCTAGACAACCTAAATAGAGAAAATGTATCATCGTGAAAAATACCAGTAATTGCCAAGAGCTCATAAACCGTCTATAGCTCTCTAAGTTACCATTTTTACTCATATGACCGTGTTTTCAAACTTGGATATTTTGACTTGTCCAGAAGTCATGTTTCAATATCCAATATTGAAAACTTTACGTAAAGATTTAAATATCCAATACCTCAAAACATCCATATGATGGTATTCTACTAATATTTGCTAAATGCAGTCACAATGTTCATTTCTATAAATAATGTCCTCTATCGATATACACGTGAATACCACAAAACCATCGAGGAAAGACTATACGATATAATCGTACTCATTGACAGCTCAAGTGATAACGCATGCAACCATAAGTCCATCATTTATCTCAAGATTGAGATAGACTCTTCGATTGTCTCAGTAGAACACTTTTATCCACCGACGATTGCGGATAAAGTTTTCTACAGTGATCCTATTCAATGCACCCAGTGCACTAGATTCTTTTGTCCAAAGACACTTCGATGATTTTAGACTCATCATATCACATTTGATCTCGCTCAAATGCTAACAAAAGAATCTACAACTTTGACAAGATAAAGGCGCCCAACCTTATATCTTAAGTTGTGAATGTGTATTCGAGACTAACTAAAGAATTGTGTCAACCTCATACATATTCAGAGGTACGAACAATTCTTTTGTTTCTCATATTCTCTTGACCTTATGATTATTTACTTTTGACAATTGATATAATTGCTATAAGATTTGTTAAAACAGAAATCACTTTTATTTATATGAGATCGATTGTCAAATACACTATTACACTCTTGCTATTGAGCATAATCCTAACAACCTCAATTTTATTGTTTGACATATGTTGTATTGACTTGTATGTTCTTAATGTCTAATTTCGTTCATGAGATCTATTTGCTAAATCTGATGTGTTCTTGCTAAATAATTTTATATACGACATATTTTGTTAAGTCTTTGCTCATTGAGTCCAGTCATATATAGTTGAAAGTGTGAAAACCTAGGCTCTGAGTGTCATTGAGTGAAAACTAGTAAGATTAGAGTCGATGTGAATTCAATCGGTGGTTCACGAAATATGGAAGAACTGACTATTATTAATTTTTTACATGTCAGGTTCCTGGTTGTTACATGGTGCATTGGTTTAATTGGCAACGTTTTAGTTTTAACTTTGTGTTCTCACATGCTTGTGCATTTGTGTATATACTTGAATTAATATTTGGACATGTCTATGGTTAGCTTAGTACGTTTGTCGGTATCGTAGCTGGTAAACCCTCACGAGATTATAACTCGTCCATTAGGGCCACCTAATATTTTAAAGGCTTATGGCATATGCTAAGTGCCATCGTCCATTCTACGAAAATGGATATAGTTTAGTAAGTTAATTGTTTGTGTATGTTTTATTTTTGTTTTAGTTTTTGTTTGTGTCGATTTTCCTAAGGACAATCAAAAGATAGGTTTGGGGGTATTTGATCGGAATGTTTATGTTATATTTTTAACCCCTTTTACCTTGTCTTCTGATCTTGTTTTTAAGTAAATTTGATAGGTTTTATGGGTGTGTTGAGCTTGTGCAGGTCTTAGGTGATTAATGGGGAAAAACGCCAAGTGAGAGTTTGAAGTTCAAAAAGGGGCATTTTTGGACCAGAGAGTATAGTGACCGAAGCTTCTCAACAGAGAGTCAAGCTAGAGAGTCGCAAGGAAAAGTATGTTTTTGACCAGAAAGTGTCACGACCCAGTTTCATGACCAAGGGTCACGGCATAAGCATCGTGAAGAAGAAGACTATTTCTGGCAGAGAGTATCGCGACCCAGGTTTCGTGACCGAGGGTCGTGACAAGGGAATTGCGAAGGAAGTTCCAAAACACACCAGTGAGTACTGCGACCAGGCCATCGCGACCCAAGGTCGCGACATACGATCGCGACGGCGACACGGATGCCCTAGTTCAAGCGGCTATAAAAGGAAAATGAAAAGAAGAGAAAAGGGTTCGTCCAGCTGCAAGAAAACTCAGTTCTAAGGCCAAGTATCATCACAAAACACTTCACTTACACCATCTCTTGTGTTCTATTTTTCAAAGACACAAGTTACCATAATAGTTCTCATTGTCATCGATTGTTCATCAGAGAAGACAGAGTATTGAAAGAGACGAAGTTCCAGTCGAACCAAAGTGGGATTTCCTACCCTTAGGGCTTCAAGATGGGTTGTATTTCCTTCTATTCTTCTTCTTTTGTTTTGATTTGTGCTATGTGTAATTAAATTCCTAGTTAGGGGGTCAATGGACCAAGATTGAAAGTTAGGGTTTGTAATTGACTTCTTTATTATTATTATTTTATTTCAAGAACTTTGTTACCTAGATATTTTATTCTATTAATGTATGATTCTTGTTGGTTGCACTACGAAAGTTTGATGCATGAATGTTGAGTTATCATTAATACGAAAATTGTAATTTATTTTGATAAATCATTAAGTTACAATTGTTGGAATAATGATTAGATTAATTAAGGCGTGAAAGTGCTTAATTAACCTGGGGATTAGAACTAATATTGAGTTTCTAATTATTTTCACTCTATGACCAATATGTGAATTTAATTAGAATTACAACATCAATGCATGACCCATATAATTTGATGTGCCTTTATTAGGGATAATCTACTTCTTTGAAATAATGTGCTTCAATTAGTCAATTGCTATACCCTTATTCATGATTGATACCATTTGACCACCTAACGCCTTCCTACCCTTGGCCTAGTTCTTAGTTTTATAAGTTTTTATTTTGCATTTAGTTTTACAATTCAAAAACCAATATTCTTGATTTAAATTTCAGTCTAAGTTAGCAACTTTAGTTTTAGTATTAGTTAACCACCACTTCCTTGTAGATTCGACCCCATACTCACGAGAAATTATTACATTGACACATCCAGCACTTGGGACTTATCCCACGCGTTGTGAGCATGTCAACGAGACATGTCTCATTTACTGTAGGGAAAGTTGGACATTGCTAGGGTTTTTTGCCCTACGAGTTTTTAATAATATGTAAACGTTGTAAATATTAATAAAGACATGTATTATTCATTCATTGTTGATAATGTATTTGCAATTTAAATGTCAGAAAAATCCATTATTACTTATATAGTCTCAAACTAAATATATAAATGTCATATGCAAGAGGATTTAGTTTGAGGTAAATGACCTAAAGAGTCTATAGGGAGCAAACAAAGTTGGGTATTTTGTTTATGGTAAATCTACAACTGCAGTCCATATCATATATGATAGTCTTATCCAAACTATACATGTGGTGACATGAAAATGTAGGCACCTTATATAATAGGATTATATAGGACTGAGCCTTGATAAAAATGAATCTCTTTAAAAGACCCGTTAAACAAAAGAGATACATATTTATCAAATTGATGACCATATATGGGATGATCATAATCGTGAGCATTTTATAGACTCCTATATGTATAGCCGTGTCTCTTGATTTACATGGGTGAGATCGGTGTAGTATTACAGATCAATAACTTCGTATTTTAAAGATACAATCTGGCATGTAGCTAAGAAAGTTCTAAACAATATTGGAATCCATTCCTTCTTGCGAGAAGTAGATGAGTAGGTCCATTAAGGGTTAATTCAGTACTTGAACAATAGGAGCACTCAACTTTCTATTTATATTAACCATAAAGATAAATCCATAAATCGTTATAGGTATATTGTTCATTAGAGAATCAGTAGTACTTTTAGGAACAAGAAATAATTAGAGAGGTAAAACGGACTTTATGACCTGGCTCTAATTATGAGTTACTCGTGGAGCAGCAAACCATATGTAATGACTAGATCAATGGACACTGAAATCAGTTTATGTAAAATATCTATAGTTGTGAGAGTGCAACCTTAGATTTTTAGTGGAATAACATTAAAGCTAATAATGGTAAATTATTGGTTAAAGAGTTTAATTAATAATTTCGATATTATTAGAGCTCAAATTGTAGGTCCATTTAGTCCCCTTATTAGCTCTCGCACACTACAGGAAATAAGTTATGAATACAAATAATTGGATTGTCCAATTATAATATTCGAATAATTAATTGAATAATATTGATTATTCAAATTAATAAATTAATAATTATGAATTATTGAATTATTAATGGATACAGAGGTCAATAGTTTGAATGCTAATAACAACAGAGATTAAAAATAATTATGAATTATTTAACCTGCAGGTCACAGATTCAATACTCTTCACTAGTCCTAGCATTTTATTTTAAATATGGGGTTATAGATTATTGTTTAAATAATAATGATAATTATGTTGATAATTTTTTTTAATTATTTTAAAACAATAATAGTGATAATCAGAGAGATAAAAGATATCATAAAAGAATCTTGTGAATATATTTTTTTGTGTCGAAAGTGATATTAGGAAAAAAAAATATCTTTAAGGAGATTGTTTTACGTTTTTCATAAAACTGTTTGGTGAAAAAAAAAAAAGTGGTTTAAGTGTAGTGAAACACCAGAATTGCTTACCTCTGTATAATTGTTTCCTTTTGGAAAAGAACAAACGAATAGAATATCAAAAGACGCACACGTCGATTTCCTGGTGAAGAGTTATAATAAGGAAGATCAGGTCATGTGAATCTGTGATCTGACCGGAATGCAAATAAAAATAAGGTATGTTTAAACTAACCGTGCTCTAAAAATTTTAAAACCCACATTTTTATGATGTGCAAGAAAATCATATTTTTAATTTTTTTCTCCTAGAGTCTATACATAATATGCTTTGATCTTTGCAGATTATTTGTTTACTCATTCATTCTAAACACTTAGATCGGATCAAAATAGTCTGAGGGGTTTTGATTCGTCAACCTTACGAAAGAATCGTAAAGTCTTGCAGCGCAGGTAGTCTGTAAGCAGCATCGGCAATGTTCATTAGTAAAAGGCCCGTTGGTAGGTAATATTGGGTTACAATAAGAGTTATGTGATTGAGTTATAAATATAAGAAAAATCGTTTGAGAGTACGTATCGGAATAAAAAGTTTAATGGTATAGGTTTCAAATTTTTTTCCTTTTTAAAGAATCTTCACCCTTGATTAACTAACATATTTATAAAAGATATCGTACATTTTTTCATGATGATTGATGTTGCGTCGAAATTATTTTCCGCAAGATCTTTCAATCTAATCACGGAAGTGAGTCAGCTTGAAATGTGGGCTCCCTTTTCTTTGAATTGTATAATACATGAGGATGGAGAAAATAAACCTTTTTCTATGTTAGTCATAATAAAACTAAGAAAGACCGAAAGAGCGTTTGGTCACTTTTGAATTTTCAATTATTTAAATCAAGAACTCGCGTGAACCAAATTCGATATTGTACACAAAGCCCTTTTAATGTAAAAGCTAGTAGTGTACTATCGAAACGAAACGCTATTTTCTTTTTCTCTCTTGCTTGACCGAATTTCTCACACACCAAAAACTAGAGTTGGCCGAATTTTTCTTGCCAAAGCTAAGCAATGGGCCGAACTCCTTTTGGTAAGGGATTTTATAGCTTGGCCAAATTCTCCTTTGAGGAGGATTTGTGCTTGGTCAAAATTCATTTCACCAAAAGAGTTTCCCAACTCATAAATGTATAATCAATTCTAAGTCATTAACTTATATTAAAAAAAAATTATTGTATTTAGATTTCGGTAGGGCAAGCAGCCCTTAAACCAAAAAAAAAGGTTTGGAACCCTTCCCCTATTTCTACATTTCATTCTCAATTCGGCCCGCCTCAACCAAAATGAGAATTAAATTTTATAATCCAAATACTAATAGGAATCTTACTTTGTGACTTATCATGACTTCCTATTTAATTAGATAAATATTAAATCACATATTTATTTACCAATTAACTAGTAATTAATTCTTATCATATTGTTACGCCTTTTGGTTACCCGCAAGTATACGGGGTCAGCACAAGTAATACAATGAGAGTAAAATTATAGTCTCCACAGGGATATTTAGGTATTGAGTACTAAAATTAATCAGGTCTATATCTATTTGAATAAATCAAGAAGGTTGTAAAAATAACTAATTAAAATTAAACTAAACAACAAACAAAACAAAATGAAAAGTGAAACTTGGATCGAAGGGGGATCTAGTTAGGATTTCCGACTTCACTAATTATGTCCTAATCAATGGAAATAAAAATGTAATGAAAATGAGTTATTACCGGTTGATGATCGTGTTAACTAAATTGTTCAAGATTTTCTCTCGAGATAAATCGAACCTATTCCCACATACACTAATATCCTATCACTCGATGAATATCAAAATATATGCGAATGCATTAATAATAATAACACTAATAATGATTACACCAAATAAGTTAATATATCTCTATTTAACTCCAAAATCATAGTGAGCATTTTAACGAACACGTTGTGAGCGTCACCTCTCGGTTTATAACTCACAACAACAAAATCAACTAAATGCAGACCATTACACTTAGAGGCATTAAAAATAAAATACTCATTCAACCAAATAATAATCAACAATCAAAACAATTTATATACTCATTCAAAATTTCATAAAAAGATCCATTATTATCCTAGCATACACATTTAGTTCATAATCAAATAATTCAAAGAAAACAACTCTGAAGACATTAAATAAGTATAAAGGATACAAAGATTGAAGGAAAAAGAAAACTCTAAACGGAATGACTCTCCTCTGATTCCGTGTGGAGAAATCCAAGACCAGGCTTCTAGTCTCCTAGCTGCCAAGAATCCCTTCTTCTTCTTCCTCTCCCCGTGCTATCTTTTCTACCTTCAAAGTATGGTAGTCTGCTGGTTCTCTCCCTTGGTGCTGTTGGCCTACTGTCTCCTTCTTCCCGCAGCTGCTAGTATTTTTCTTTCGTCTTGGCCGTCGGTCACAACCCCCCAGCCAAGTCTGCTTTTTCTTCCTTCTTTACTGCTCTTTTAAACGTAACAGGTAGGGCGGAAATTTCATGGCCGCGACTTGCGCCAGGTCGCGCGCAAGTCACTTGCCTATTTTTTTTTTTTTTTTTTTTTTTTTGGTGCCAAAACGTGTAATTTCAAACTGCTTCAATTTCCTTGGCGCAAAATGCACCGTTTCATTAAAGTCTGGTCAGATTTCTAAAATTGCACTTTTGCCCTAAATTCTGAGAAGCTTTCACTTAGGCTTTATTACCAAGTTATGAAAATTGTACTTTTACCCTAAATTTGTATAAAATCTTCACTTGGGTCCTTATTACCTGCACACTAAAGAAAAATATTGAAAACAACTGATAATTACTGGGGAACGAAAGAAAAGTAGGTAAAGATAGAGGTCATTTTTTATAAAGAAATGGAATCAACACATACTTCCAACAAAAGTATGATAGTAAGAGTCCTCTCTTAGTTGAAAAAGATTTTAACTAATTAATCAATTAATTAATTACCATTTAATTAATTAATAAAATAAAATAAAACTTAGACTAATTAAATAGTCATAGCCGCCCAAATCAACAAGTATGAGCTTTATTTTATTTTTCCATTTTATTAAATCCATTGGACTTTAATTAAAAGTTCACATGTGAACTAGACCCATTCTCTTACAAAAAAGATAAAAGTCCACACGCCTAATTAATACATTAATATAATTATGCAGCCCATTTAATTAAAATGTGCAATTCTATTCTTAATGTATTAATGGAATGCTAAATTGCACCCCATTAGGGCCGCCTAAGACTTCCCACAGTCTTGGCCGCCCATTCCAAGTATATGAAGAGTTATCATGTGCCTTGTTCACACATGACTGCACCCCTTCAAATCTTTTGGATTCCAGAACCCAAAAAAAATTATGAATAGACCCAGCAATTGGTCCGATATAATATATTAAGTTACTCATGCTAGTTCGTATAGATTGGGGATCTTGACGAGCTATCTAAATTTAAGCTCCAATATACACAACCTAATCACAATAAATAAATTATTCATTTATGTTCTGTAAAACCCGATTTGTATTTTCGATAGAAAAGTATATATTCGATATATAGTGTAAAAACGAATCGTAATTTTAATTGATTTAACCCCTATTATAAATATTATTTTCTTGGTGAATTTGGATGATAATAGGTCCAATTGAATATTGGTAAAGTCAATTTAGTAATTTGATAAGTGTGGAATATTTTGGAATTTAAATTTCATAGGAATGATATGAGTTATTATATGAAAAATTTTTCCCTAAAGAAGCACAATCCATGTGAAACAAAATGAACCAATCATGAAATGCCAAGTCAAGAATTAGTGGGTGGTGTAATTAATGAGATGAAATGTGATTGGTGGACTAGTTTGACAATTAAAAGATTATTGGCCAATTACATGTGATTAACTTTCAATTTGTACCAATTTATGATTTTAAAAAGATCAAGGGGCAAGTAGCAATTGTTAAGGACTATATAAGCATGACTTAAGTGTGAGATTTCACTCACAAAAACACAAGAAGCTGTGACAAAGAAAGAGAAGTGGCTAGCCAAGAGAAAGAAAGAAAGAAGAAAAAAGAAAAAAAAAAAAAAAGAAGAGAATGAGGGTTTCGGCCAAGCAAAGGGAGAAGAGGAAGAAGAGCTCATCAAGACCATTTCAAGCCCTAGCTAAGTGAGTTAAGTGGGGAAGAGATCAAGCAAGAATAAGAATTGGAGAAAGTGGTAAGTTTGTGCACTAGTATGCTTGAATTTATGGAACTATGTTGGATTTTGGTTTTCTTTTTGAATTGACTTGGGTTTTGGCTTGAATTCAAGTAGATTTGTCTTTAAATATGAGTTAAATTTCAAGAGAGCATCAAGAAGTGAAAACCTAAGAAAATTAGTAAGTAAAAGTTAGGGTTTAAAGTTGATTTTAGTGTGGAAATTTCAATTAAAGCATGATAAGGTATTAGAATTGTTGTATGTGTGTTTGTGGTGCTAATTGGTGCCTAGAAATTTAAGAAAACATGGTGAATATGGGTGCTTGATTTTCGGCCAAGAAGAGAAATGTATGATTGATTAATGGGCAAGGATGTGTGAATGAAGAATGAAGAACATATATGTTAGTGTACTAGTTTGCCTATAATTGAGTAATGTTGGCTTAAGTTTTAAGTGGGATTAATTGTAGTGTATTTTAATATGAAATATGGCTTGTAGGTGGAGGTAAAACAAGTGTGGGAGGAGAAAAAAAATATTTGAAAGGAGCTTTGCTATCGAGGAGCACGAAATAATGAGTGTAAAACTGTGTTTTTGATTGAAATGTATTTTAGTATGTTTCCAAGTTTGATTGAATTATTTATGATTTTATATACATTTATTTATTTATATGTGTTTTATAATCTAAATAGAATTGATGCTTAAGTGTATTTCAATTAAGGTATTTTTATATCTTATAAATTTTAAGTTTATATTCACTTGAGCAAATGTTTTAATATTTATTAAAGAAATATGTTTTATATATATATATATTATGCTTTTAGATTTAAAAGTTAGTTTCTAAAGTAAAGAAAATAATTTTTAAAACCCATGGATTTCCCATTAGAAAAGAAACAGAGATACAAATTATGACCCGGCCGGAATACCCTATTTGTATGGGGCAAGTGTTGGGAGGGCATGTCACTAACCTGGGGGTTGAGTCTGTCGTGTCCAGTGAGTCGCCCTCACACTTATGGGGTGTTATCTCGCTATATATAGGCGACGCAGAATTCCGCCACATAGCCAGTGAGATGTCTTATTTCAAATGTCACGGTGAGCGACGCCAGTTTAATCGCCCTGTGACCCTACTCATATGATACAGCGCCAGTTAATCGTCCTATGAGTCAGAGCTTTATGGGTTCCATTGGGAGTTTCAGATATATAAGCCAAGCCAGAAATATTTTACAGATTTTCAATGCAGAATATTAAATTTACAGAAATAATTGAGTATATGCTTTGCTTATGCTTTAGTATTTATTAAATAATTATTTGTATGTTATGCTTGGCTAGATTTCAGAAAACATATTGCTTTTTAGTACAGTATTTAGAAAACAGATTATTATTCATTTAAGTATTTTCAGCATACAGATTTCAGTACTGTTTTTAGAAAGCAGAAAAGTTTCATTATTATGGATTCTAGTATATTGCTTTCAGGAAAAAGATTTCAATACAATTTTCAGAACAGATTTCAGAATAGTTTTTATAAAACAGATTTACCGTTTTCAGAATTAGTTAAGAAATAGAACTTTAAGAGTATTTCAGAAGATATTATGAAACATGTGATTTCCCAGCATAAAATTTTATACACTCATTGAGCTCCTTTAGCTCACTCTTTATTTTTATGTTTTTAAAAATCCTCCAGGTGCAGGTACTAGTTCTGAGGTAGCCAGATCTCCTGCGATCGACTGATTGGGTGGTGGTCGACGACCGTGTTTATGGTTGATTTTCTATGTAATTAACTTTTTCCTAAATCCTTGGTCATGTATATAAATATGGTAGCATATCTATTTTGATCAAATATCGATGCATATATTTAAAATTAAATTGTTAAAGTTCAGTAGTTTAAAAATGAATTATAAATATTTTTAGTTGTAGTTTGAAAACGATACTACATGGTTGTGGTTGATTTGAAACGGACCAGAGGTCCTGTAGTAGTTGAGAAAATAAAAATTAGAAGTGTACAGTTTCTTATGCAAGTCTCCTAATGTTGGTAAATTTTAGAAAAACATAGGAGACTCTGCCGGATTTTAGAAAAAAAAATCCACAACCTTTCTGTTAGAATGATGTAGAATTATAAAAGATAAAAAGGGTTCGCTTCATGGAATTTTCTAGTTTCGTCAGTTAGATTCTGGGAGATTTCCACTAGAGTGCCCAGCGGGGCCACTAGAGTCTACAGTAGAGGATTCTGGAGAGGGTCCCGTCATGTTCAATATATTAATTTTAGTTCATTTCACTAAAGAACCAAAATTGAACTCTTAAATAAAGATAGAATAAGATAGTGTTCCTCGTTGATACCCTAGACAATCTTTTAGGAGATGGTATAATCTTATTTCATTTTTCTCACACCAATCTAATTCTCTCAATCTGTCTCTTAACAATTCTCTTAAGTTCTCAGTTTTCTTCAATTTCAATTATTTATTCTAATTCTATATTTTCCTTTTTCAAATTATAAAATTACAATGGAAAGTTCCAAATCCAATCCTTTCAGAAGATCCATTTCCAGCAGAGGAAAAAAGCCTATGCCTATTCAAGAAGAGCCACGTGATATAGAATTCAATCAAGCAAATTTTCATGATTACCTACAGTAGCAAGCATTCAAAGAGGAAATATTCGGTATTGAAACTCCTCCTAATTTTACTCCCAGTATTTCTCAACCCGGTCCACTCCTCAAGGCCCCGAAATCGTTACCATACAACCAGCCAATCCGAAAATATGCCGGATTTGGGTGGTACTGATTTGGAAAATTACAAATCTGGACTTTTTAAAGTTCATATGAAGAAGGTGGAAAAGATACTGAGGAAAATGGTGGTAACTTGCAACTATTGTTCCAAGGATTTCAAGTAGAACAAATCTGGAGGATACAGCACGTACTAGAAACACATCAACAACAATCATCCAGTCGAAGCATCCCGAGCACGCGGACAACAACAAATTGCCAGGTACACATCTCCTAATCATCCATTATTTAAATATAGTGATCAAAATAATAAGGAAGAATTAGCAAAAATGGTAGTTGTAGAACATTTACCATTTAGTTTTGGTAAAAAAATCGGTTTTTAAAATATTATCATAATATCTTAAATCCCGCTATATGTAGGATACCTAGGAATACTCTTAAACGTACAATGTGTGAAATATATAAAAAAGAAAAAAAAATCTTTAGTTAGATATTTTAAAAATTATGCGGGTCGTGTGTCTGTTTGTGCCGATATCTGGAGGGATCATTGGTAAAAACATTCATATTTAGGACTCACATGTCATTAAATTGATGAAGTATGGGATATGGAAAAACGAATTCTTGCATTTAGAGTTTTTGATGAATCCTATACTGTAGACAATATATATAAATTAATGAAAATTATTTTTGAAGAATATTCTATTGAAAACAAATTTTTTGCAACTTTGGTTTTGATAATACTGCAAACAATATTGCCGCCATTCCACAATTATTAGAATTGTGTAACCCCTATTTTGGCGGCACATTTTTTCATCAAAGATGTATTTGCCATATTTTAAATTTATGTATACAAAATGGTTTGCAAACACTTCAAAATTTTATTAGACCAATTAGAGATGCTCTCTATTATTTATGGAAACATCCTAGTACCATGAAACAATGGGCTAGGTTTTACAAATCTCATGAGAAGCATTCAATTAGATTTTCCGTGATGTTCCAATCAGTTGGAACTCCACGTATAAATTGTTTTGTGAAAGTTATGAATATAGAGAATTATTAGTTCGTTTTATGCAATATAATATAAGTAGTATTAATTTGTATTCTTAGCATTGGGATGTTTGTACAAAAATTTGTGAATTATTAAAAGTTTTTAATGATGCAATTAATAATTTATCTGGTATTTATTATCCTACTGCACATTTATTTTTTATAGAAGCCATAAATATTATTGGTGCACTTAATGAGTGTGCACAAGAGCCATCTTTAACTAAATGTGTTACAGCAATGAAATTAAATTTTTTAGATTATTATAGGGAGATTCCTATGATTTATGTAATTGCTTCGATTTTTGACCCCAAGTATAAATTTGATAATTTATTTTAATATTATACTAGTTATTATCAATGTTTAGGTATAATTGATATAAAAATTGTTCCTTTGTTTAATAATGTTATGAGTTTATTTTATGAACTGTATGATGAATATCGTTCTATATACGGTCCCTCGCTGAACATTATTATTCAACAACCAGATATTAGTAGTTCTCAATTTAGTTGACAGGCCTCTAACCTACTATCTCCAATTAGGTAGCCTGGCGGCACTCCACGGGAGCTTCTCAGCCGAGGCTTACCTCGCTGAAAGGCTTCAGTAAAGCTAAGCCGTTTCTTTTAACTGGGAATCTGAGTAGGAATTTTTTTTTTTCTTTTAAAACAAAACTACTTTATTAAAATTTCGGCAAAGTCTCCTCTGTTTTTCTGAAATTAACAAATCTTGAAGACCTGCATAAAAACATTAACACTTCTATAAAATTCTAAATCTCAACTATTGTGGACCTACGGTCCATCTCATCAAATCACATCTCAAACAGTTTAAATATCAAAATAAACAGTTATCAAATCTTTCAATAAAATACTCATATACTTAAAACAATACCAAAATACAAACTTAACAACTAAAACATTATACATGCTAACAAAACAGTCACAACATCCTCTGACTGGTCCCGCTGGTCTTTGACGTCCCTGCAATGTCTGCATCTGTACCTGTACCTGTACTTGGGAGGTTGATTTAAAAATATAAAACTATAATGAGCTAAAGGAGCTCAGTGAGTGTTATTAATTTCTAAACAATTAAATGTTTTTAATTAAACCTCCCTGAAAACTGTACTATAAAGAATATTAATCTGTTTTCTGAAATCTAAACTGATAAACTATTTCTGAAAACTATTCTAAAATCCATACTAAAAACCTTTCAAACTTTTTGTTATTACTGAAAACTGATAAACTGAAATGCTGCATACTTTTTGAAAACTAAAAAGCTGAAATAATATATATATTTTACTTTTCTAAAAACTGAAAGTTAAGAAAATATACTTTTACTTTTTTGAAAACTAAAAGGCTACTTTTCTGAAGACTGAAAAACTGATATATATATATATATATATATATATATATATATATTTCTGAAAACTAAAAAGTTAAGATAATGTACTTCTCTGAAAACTGAAAAGCTGAGAATATAAATTTTCTAAAAACTGAAAAGCTGAGATAATATACTTTTTTCTGAAAACTGAAATACTGAGATAATATACTTTTTGAAAAACTGAAATGTTGAGATAATGTACTTTTCTGAAATCTAAAAAGCTGTAAGAATATGCTTTACTGAAAATACTTTTCTGATAATGACAGGCCCCTAACTTACTATCTCCCATTAGGTAGCCTGCCGGCACTCCACGGTTCCCAGTCGAGGCTTGCCTCGTTGAAAGGCTTCCGTGAAGTTAAGCCGTTTCTTATAACTGGAAATCTGAGTAGGAAATTTTTTTTTATTATTACAAAACTATTTTATAAAAATGTTGGCAGAGTCTCCTCTGTTTTTCTGAGATTACCAAATCTTGGAGACCTGCATAAAAACTTGAACACTTCTATAATTTTTCAAACCTCAACTACTGTGGACCTCTGGTCCATCTCAATAATCACAACTCAAACAGTTGAAATAATAGAATAAATAGTTAACAAAAATAAATAAATTCAATCACTAAATACAATACTCATGCACTTATAACATTATCAAAATATCAACTTAACAACTAAAAATATTTATATGCTTGTAAAACAGTCACAGCATCCTCTCACTAGTCCCGCTGGTCTTCGGAGTCCCTGCGATGCCTGCACTGGTACCTGTACTGTAACATCCCAGATTTTGGGTAATTAATTAATATATATGTGAAAATATGTGAAAATAAATTTTTACTATTTGAGGGGGTGAAAATGTAATTAAATGTATGTTTATTTTATGATTTCCAGCGGACCAGAATGAATAGTTGAAAATTGAAAATTAAAAATTAAAAACTGAACCAGAGAGCATCGCGACCTGGTCACCGCGACCACAGGTCGCGATAGCTCGCTCGCGATGAGAAACGCAATTTCGGCCAGTGAGCATCGCGACCAGTCACCGCGACCACAGGTCGCGATGGCTTGCTCGCGATGAAAATGGCAAAATCTGGCAGTGAGCATCGCGACCAGCCACCGCGACCACAGGTCGCGATGGACTGCTCGCGATGAAACTGTCAAAATCGAGCAGAGAGCAACGTGACCACTCGCACAACCAAGGCGCGCTCGCGAGGAAGGCGGTGCGCGCACTCCAGTGAGCATCGCGATCTGGTGGCGCGACCACAGGTCGCGACGGCGGTCGCGGTAGCGAAAAAAATATATAAAAAAAGAAGAAACTTCTCACAGAAGCGAGAAGAACAGAAACAGCAAGAGGAGAGAGAAACGACCGAGAAAAGCAAGAAAAGAGAAGAAAAAGAAAGAAGAAGAAAGAAAAGAAAGAAGAAGAAGAAGAAAGGGAGAGAAGAGAAAAGGAAGTGTAGGTGAAAAGGAAAGACGAAATCGTAGAACTAACGAAAAATACGGATTTGAGGTAGGTGTACTCTCGTTTTCGAAATCGTTTCGAGAAGTAGTTCGTTTACTTTTTCGTTTTAGTTTTCGATTTCGTTTCTCGTTTATGTTTTCGTTTTCGATTTCGTTAAAAGTTTTCGATTTTGTTAAAAAGATTTCGATTTCGATTTTTGTATGAAAAGTGTTTGCTTTATATGAAAAATTGAAGATTGATGCATCTATTGTTGATTTGGAACTGGTTTTATGTTAGATCGTGTATTGATCGTATTTCGATTGTGTCGAATTTGTTAAAAATACATGATTTATATTTTTGTATGAATATTGTTGATATTCATGAAAAATATTGTGAGAAATGTATATTTATTGAGTACTGATTGTGAACATTGCTTATTGTAACGGCCCTAAGGATACTTAGACATAGATATGGATATAGGAGGTTGGTATACCAGCTGGGTTTTACTGAGCAGTACTGCGCCGTTATTATTGTGTGATTGTTGTTGCGGGGCAATCTCGGACAATCACACCGATTTTAGTGATCGTTGTTGCGGGGCAATCTCGGACGATCACAATGATACTAGTGATTGTTGTTGCGGGGCAATCTCGGACAATCACGTTGATATCAGTGACTGTTGTTGCGGGGCAACCCCGGACGTCACATTGACCCATATTCCAGTCCTAGAATGTTTAGTATTCTAGTGGGCCAGAAATGATTTGAATTGAAACTGAACTGAATGATTTGATGGATCGAATTCATATGTTGATTTCATTATTAATTTAATTGTTTTGAAAGTGATTTAGAAATGAAATTCATATTGTGGTTTATTGCTTCTTTAAAGAACAATTATATTGTGAGTTATTTAATTGAGTTTTTAGTACACCCACTAAGCTTTATGCTTAGCGCGTTAGTTTTGTGTCTAACGCGTAGGTACCAGGAATCCAGAAGAGCCTAAGGACTGAAGGAAGAATGAGTTGCAGACCGAGTCACAGAGATTGTACAGTTGGGTAGCTATATTTTTGTTATGTGTATATATATTCTGAAAGCATGCATATACAGGGAATTTGTAAATAGGTTTTGTAAAATGTTTTGTAATTAATTAGTTTATGATTTATGTCTTTTATTATTAAAAATGTTTGTAACTATTAAAGTATGTTTTGTTTTATTTTATAAACTGTTTTGATAAGTCGCACTAAACGGCAGAGTGCGCAACTGTTTGAAACTGTATAGAAGTGTTGTTGAGAATTGTATTGGAATTGTTTTGGAATTGTTTTGTGTAAAAGCAGGGTTTTGGAAAGTCCGAAAAACAAACGGTACTCTGCCGAATTTTCGTAAAAAGTTTAATTATTTTTATGGGCTCACAATGATTTTGAAATGTAAAATGAAGTTTTGAAAAGTTTTGAAAGTCCGTGTAGCGCTCCCCGGGTCGGTCCGGCCGGGTCGGTCCGGCCGGGTCGGGTCGGGGGGTGTTACATGTACCTGGGGAGGTTGGTTTATAAAACATACGTAATGAGCTAAACGAGCTCAGTGAGTGTTTTCTTTTTCTCATAAATCTAACATTTCTAATTTAACCTCCCTCAAATTTTACTGAAAAGAATAATAATTGGTTTTCTAAAAATACTGAAAGCCATATTGAAATCTTTTCCTGATAATTATACTGAAATTTACTTTCTGAAAACTTTACTGAAACCTGAACTAATAAACTATTTCTGAAATCTATTTTCTGAAAACTATTCTGAAATCCACACTGAAAACTATACTGATATCTAACTTCTGAAAACTATACTGAAAACCTTTCAAACTTTCTGTTATTGCTAAAATAGTATATATATAAACTTTTCTTTTCTGAAAACTGAAAACTGATAAACTGAAATAATATATTTTTCTGATAATTGATAAACTGAAATAATAAAATAATATTTTTCTGATAATGCTTTTCTGATAAAACTTTTTTTATTAAACCTTTCTGATAAAATCTTTCTGATAAGACCTTTCTGATAAACCTTTTCTTATAAAACTTTTCTGATAGCACTTTTCTGTTAAAATACTTTTATGATAATACTTTTTCTGATAAAATTTTCTGATAAAACTTTTCTGAAAATACCAATGGAAAACCCATATCTGATAACTGATAATCCATAGGGCGACTCAGCTAGCGCCGTACCATCCGCACTGGTGACTCTGATAATCTGATAAAAGACACCTCACTGTCTATGTGCGGAATGTTGCGTCGCATACATAGAGTGAGACAACACCCCAGTGTGTGGGCAACTGACAAACTCAACAGATTCAACCCCCCTGGAGTTAGCGGACTGTTCCCCCTTAACTTGCCACACACAAATGGGGTGTACCGGCCGAGTCTACTGCTGATAATCTGATAACTGATAGCTGCTGATAATCTGATAATAAATGGGTATCCATGGTTTGAAAACTATTTTCTTTACTTTGAAAATTAACTTTTAATCAAAAAGCATGTGATATATATAAAACATATTTCTTTAATTGAATATAAATTCTAAATTTCTGAGATATAAAAATACTTCAATTAAAATATGTTGGAGCATAAATTCTATTTAAATTATGAGCCACATATAAGTAAATAAATGTGTATATAAAATCACAAATAATTAAATTAAACTTGGAAACATTCTAAAGTATATTTCAACTAAAAATATGATTTTGCTTAAATTAGTTTAACACTCACAAATTTCTGATTTTCTCTAGGCTTGGTGCTCTGGTTCCTTCGTCTCAATACATTTATTGTCTTTCCACATAATGTCATTTCCTTCTATATAATGGAGATTTCTTCCTAAAGTAATATATTTCCAAATAAATCATTAATATAAATACCATCAACTTATACAAAACTCAATTAACACGGTCTACGCTTTATTCCTTCATTTCTACTATTCTAATAAAATCAATTAAATTTAATTTGCTAAAAATTATGTCTCTACAGTTATATATTCCTTGAATCCTTCAATTTCTCTTAAATTGAATCTCATACATCACAACTCAGTACATTCACTTTATTTTCTGAGCATCAATTTGTATCGCAATCATACAAAAACAATTTCTAATATCTTAAGTATACACAAATCGGATTCTCTGCACTATCAATTTCAATTTCTATACCATTTCTCATACTAATTTTTATCAATATAACATAAGTGAATTTCCTTCGCTTAACAACATTAAATTCAACTTCATTAAACTCGATTAAACTAATTATAACTTCAATTTCAATTTTAATTTCAAAAATTTTCAAAACTAGTGATTCAATTTTATTCGAAACAAGTTCTACAACTCTTATCAACCACCAAACACAACATCACAACAAAACTCACAATACAAATCACTAATTTGGGAATTATTTTGATTTCTTACTTAACGATTCTAAATTCACATCACCAATTAACTCAAAAACATTCAAATTACTCAATTAATATCTCAATTAACTAATTTAAACTCAAAATCATCAAATCCCCAAAATTTAACTTACTAATTTTCTTGATTTTCATTCTAATCAACTCTAATTAAATTAATTTCCAATAAAACTCCACAAAACTCAAATCAAATGCTAAAATTAACAAAACCCATCAATTAATTTCATCTTTATATTCAACAATAAAATTTCAATAACAAATCAAAACTCAATCAATCTCTAAAATCAATTCAATTTCATCAAATACCAACTACCAATTCTACAACATAAAGATATCATCAATTTCAAACCAAATCAACTTCATCAAAACTCAAAATCACATCAACTTCATAAATCACTTACCCAAAGTTCCTAGACTCCTCTTGGTTGACCGAATTTCTTCTTCTTTTTCTTCCTTTTTCTCTCATTTCTTCTCTTCTTCCGCTGCTGCTTTCTATCCTCTCCTCTCTTCTTTCTTTCTTCCTTCTTGGCCGAAATTCTGCTCTCTCTCACTTCGCATGGCTGCGTCTTCTTCTTTTCTCCTTCTCCCGCAGCTTCTTCCCTTCTCCGGTAACTTCTTCTTCTTTTCTTCTCTCTTCCTCCTCTCTCTCCTTGGCCGATCTCCCTTCTTCTTCACTTCTGTCACTGTTTCTTTCCTTCTTCTCCTGCTCCTTCTTTCTCTCATGGCCAACAGCCCATCTCTTCGTCTTCTTCTTTTTCTTTTTTTTCTTTTCTTCCTCCACCGCCTCTCTCTTCCTCTGTTTTCATTTCTGTTTTCTTCCTCTCATTTTGCTGATTCATTTGTATATATATATTATTTTATTTTATATTACTTATCTCTAATTGAAATTTGCCCCTTTTCATTTTAAAACTATAAAATGGCCACAACTTAAAAACATATTCACATAATCTTGGTCACAATCTTTTGATTTACAATTTAATCCATAACAATCCCTTAACTCTTTTCCACAAAAATCTATTTCAATTTACTTTTCCATCAATTAATTAAATCACAATCTCATATCATAAAAATATATTTTAACTTCCAAGAATATATTCTTAATACTCCAATTTATGGAAATCTTTACTATGTTCACCAAAACTTATAATTTAAATTTCTTATAAACTTTATAGAACTTTATTAATCATCTGAAACCATTCCAGATATTTTCCAAGTCTCTGATACCCTTTTTCAAAAATCTCCGGATCTATTCAATAAATTTCACTATAGTACTATACAATCAATTCTGGAAAAATATATTACAATACTTATATGTGTACAGTACATAATATCGGGAGGGTGTATTACAGATAAAGCTTCTCTGATAAAACTTTTCTAATAATATGGTTTTCTGATAATACTCTTATGATAAAATATTTTTCTGATAGAGTGCTTTTCTGAATGCTTCTTCTGTCTCCTGAAAACTGCGTACTGAAATCAATAATAATCTCTTTTTCTGAAAATCTAGCCAAGCATAACGTACAAAAGCTCTTAATTTAATATTCTGTACTGAAAATCTAAAAAATATTTCTGGTTTGGCTTCTATATCTGAAAACTCCCAATGGACCCCTAAGCTGAGCTGAACTCATAGGTCGACTAACTGGCGCCGTACCATATGAGTGGGTCATAGGGCGACTAACTGACGCCGTCCACTATGACATCTGATATAAAGGTCACGAGGCGACTAACTGACGTCGTTCAACGTGACATCTGATAAAAGACATCTCACTGTCTATGTGCGGAATGCTGCGACGCAACATATAAAGAGACAACACCCCAATGTGTGGGCGACTGACAGACTCGACAGACTCAACTCCCTTGGAGTTAGCGGACTATCCCCCCTTAACTTGCAACACACAAATGGGGTGTACCGGCCGGGTCTAACTGCTGATAAATCTGATAAGCTGATAATCTGATAATCCATAGGGTAATCCATGAATTTGAAAACAATTTTCTTTATTTTGAAAACTAGCTTTAAATTCTAAAACTTGAAATATGCATAAATATAATTACTAAATTCATATATAAAACTTATTTATTAAATGGATATAATTACTTTAATTAAACCATTTAAATCAACAATTATATACAAAATCACAAAATACTAAATTAAACTAAAGAAAATAAACTAAATATAACTTAACTGAAAATCTAATTTTTGCATTATCTTAAATAACGATATTAGCTTACTAAACTTTAGATAAAACACATTACTAAAATAAAATAGACTTTGTTTTAAAATAAATTTTTCACTCACTGATTTCTGATTTTCCTCTAAGCTTGGCGCTCTGTTTCCTTCGTCTCATTGCATTTCCTTAACTTTCCATAACGTTTCTTTTTCTCCCATACTACAGGGATTTCTCCCTAAATCCTCTTTTTTTTCTTCTTCTTCCAACTGAACCAAATCTCCTCCTTCTCTTTCTCTTTTTCTTTTTCTTTTCTTCTTCCTTCCCTCTTTCTTTCGGTTCTGTTGTCTTCTTCTTCCTCTCCTTCAGCTCCTATCACTTCCTTTTTCTTTCTCTCTTCTTTCTTCCTTCTTCTTTCTTTTTCTTCCTTTCTTCTCCCGCTGCTCACTTCTTCTCTTTCTTTCTCTCTTCCCTGCTCTGTTTTTCTATCTGTTCTTCTTCTTCCTCTTCTCTTCTTCTTCTCTCCTTCGGCCGGTCTGTTCTTCTTCTTCTTCGGTCGGAGCTCCTTCTCTTTTCCTTCTTCTCTCTCTCCTTTCTCTCAAAATTTCTGGTTGCTTCCCGTCTCCCTCTTCTTCTATTTTCTGTTCTCTGTTTTGTTTCTTTTTGTTTTCTGATTCACTAATATATATATATATATATATATATATATATATATATTATACTTTTGTTTTTATTTTCTCCTTTTGTTCACCGACTTTGCTTCTCTCTATTTGTTTTCAAATTTGTTTCCTGAATGCTTCACTTTGAAATTTTGTAAGTGGAATTCCACTTAACCACATTTAAAATATCTCCACAAATCTCCACTAACATAAATATATTTATATTATATATATACATATATAGGGGCAGGATCGATAGCCCCTATATTTTACACAAATTCTTACACACATTCTTGACCCTTAGATTAAGTGTTATGAATGGTTAAAGATCAATTAATACCTTAGAGGACCTAAGTTGTTATACACCTTACTGTATATATTTTCTCTCTCTTCTTTAATGAAATGAATTTAATTTTATCCAGTTATCTTATCTTCATTTTTATTTATTTATTATTACAAATCTTTTATATTTATTTATTATTTTAATCCAGAACAACGTGTTCATATATATCTAAAAATAATTATTGTTAAGATAAAATTTTTCTTAACTTTTTTTTATGCAACATTGACTAACTACTCTTTTCTTGAAGTGTCTACTGCCTACATGAAATTAATTTGAATAGTCTCTAGTTAGCAATCTGTTAGTTTACCATAGTAGTTTTAAAGTCGATTTAATATAACAAGAAATAGGCATGAAATAAAAAAATGCAGGAAAAACTAATTAAACAAATAAAAATAAAGATTTAAAATGAATCAAAATTGCTTTAAAAAAAAGGAATAATAAGTACTGAAAATTTACCGGATTGAGTGATAAGTCCTCCAAAGGCTGTGACATTTTGGATTAAAGTTTAGCAGTGTGGCTGATGAGAATGAGAAAGCTCTATTGTTAAGAAGCTCTATGTTTAAGATTAAAAATGGTGCTTTTGGATTTTACTGGTTTTACATAGTTTGAAAGATGAAGAGTTTTGGTTCTTTACTAGAAATGTACGATGAGTAGAAAAAGATGAAAGATAAAGGGCAATGTTGGGAGATAAGAGAGAAAAAAAATTAATCAGTAGTAATTATTTTATTAATAATGAGAGAGAAAAGAGACTGCATTAAAGAGGAGAGAAATGACAAAACATAAGTTTTTGAGGTGTATAAATGTGATTGTCGTTGAAGATATAAGTGCATCTCAACCATCAAACTCCTCTTAATCTAAGAGTCAAGAATGTGTGTAAAAATTTGTGTAAAATATAGGAACTGCCGATCCTGCCCCATATATATATATATATATATATCTAATTGTAATTTGTCCCTATAAACTTTAAAATTATAATATGACTACAACCATAAATTTAATCACATGATCTTGGTCAACAATATTTTGATTTACAATTTAATCCATAACAATCCATTAACTCTTTTCCACAAAGATCCATTTCAACTTACTTTTCCATCAATTAATTAAATCACAATCTCATATCGTCTAAAGATATATTTAACTTTCAATAAATATTCTTAATACTCCAATTTATGGAAATCTTCACTATTTTCTTCAAAACTTATAAATTTATTATATACTTTATGGAACCTTAATAATCATCTGAAACTATTCCAGACATTTTTCGAGTCTCTGATACCCTTTTCGGAAACTTTCGGATCCATCCAATAAATTCCATTACAGTACCGTACAATCAATTCTGGAAAAATATATTTCAATACATGTACGTGTATAGTACATACTGTTGGGAGAGTGTATTACATTAGTGTTCCCTCCACATTAAGGAAGTAGGATCAAGTTTGTTATCTAAACAAACAAAGAAAATGCGGAGTACGTCTTCATCAACCTTTATTTCAGAGGTTGATGTTTACTTAAACACCGCATTCAAGTTTGTGGACGATAACTTCAACCTTCAACATTAGTAGAGGGATTACTGGACAAACTTTTCAATTTTGGCCATCATTGCTAAATAAATTTTTGGAACCCCTGGCTCGACCGTGACAGTGAAACAAGAATTTAGTGCCGGCAGCAACATTCTCGATGAGAGACAGTTGTTGCTGAGTCCAGACTGAATTCAGATTCAGGTCTGTGTTGACGACTAGACCAAAGCTTCATACAGGCAGCAGGAAATGGACGGACCATCTGGCGACAACGACTTTTTTAACACGAAAGACGATACAACGGCCACCAAAGGTACGAGTGACGAATGATCCCACTCAGATAAATAAAAGGTAAGAGAACTGTGTGGGCTTTGATTCCTCTTAGAGAATACGTAGGCAGCTTAATTGAGGTAAAATTAAGTGCAAACCCAAATTTCTTATTTATTTATTTTACTTTTATTTTACTTTTATGATATTATCAAAATTTTATTTCAATTTTATTGTAGCTTAGGGTTACCCACTTTTAATTTTTTTTATATTATTTAATTTTTAAATTATTTTAAAAAAAGGCCGGTTCTCGGAACCGGGGGAGGATCCGAAACCGGCGATTCCTCTTCTATTCTAGAACCAGAACTAGTACCTCCTGATTTCGATTTCGGTTCTCCTCCTAGGAGGATCGGAATCGCCAGCTCTGGAATTGCGGCCATCCCTAGTTTAATACTCTTCAGTAGTCCTACATTTTATTTTAAATATGGGGTTCCAGATTATTATTTAAATAATTATAAAATAATTATATGGATAATTATTTAAATTTTTTTAATTAAAGTTATATATTATTGTTTAAATAATAATGATAATTATGTTGATAATTATTTTAAAATAATAATAATGATAATTAGAGAGATAAAAGATATCAGAAAAAAGAATCTTGTGAATATTTTTTTTTAGGAAAAAATTGGTGAAAAAAATAAAAATAGGTGCAATGAAATATCATTACCACTCACCTCTACATGATTGTTTTCTTTTGGAAAAGAACAAACGAATAGAATATCAAAAGACGTGCATATCCATTTCCTGGTGAAAAGTCATAACAAGGAAGATGAGGTCATGTAAATATGCAATCTTACGAAAAGCAAATAAAAATAAGGTATGTTTAAACTAATCGTGCCCTCTGTAGTGAATTACGAGCCTAGCCTAACTGTAGTCATATTTCCTGAAATGAATGAGAATTGAAAGTTGTCAGAAGAAAAAAAAAAAAAAACCAAAAAGCAGAAGTAAAAACGTAAATTACACATGTAATTCATGTTAATGCTAACATGAATTACGTCATGTTCAACGTGATTTCTTTTTTTTTCGTTTCTTTGTTTGAGCCTTAAAGATTTCTCACATCATGTTCAACAACTTGATGTTCATAAGCAAAACCCATAAATTTATTGACTATAACAAACATAAAATACAAAGAAATAACAAGTTTACATACCTTGAACAAATTAATCCAAATTTGCCTCTATCTTCTCCAAATATTAACTTCAAGAACCCTAAACTTCAAAAATCACCAATCTTCAACATTTTTCAAACATGAGGAAGATACGTAAGTGAAAAATGTGACTTTGGTACTGTAAAACTTGAAGAGATTGTGTCTCAAGAGAGAAAGAGAAAGGAGAGCTGGAGAGGTCAGGTAGAGAGGGAGAGAGAGACACACACACACAAATTATACCAAATATATATATATTATTCACTTATTAATTTTTATTATTGATTATGGGATGAGTAGAAAAATTTGTCTCGACTATAAATAGTTAAAAAATAATTTTTCATCATTAAACAGAGTGCCAAAGTTTAGAATTTAGTTATTCTAATCATAACCAAGAACCATTTTTCAATTTGACCAACACGCCCCGGCTTGTTTGTGATTTATACCGCAAATTAGGCCTTGGATGAATGCTATCAATAGTTGCATAATTTTATTGCATTAATTACTCCGCTTTGATTGTGCTCAAAAGATATTTTGATTATCAATATAATTTAAAATTTTATTTTTTTTTAAAATGTAAATATTAATTTTGTTTAAAAACAATTTGTGTTTTGAGTAATGTTTTTGTCCTTTTAACTTTTAAATTTATAATAATTTAAAAAAAATAATCTTATTAATGGTTATTCGAATTTACAACGTTACATATTAATAAAAGAAAATTTTCAAAATCTGAGAGTTTTTGTAATTTTTTTTATAGTTAATATATAAGTTTATACATTATTCACTACCGTGTGCTAACATTTCTTTGATAATAATAATAATTTTTTAAGAAGTAACTTATTAAGTTTGGTAACTTCCAATAAAAATTTGATTAGATAACTAATGTGAATTCACTAAAAGGCGTTCCTCTCTTTACACTCTTTTAGTAATAAAATTTGATAAAATGAGTCAAGGAGCCTTTTTTTATAAGCATGCATATATATATATATACATTTGAATGGTCCAGTTACTCACCCATGTGCCCTGAAAAGGTAACCTGTACAAGTACAGCCACTCCCTTGTATTTTGCCTCCTTTGCCCGTTCTAAACGCATCTTAAAGCTGTCTTATTACATATATTTACATCGAAGCGAACTATAAAAATGGAATCCTCATTCTCAATTTTTGTTTACATAATTTTTTGACGTGGGCTTTTCAATATTAAGACCTTTTGAATTTGGCTATTCTATAATTTTTTTATTAGAATTTAAATTTTTCTTTTTATATTTATTGAACCTAATATAATATATAAAAAGTATAAATTAGGATCCTAGATATTTGGGGTTCTAGGGTCGGCTTACCTAGGCTGGCCCTGCATGTTTACTCTGTATGTAGTGGACTTAATTTTTGATACCCTAATCTCATTGCAATTTGGAAGGAGGATTTATGGTTTATTCAGGTAACTAAATATATATATATATATATATATACACACCGATATTTTTCTATTTTAGAGGGACCAATATTAAATATTCTGTAGAATATTTGGACATAATTGAAATATCCACAAAATATCCCAATGTTTCCCGAAATTTTGCACCTTAAAAATTTATGAATACTATGAAATTATTAAAATATTTTTTTAAAGGTAAAAATTATTTTGGTTCCTAACTTTTTTCTAATTATTACTTTTTGACCAAATCATTTTATTCCCTAACACAAGCCAATCTGCTCCATCTCATGGACCGCTAAAGCGTCGTGACAGTGCGCTCTAGCACTGTCCATCGGAGGGCTCCATCTCACATTGCACATCTTAGATGGATCAAGCTCCATCTCTATGTGAAAGATCATACCTCTCATCTGCTCCTTCAGTTTTTTTTTTTTTTACAAAAAAAAAATTTAATTAATTTCTTATTCATTTAATAAATTATTTAATCATTTAACACAAATTTATTATTTAATTTTTAAAAATAAAAATAAGAGTATTTTAGACCTTCTGCACTTTTAACCAATGACCATTAGATACTAATGGTTGAAATCTAATGGTAGGTGATGTTCGTATAACAATTTTGAAATGTTAGGTGAGATTTGTGTCGATATTGCTAGATTTTATCTCTCCAGGTAATTATGCTAAACATTGGGGTTGTTTGTGCAATCCCTAAAAAAAATCACAAAGAAAAATTAAGGCAAATTACAATGAAGGTCCCTGATATTTAACCATATTATAATAAAATTGTACTTTTTCTTAAGCTAAACTTAGTACCTCGGACAATTATTAATTTGGTTCCTAACTTATTAAAAATATTACTTTTTGACATATTTTTACTGTTTTAACTCACGTAGTCCCTAACATTTTCAAAATACATCAATTTAGTCCCTTTGACTAAATTTTGACGATCAAACCTAGCATAAAATATAAATTGACCATTTTACCCTTTTTTAACTAAATTATTACATTAAAATAATGTTTTTACCCTTTAACTTCTTAACAACTTTACGTATTTGGATATTCCAATAAACAATTGACATTTGTTATAAAGATTTAATTTAAAAAAAAAAACACTTAAAAATAATTAAATAATAAAAAAATATGATAAAAAATTTATTAAATGATGTTACTTTTAATTTTTTTTAAAAATTTTATAATAATTTTTACTTTTTAACAAATTTTATCATATTTATTTTTATTTAATTCTTTTTAATTATTTTCAAAAAAATTCAAATTTTTATAATACATATTAATTTCTTATCAGACTATCCAAATAGGTAAAATTTTTAAAATATAAAAATTTGAAGGGTAAAATTATCTTTTTAATTTAATAATTTAATAAATGGTAAAATTGTCAATTTATACTTTATGTCAGGTTTGACAGTCAAAATTTTGATCATAGGGACTAAATTGATGTATTTTGAAAAAGTTAGGGACCGTGTTAGTTAAAAAAGTAAAAATATGTTAAAAAGTTATATTTTAAAATAAGTTAGGGAGAAAATTAATAATTATCTGAGGCACTAAGTTATAATTTAAGTAAAAGTACGGTTTTATTACAATATGACTAAATATGACTAAATATTAATATATTCCATTGAAATTTATATATATATATATATATATATATATATATATATATATATATATATATCATACCTTGTAAAACTAGTTGTAAAATAGATTACAAGTTTTAATGTTCAGCCGAAAATGTTAGAAAAAAAAAACAAAATTTGTAAGTTTGTTTACTGTTTGCAAACGCATAAATTTAGAAGCAGCAATATCGTATGTTGTAGTTTTCTTTATGATTAACTTTAAATCAAATTATTTTTTTTGACATAGCTAATCGCGACTATTTTAAAAGTTAGAGTATATTTTAAAAGTTAGAGTAATATAAGGCTTTTTTTTTTTTTGAAGTGTACAATTACATAATTAACAATTGATGAGACCTGTCGAGATCAATTATTAAACGCGTAGCCCGAAAATCTACTCTCATAACGGGAGATATCTACTCTCATAATAAAAGAAGAAAATTACCTATATATATTGATAAATGTGCATGATGGAACTTGAACCCTCTCACCATTGAAATGAGAGGGATGTGTATTAACAACTTAAACAGTGAGTAGTTGTGCATAGTAATAGGAGGTTACTAGAGCAATTATGATTTATCAAGCATGAAAAAATAAATAATGTTCTGTCTTTGGTTGAGGCTTGAAGTGGGTGTGGTAGTTATGGCCGCGGTTCTTGTCCTCCTGCGAGGAGAATTGGAACCGAAACTGGGGGGCATCGGTTTCGGAACCGAAGAGGAATTCCTCCTCCGGTTCCAGGAATCGAAACCGGCATACTATTTTTTTTAAAAAAAAAAATTTAAAGAATTTTAAAAACAATTTAAGAAAATAAAATGTAAAAAAAATTAAAAGTGGGTTACAATAAAATAACGATAAAATTGAAATAAAATTACGATAATATTATAAATAAAACTATAAAAGTAAAAAAAAATAATAAATAAATAAGAAATTAGGGCTTGCACTTAATTTTACCTCAATTAAGCTGCCTACATATCTTCTAGGAGGAATCAAAGCCCACGGAGTTCTGTTACCTTTTATGTTCCGAGTGTGATCAATCGTCGCTTGTATCTTCGGTGGCCGTTGTATTGTCGTTGGTGTCGAAGAAATCGTTGTCATCGGACACTTAGTCCATTTTCTGCTGCTGCTATGACGCCTTCGTCCAGTCGTCAACCGCTTGCACTAAATTCCTGGTCGACTGTCACGATCGAAATAGGGGTTTCAAAAATTTGTTTGGCAATGATGGGCAAAATTGGAAAGTTAGTTTGGTAATCCCTCCACCAGTGTAGAAGGTTGAAGTCATCGTTGTCCACATACTCAAAGGAGGTGTTTAGGTAAACTTCAATCTCTGAAACAAAGGTTGATGTATCCCCTGTTTTCTTTGACTTTTTTTATAACAAATTTGATCCTAACTTCCTTAATGTGGAGAGAACACTAAATTGAGATTGAGAACCACTTATATCTGATTATTGAACAACAATGTTCAGCAAGGGACTCTATATAGAACGGTATTCATGATACAATTCATAAAATAAACTCCTAACATTATTAAATAAAGCATTAATATCTATATCAGTTATACTTAAAGATTGATAATAAAGAGTATAATATTCATATAAATTATTAAATTTACATATAGGGTCAAAAACTATATATAAATTATAGGAATCTTCGTATAATAAATTAACCATTTTTTTGTATTGCATTAACACAATCAAATAAATCTGAATCTTGTGCACACTCATTAAGTGCACCTACAATATTAATGGCTTCTATAAAAAAAAATGTGAAGTTGGATAATATATACCAGATAAAGTATTTGTTGCATCATTAAAAACTTTTAATAGCATACAAATTTTAGTACAAACATCCCAATGATGAGGAAACAAATTAATACTACTAATATTATACTGCATAAATCTAACTAATAATTTTTTATACTCATAACTTTCACACAATAATTTGTACGTGAAGTTCCAACGAGTTGGAACATTACGGAAAAATCTAATTGGATGATTCTCATGAGATTTGCATAATCTAGCCCATTATTTCATGATGATAGAATGTTGCTACAAATAATAGAAAGCATCCCTAATTGGTGTAATAAAATTTTGTAGTGTTTGCAAACCATTTTGTACATATATATTTAAAATATGTTAAACACATCTTTGATAGAAAAATCTACCATCAAAATAGGGGTTACACAATTGTAATAATTATAAAACGACGACAGTATTGTTTGCAGCGTTATCAAAACTAATTGCAAAAATTTTATTTTCAATACAATATTCTTCAAAAATAATTTTCATCAATTTATATATATTATCAACAGTATGGGAGTCATCAAAAACTCTAAATGTAAGAACTGTTTTTTGCAACTCCCATGTTTCATCAATATAATGACAGGTGAATCCTAAATATGAATGTTTTTGCCAATGATCACTCCAGATATCGGCACAAACAGACACACGACCCACATAATTTTTAAAATATTTAACTAATAAATTTTTTTATTTTTTATAAATTTTACACATAGTGCTTTCAAAGTAGTCCTAGATACTCTACATGCAGCGGGATATAAGGCGTTTTGACAATATTTTAGAAATTCAGTTTTTTCACCAAAACTAAAAGATAAATGTTCAGTCGCTACCATTTTAGCTAACTCTTCCCTATTATTTTGATCACTATATTTAAATAATAGATGGCTAGGAGATGTATACCTGACAATTTATTGTTGTTCGCGTGCATGATTTGCTCTGGCAGGATGACTGTTGTTGATATGTTTTTAGTACGTCCCGTATACTCCGGATTTGTTCCACTTAAATTCTTTGGAACAATAATTGCAAGTCACCGCCATTTTCCCCAGTTCCTTCTCTACCTTCTTCATGTGAACTTTAAAAAAGTTTAAATTTGTACTTGTTCAAATCCGGCATATGTACGGATTGGCTACTTAGGTTTGGTGGGAATTGAGGAGAGGAACCAGGTTGAGAAAATTGAGGAGTAAAATTAGGAGAAGTTTGATTACCGAATATTTCCTCCTCGAATGCTCTCTGTTGTAGGTAATCACCAAAATTTGTTTCGTTGAAATGTGCATCACGGTGACTCTGCTCTTCTTGAACCGGCAAGTCTGACACTGACTCATTGTCTCTGCTGGAAATGGACCTTTTGAAAACGGATCTCCTGAAACTTGATGCCATTGTAATTTTATAATTTGAAAAAATAAACTATAGAATTTAAATAAATAATTGAAATTGAACAAATTGAGAGAGAGAGAGAGAGAGAGAGAGAGATTGAGAATTGATTGTGTGAAAAAATGAATGGGGGAGGGCGGTTTATATAGTTTTTTGAGGTGGGGTAAAAATAAAATTTTAATAAATTATAAGGGCCTTGCTATAATTTTACAAGGCCCCCAAACTAGTCGTTTGAAAATGGCTAGTTGTGTTATAGCCGTTGGCCCAACATTCATAGGCCAATGGCTATATTATTTTTAATTTTTTAATTTATTTTTTTTTAAAAGAAAGGGAACCGGAACCAGCGGAGCTGTCGATTCTGGTTTCGCAGATTCTTAAACCGGCGGTTCTGATTTCCTAATATCACAAACCGGAACCGGGACCATAGGTCCCAATTTTAGTCCTTCGATTATGAACCGGAACTCGATCGGGAAGCCCATTCCAATTCAAAACCTGCAGTTCGGTTCGAACCTCCCAAGTCAAACAGTACCGTGGCCGATCCTAGGGTGTGGTTCTATTTCCCATTTATGATAATTAAAAACTAGCATAAATGGAAAGGGGTGCATGATATCAATTGTAATTGTATTTTTTTTTTCTTTTAACTACTACAACTCCTGAGTTGAAGGAAACAAATCTATTTCTAAAAGATAAGTTTTTGATATTATGAGCCGCCTCTACTTTCGTCATCAATTTTATTGGTATAATCAACAATTTTCACAAACATAATAAATACAAGTTTAAATTCTATTTTGATAATGTATTAAATCATAATTTTAATATTTAAGAGTAAAAAGGAAAGAGCTTAAATATTTGGGTTAATTGCACTAACACCCCTGTTGAATGGCGTCATTGCACTCTCTGATAAGTTTTTCATTTATTGTACAAATATTCCCTCAATTTCATTAACCTAACCGTTGACTCATAGTGAAGTTAACGGTAAGCTACTGTAACAAGGGTAAAATGATCTTTTTCCATTAAAGCATTAAAATACAATAAAAAATAAATATAATTTAAAAAAAAAACTTAAAAAAAAAATAATTGACCACATGAGATCTAATCCATTAGATGGGATAAAAATATCTCCATCCAATGGACTAGATTGCCCAAAAAAAAAAAAAAATTTTAAAATGATGGTTCCATATTTCTGGAACTATCTCTCTTCTACTTCTTTTTTTTTTTTCTTCTTCCATTCTCTACTTCTTCTTCTTCTCAGAATCGCTTCACAGAGAGCTCTCTCTCAGTTGTATGAGGAAGAGGAATATATATTTTTTTCTCTTTGATTGTGAAATCTGAAGATCTGAACTTCTGAAGCTTGTGAAAAGGTTTTTTTTTTTTTTTTTGGGTTACAGGTTGAAGTTTTTTTTTCTTACTTGGAAATTTTTTTTTTCTAGATCTGAAGCTTGTGAAGAGGGTTTTTTTTTTTTTGGGGTTACTGGTTGAAGTTTTTTTCTTTTTTGCTTACTCGGAGTTTTTTTTTTTTTCTTTCTAGATCTGAAGCTTGCGAAGAAGCTTTTTTTTTTTTTTTTTTTTCTAGGTTACTGGTTGAAGGTTTTTTTTTTTTTTCCTTGCTTACTTAGGGTTTTTTTTTCTGGGTTGATGGTTTCGAATGACACTTGTTTGAAGTTTGAAGTTTTTTTTTTGCTGGGATTTTAGTAGCTCAACTAGCTTTTCACATCTCAACAATTGTGGTGGTTGTAGTGGTGGTGTTGGTGGTAATATTGAGAGTAATAATAGAAAAACTTGTTGTGGTGATTTGGTTGATGAGTATTTTATATTTTCTGATAATGAAGATGAAGATGATGAAGATTTTTTTTTTTTTAAACGGAAGATGATGAAGATGAAATCTGGAAACACTAGTTTGTGTTTTTATTTTTTATTTTTTGTTTAAAAGTAAAGGAAGAAGAAGATAAGAGAAGATACAAAAATCTGGAAGAAGAATTTGGGAAAAAAAAACAAGAAGAAGAAGAAGAGAAGGGAAATAAGAAGAATCTAGAAAAAAAAAACAAAATTTTTTTTATATAATTAAATATTATATGATTATTAAAAATAATAATTTATTAAATAAAATAGAAATAAAATAAAATAGTAAGGGTAGAATGGTCTTTTCTACCAAAATATTAACTTTAGTGTGAAGCAACCGTTTGGTCAACGAAATCTAGAAGTGGTTTGTACAATAAACAGAAATGACAGGCCCCTAACCTACTATCTCCCATTAGGTAACCTGCCGGCACTCCACGGTAGCTTCCTAGTCGAGGCTTGCCTCGCTGAAAGGCTTCCGTGAAGCTAAGCCGTTTATTTTGAAAACTAGCTTTTAATCAAAAACCATGGAATATATATAAAACATATTTATTAAATGAATATAAAATTTAAATTTCTGAGAGATATAATTACTTTAACTAAACACATTTAAATCAACAATTATATACGAAATCACAAAATACTAAATCAAACTTAAAGAAAATAAACTAAATATAATTCAACTGAAAATCTGATTTTGCACTAACTTGAATGAAAATATTAACTTGCTAAACTTAACATAAAACATATCACTAAAATAAAACTTCTTAAATAAAATCAAAACATGATAACATTCATTTATATAAAAAAAATACTTTAACACTCACAGATTTCTGGTTCTATCTAGGCTTGGCGCTCCGATTCCTTCGCCTCATTGCATTCCTTAACTCTCCATAACATTTCTTTTTCTCCCATACTACGAAGATTTCTCCCTAAAGTAATATATTTTCAAATAAATCATTAATATAAATACAACAACTAATATAAAAACTCAGTTAACACATTTAACACTTTATTTTTCAATTTCTTCTATTATCATAAAATCGATTACATTTAATTTGCTGAAAATCATGTATCCAAAATTATATATTCCTTAAATCAATCAATTTCTCTTAAATTGAATCTTATTCAACACAATCTAACATACTTTCTTAAATTTTTAAGCACCAATTTGTATCAAAATCATACAATTACTATTTCTAATATCTTAATTATACATAAATTGAAATCTCTATACTATCAACTTCGATTTCTACACAATTTCTCATACTAATTTTCATCAATTTAACATAAATAAATTTCTTTCACTTAACAACATCAAATTTAACTTCATTAAACTTGATTAAACTAATTATAACTTCAATATCGATTTTAATTTCAAAAATTCCAAAATTAGTGATTCAATTTTATTCTAAACAAGTTCTACAACTCTTATCAACCATCAAACACAACATCACAACAAAACTCATAATACAAGTCACTAATTTGAGAATCATTTTGGTTTCTTACTTAACGATTCTAAATTCACACTATTAATTAACTCATAAACACTCCAATTACATAAATAACATCTCAATTAACTAATTTAAACTCAAATCATCAAATCCCCAAATCTTTAACTTACTAATTTTCTTAATTTTCATTCAAATCAACTCCAATCAAACTAATTTCAATTAAAACACTACCAAATACTCAAATCAAACACTAAAATCACAAAACCCATAAATCAATTTCACTTTAAACTCAATAATCAATTTCAAACATTCAATTCACTTCTCAATAAATCTCAAAAATCAATTCAATTTCATCAATTATCAACCTACAAATTCTACAACACAATTTCATCAAATTCAAACCAACTCAACTTCTTTAATCACTTACCCACATCCTTTTCTTCTTCTTCTTTCTCTTTTCTTTTTTCTTTTCTCTTCCTCCTTTCTCACGGTTCTGCTTCTTCTTCTTCCTTTCCCGCTGCTGCCTCTTCTTCTCCTTTCTCTCTTTTTCTTCTTCTTTTTCTCTCTTCTTCCTCTCTTCTTTCAGTTGGACCGCCGCTCTCTTTTCCCTTCTCTCCTTTCTCGGCTGCTACCTCTTCTCCTTTCTTCTTCCGCCACTGCTCTCCTTTCCTTCTTCTGTTGGTCAATTTCTTCTCTCCTTCCTCTCTTCTTCTTCTTCTCTTCCTTCTCCGGCCAACCTGCTCTCTCTTCCCTCTCTCTCTTTTTCTCTTCTCTTTTCTTTTCTCTTCTCTCTCGAAATTTCTGGTTGCTTCCCGTCTCTCCTCTATTTTTCTTCTTCAAATTTTTGTTTTCTGATTGTATTATATATATATATATATATATTATATTATATTATATTATTTTATATTACTTATCCCTAATTGAAATTTGCCCCTTTTCATTTTAAAAATTATAATGTAACCACAAATTGAAAACTAATTACATATACTTGTCCAATAACACTTTAATTGTCAATTTAATCCATAACGATCCCTTAACTCTTTTCCACAAAAATCTATTTCAATTTACTTTTCCATCAATTAATTAAATCACAATCTCATATCATAAAAATATATTTTAACTTCCAATAAATAATCTTAATACTCCAATTTATGGAAATCCTTACTATGTTCTCCAAAACTTATAATTGGATTTCATATATACCTTATGGAACCTTAATAATCGTCTGGAACTATTCCATATATTTTCCAAGTCTCTGATACCTTTTTTCGGAAACTTTCGAATCTATCCAATAAATTCCATTATAGCATCGTTAGTGCTTTTGACATTCAATTGACCCATAATAAAGGTATATTTATTCACAAGTGTACCGTACAATAAATTCTGAAAATTATATTATAATACCTACACGTACAGTACAACTATCGGGAGGGTGTATTACAGGAAAAGTTGTCAGCGAGTGCAATAACGCCATTCAACGGTGGGTGTTAGTGCAATTAACCCTAAATATTTTATTTTATATGTATTTTTGATAAATTTATTAAATAGTTTTTTATAAATTTTACTAACTTACTCAGACTATATTTGACATTACACGAAAACATATAAGAATTTGACAATTATATAGTCACTAATGGTTAAGGATAAAGTACACTTTTACTTTTAAGGAAATAATAATTAATTATATAAAATATATTTAATTAATTACAATAATTAAATATAAAAGACAAAAGAAACAATAAAAAATAAAAAAAATCAGAAAAAACAATAAAAATTCCATTTTTTGCTGCAAAAAAAATTAAAATAATAAATAACTCTCAAATCTAATTGTGCGATAAGAGCTCGCAAGCCTCATCCATTATTGAAGAAGGAGAGGTTCAAACCTCCCCATAGTGTGTTAACGATGGAGGTTCGAACCTCCCACTATTAGTGCCGGTAGGGGGAGTTAAACCTCGCCTTGTTACATTGATAAGGGAGGTTTGAACCTCCTTGGTTGATGATGCCGAGGGAGACTCCATTGAAGAGGTGGTGAGCCTCTTTTGGTTTTTTTTATTATATTTTTATATTTTATTTTCATGGAGGAGATCAATCTTATCTCCTCCTTGACATGAAATCTACTATTTATTATTATTATTATTATTATTATTACTACTGAATAAAAAGACCAAATTATTCTTCAAACATTAGTGACTAATTATGATCAACCATCAGTTAATGGTTTTAAGGGGTGATCTGTGTAATTATCAAATTTTTATATATTTTATGTAATTTTAGATACAATTGTGGTAAATTATTGCGATTATTCCTTTTAACAACCTACATATGTTTTGAAAAAAACTTGAGAGTTTTTAGTAGTATTATATTATTTATAAAGGTATAATAGTCTTTTAGCTTGTAAGACAATATTAGGGTTACTACATATTCTTTATGCTTTTCTTATTAGTTGTATTTTTGATGTTTTTCCTTTGTAATGAGAAACCTAGCCTCAATTTACTCTCTTCTCTTTGATTATTTAATTTTGTAATCGAATATTTCACATAGTATCTGCGCGTGGTCTCATGGAAGGAAATTGTTGGATTTTATTAATCATATGGTTTTGGAAAGTCTGATTCACACCATATTCTTATGTTCTTTCTTATTGTTCTGCATTTGATAGGTACGTAGTTGACAAAATATGAAACAACCGAAGATGTTTGGGACCATTTAACAAGACTGTACATGCATTCTAAATTCGCAGAACATTATCAGTTGGAATCTGATATTCGAGCCCTTGAATAGAAAATTATGAATATTCAGAAGTTTCTTGTCACACAGCCACATGTTATATCCACTTATTCTCCAATAAGTCAGTTCCCCATAGTTTTTTAGGTACATATTCCTTCACATGGGTTTTAGATGCTACAGCTTCACATCATATATCTCCTGATTCGTCATCTTTTGTTTCTTGATATTATACATCATTTGTGTCTATCACAATTGCTGATGGCACTCTTATGCCATTAGCAGGTGTTGGTTCAGTTGTCACACCAGATTTATCTCTTTAATGTTTACCATATTTCTAATCTTACATTAAATTTTGTTTCTGCTAGCCAATTGTGTGACTTAGGTTATTCAGTCTCTTTTTCTTTTACTTCTTAGAATGTGCATGATTTGCAATCCTAGAAATTGATTGGGACATGTCGTGGGCGGGGAGGACTATATATTTTGGACGAGATAACATTACCAGTTTTTATAGTACTCAGTGTTGACCTATCTTTTTTTCGTTTGAGTTGTTCTTCTACTAGTTTTTATTTATGGCATTCTCGTCTTGCCCGTGTTTCGGCCTCTCACTTAAGGTTTTAGCATCTACAAAATCATTAGGAAATTTCCAAATTCATGATATTTCAGATTGTGATGGTTGTAAACTGGCAAAAAAAAATTTTAATTGAAGTTTTTCTTATTCTGCCGCACCATTTAATTTAGTTTATTTTGATGTGTAGGGACCTTCCCCTATTACCACAAAAGGGAGGTCTCGATATATGTTTCCTTCATTAATGATTATAGTCGCTTTTGTTAGGTTTATCTTATGAAATGTCGTTATAACTTTTTTAGTATTTATACTGTCTGTCGAGTGACGTATCAAATTATACCGCATAAGTGCACGAATCTACATATGAGTATAGTTTCGGTGAGTACAAGGGTCGATCCTACATAAATTGACAATTTAACTACTATACTAATTCTACTTTAATAAGGACAAAACAAATAAATAGAATTTGATTGATCAGGAAAAGAATTAAAAATCGAATATCTAAACTAATACTATAAGGAAAATGGTTTTCCATTACAGGTTATTTGCCACGGGCATGAATGGCCTGAGTTATAAAATATTTATCGACCACGGGCTTTTAAATGCCCGTAATAGATATCCATGAATTATTACGGGCATTTAAAGGCTTGTTGTTGATATGATATAAATAACGTGGAGCGTCCGTTGTGAATATATTTATTGACCACAGACAAAGTCTATTGTGGATGTAATTTTATTTATGGAAGGAATTGCATTCATTCACGTTAATCCCTAATTACTAAAATTTCTATTTGTTCGTTTGTCACTCTCATTTTTGTCTCTCACTCTCACTTAGGGAAGGCAAAGATCCCCGACTAGCCCCAAACCCGTGAGTACCCACTCCATTTGGCGTAAGTATGGAGCAATAATTTTGAGTTATGGATTAGGACTAGGTCAATTTTTTTAACCCGACATGATAATTGGGTTAGGAACGGGGTGGGTGCTTTTGGCCCTACCCGCCCCGTTAGATAATACGGATTTACGAGCTGGTGCGGATATAAATAAAGCATGTGGGTGCACCCGCATAATTTGTGTGGCTTTCACCCATGAACCGGCGTAATTTATCGGGCAAATGTGGATTTGTATGGCTTTGCCAAAACCCGTCCAATCCTGACTCGTTACTAACACTATATATAAAAAGTAATATTATGTTGTTAAAAAAATTTGTCCAAATTTATAACCAAATGATGTGACATATAAGTTGTCAACTCTATATAAATTATTAAATGATGTGGTGTTGACAACTCATAAACAAAGTCATTATATAAATTTGGAATTTTGAAAAACGTAACATCACTCATATATAAATTATATATGTGTGTGGGGTAATATGGGCACCCTATTGGTTATTGGGAACAATTTCTAATAGTTTGCCCAATATAAATGCACATTTAAACCTACATATTATGATCCATAAATAAACCCACCGCATTGATGCAACCCCCAAATTTTCATTTTTTTTCTCTTTAAAAAAAATAAATAATAAGAAAAAAAGGGCGAATTGTAATAAAATATCCTGATGTTTGACTATATTACAATGAAATTATGAGTTTAGTCTTAATTACACTTTGGTACCCTTGACTAACTGATTTACCATTAGAGTTGACGATCAATCAATAGTTAAGGGGCAATATGGTCATTTTCATCTTAATTTTTTTAAAAACAAATTGTCAAAGAATTAAATGAATCTCCACCGTACATCAATTTTGACGAACTTTGGAGATTCATTTTTAAAAAAATATTTTTTTTATTTTTTATTTAATTTAATTTTTTAACCGAGGTAGTTATGTCATTTCACACATAAGTTATAGTCAAACCGTTATGTTTGACTAGTTCAACTGACAGTAGGGTGCTAAAGCATAATTAAGACTAAACTCACAATTTCATTGCGATATGACAAAAAACGTTGGGGTTTTTCATAGTAATTCATCCAAAAAAAAGTGAAAAATTTGCAACCGCATGGTTAGTTGAGAATCTAATTGTAACATCCCAAATTTCGAGTAATTAATTTTGAATATGTGAAAATAAATTTTGTGAATTGAGGGGTGTAAATGTAATTAAAAGTATGTTTATTTTTATGAGTTCCAGGTGGACCAGATGGAACGGTCCAAAAATGATGCAAGAAAAAGGAAAACTGAAGCAGAGAGCATCGCGACCTGGTCACCGCGACCACAGGTCGCGATGGCTTGCTCGCGGTGGAAAATGAGATTTTTGGCAGTGAGCGTCGCGACCAGTCACCGCGACCACAGGTCGCGATGAACTGCTCGCGATGAAAATGTCAATTTCTGGCAGTAAGCAACGCGACCACCAGCGCGACCTAGGTACCGCGAGGTGTGCTCGCGATGAAGGCGGTGCAAACGCTCCAGTTAGTACCGCGACCTGGTGGCGCGACCACAGGTCGCGATGGCTAAAAAAAAATATAAAAAAAAGAGTGGCTTCTCGCAGAAGCCAGAAAACACACAGAACAGAGAGAAGAGAGAGGAGAGAGCGAGAAAGAAAGAAAGAAGAAGAAAGAAAGAAGAAAGAAGAAGAAAAGGAAGAAGAAGAAGAAAGAGAAGAGAAGGAAAAGGTGGAAGAGAAAGAAAAGAGAAAAGGAAAAGGAAATCCAAAAGAGAAACTGTGCGAAAAACGGAAACCAGGTTGGTGTACACTTGTTTCTGCAACTATTTTTTATATGTGTTTTGATTTAGTAATTTTGGAAATATATTTCTGGATTTTAAATACTCGTATTGATTATATATATATTCGTATTTCATTTGCGTATATTGTTGAAATGATTTGTGCAATATTCTGAGAATATGTAATTTTGAATATAAGTGTATGTTGCTAAAATCTGATTTCGAAGTATTGTTTTACGAATATTGTTGGTTTTCTAATTATTGATTTGATTGAAACTTATATTTGTTGCTTTTCGAATTAAAGGAATTGATTGTGAAATAGTTTCTATTATTTCCAAGTTTTTGATTGAATGAATTGGTGGATAATATTCGAAACTGATTTTGAGATACGAAAATTGTGATTATAGCGAATTTAATGATTTTGATTTTCTGTATTACGTTATTTTATGTATTTATATTTCCGTATATGTTCTTTGATATATTATGAATATTTTGTTTTATAACTGTTAATAAATATTAAATTTTGGATAGATTGAGAAAATTTTGATTATCTGAAAGATGTTTAAAAAGTAAATAAAATATTCGTAATATCTGCACTTTGATTTTGGCCCTGATATATGTATAGGGATATATGGATATAGGAGATTGACATGTCAATTGGGTATATTAGCAGTACTGCGCCGATCTTTCTATATTGATATCACTCTATGGATTATTAGCAGTCACCGTTGTGGCCAATCCTTGAGTGAAGTCGTTTCCGACGGGTAGTTCCAGTTGGTTCCGATGTCGGAAATAACACCTGTATAGGGATACCATTTCAGCGGGCAGTTCCCGTTGGTTCCGATGCTGAAATGGGAAACCCGACTGTATATTCGGCGGGTAGTTCCTGTTGGTTCCGATGCCGAATAACCCGTAATCCAGTCCTGCGAACCCTGTTATATGTATCACGGGCCCAATTGAGAATTGATAGTTAGAAAACGTTATGGAAAAAGAAAGAAATGATATTGAAACTGAAATCTAGAAACTTTTGAATGTATATATAAATGTATTTCTACCATTCTGTATTTAAGTTTTATGGTTTCGTTCTATATGTATCTGAATTTCTGAATTTAATATGTAGTAATTTCAATTATATTATAATGTGTTTTCTATATATATTTATAGTTCTGAAATTATGATAAAGCTATATTGTTTATTTATATATATATATATATATATATATATATATATACATCTTTATGAATTTCTGAATTTACAATCCAGTGTTTTATATGATATTGAATTTTATTTAGTGTACACCCACTAACCAGGATATTGGAAAGCAAAAAGGTTGAAGAAGAGGGAATTGCAGGCAGATCTTCAGAGTCACAGTCACCACATTTTGGGTATATATATATATATATATATATATATATATATATATATATATATATATTTCTATTTAAAGTACTTAGTTATGCATGCATATACAGAATACTTGTAATTGAGTTATATAAGTATGTTTCGTAATTATGTTGTAATTAATTATTTTATGATTTTCTGTTTTCAATTTCAAAAGACGGTAACTACACCATTTATAAATTGTTTTATTTTACAAACTGTTTGAAAGTCGCACTAAACGGCAGAGTGCGCATTTGAATGGATTGAGATTTGAAGTGTTTGTGTGAATTGTTGGTGATTTGAAATTTTTATTTGAGAAACAGGTTTTGGAAAACCAGAAAAACAAAATGGAACTCTGCCGAAATTTTTGAAAATAATTTTTGATGGGCTCACTTGAAAAGATTTTTAAATTATAAATTATACGGTTTTCAGTTTCTAAACAAAAGTTAGAAAGTTTTAAAAACCCGGTAGCACTTCCTGGGTCGATCCAGCCGGGTCGGGTCAGGGGGTGTTACACTAATTATTTAATTCTAAGTACATTGGTACACATGTAGTTTGAGTTGTGTACTTCCCTTCTACTGTCGGATTTTTGTACTGCCATATTACTTGGAGAAAATTTTATCTGATATTAGAAGAGTAAATATTTTTCTTTTCTTTTTGAAATAAAGAGTAAATATTTTATAGTTGTTAAAAGTAAATATTCATACCATACTAATACGTATTTATTAATGTGTAAAAAGCTTTCCTCTTTACAATTAGATATTTCCTAATTGGAAGGTGCCTAATGGGCATTTAACGTTAAATTTTTTTATTACTTTAATTATTTTTTATTTTTAATTTATTATAATTTATTTTTATATATAAAATTTATTTTAATATTTTAATATTAATTTGATATATTATTTTGAATTATTAAATTTTTATAAATTAATTATTATTGTACTTATTTTATTTTTTAAAAGGCTTTTAATTTTAGTGTTAATTAATTTATAATATTTAAGGAATTTTTAAAAAAAATTTGTATATAATTTTAATTTTTTTTATTGACACATTAAATTCTTATTAAATGTACAATTTAAGATTAATTTATTTAATTTTAAAAAATAAAGGGTAAAATTATATTTTTAGCTTATTCATTTAAAGTTAAGGGCCAATATGCATATTATGTCATGTTTAACTGTTAAAAATTTAGTTAGAATAATTAAAATGATGAATTTTTAAGAAGTTAGAGACCAAACAAATCAAAACAAACATTGATTAAAAAGTAATAATTTAAAAAAAAATGTAGGGATGAAAATGAATTTCGCCTAAATTTATAGTAAATTCCAAAGTGCAGTAATAGATTCTTTGAATGGCTGCGATCATCTGACCCCACTTAACCACAATTACCTCGGAGAAGCACCAAATAGTATTCCTCTTACGTTAGGTCCGACCTTTATTAATTAATTAATTAATTAAAAATATGAAAAACATAAATGCAGACTTAAAAACAATTTTAGAAACTTCAAATTTTCATTAGAGAGAGAGAGAGAGAGAGAAGGAGAGAGACGTTTAAGAATAGTATGTAGAGACCAATCACGTGGAAGAAGAGTTGTCTACACCGTTACACCTTCCCCTAATTTCCTCTTTTGATTTGGGTTTTTCACAAATTCAATTGTAGTGTAACTCTAATTCTTATATATTTCTCTTTCACTCTTTTATTATTATTATTATTATAAATTCATTTTCACGTTTCTCTCTACTTGTGTATCTCTCCAGCTTATTAGCAGCTGCCTCTGCGGCTGTAATAATTATAGTTTCTGATTTTTAATAATTCATCTGGAATTCGAAGTGGGTTTGGCTTTTGTTTTATTGGGTGATCTGGGTTTGTTTCCTTTCGAGAGATGGAAGAGAGTTTGTGTCAGTGGACTGTGTTCAGATCTCTTTTGGCCATAATTCAGTGGTGGGCTTTCAATGTTACTGTGATTATCATGAACAAGTGGATCTTTCAGGTCTGTTTCCTAATCTATCTAATTGTTAAAATGGTCTGTGATTATTTGGTTTGGCTTGATTTTGTTTGTTAACCATCATTTTCGTGGATTTTTATGCTTGACGGGTCAACCTAATTTTGTTGTAATATTGTTTTTTACAGATTTGCTTCATGGGTAATTTCAAATCTTTATTATTTATGTTTGTTGATCTGCATAATTCTGTTATATTCCTATATCTGTGAAGCTTTTATTTATTTGATGGTGATTTGTTTAATAGTTAGCTCTGTTCCTGTAGTCTCATTTTTTCTATTTCTCGATCTTCGTATTTTTACTTCTTTTTGTCTTTTGGTTTCTTGATTTCTGGGTTTGTAATTCATGAGGCTGTCTCTGGCGGCATGGTTTTTTGTTTATAGAATTGGAATTGGATGAACTCTTCTTCAGAAAATGTATTGCCTGTATGTTGGGTCTTGATAACAATTCCAAATATTTAATTCCTTGCAAAATTTATTTCCTTGATTTATGTTGTTACTTCAAGTTTTTATATGGATTTAATAACACTGGTTTGGTGATTGATTAAATTCTTGTAGTGAGTAATGCTTGCTGCAGAAAAATAAGACTTAAAGTGAGAAAGTATGTTTTACCCCTACTTCTCAGCTGTTTCTGAAATTTAAAATTTTTAGATTTCCCTGTGTGTAGGTACAAAGCTCACAAATTTATTGAAAAATAGTCTTGTTGTTGATTCATATACAGTGATGACCAAATGATGCGTGGGAATATTATATCCAAAAAATGCCAAATGTTTTGAGTTTAGTGAGCTGGTCAATGGTTCATTGGTTGGTCTGTACATAATTTATAATTTTGTTCTTATGGTATGAAACTTCTGCCACATTTCATGTGCCTTCTATATGCACAAGAACAATGCAGCAGCTGTAAACAGAGGAAAAGGAGGCTGTTGGCTTTATTTGCTTCTTAGCAGTTGTTTGAAAAACTTGAGTTTGTCTAGGAACAGAATTACTGATTTAGAAAGTTTTATTATATGCTCAGTTCCAGTCTATTAATTTATTACAGACATTTGAAAAAGATATTTTTTTTATCTGCATTAGTTCTGTTGGCACATGTCAAAAGTGAGCTGGAGAAAAAAAGGAGGGCAGGCTCAGGTTGCTAGGTCGAAGGGGTTTGTTGAACATGAATGTAAATGGTTAGCTCGGCGACCGTTGCCTACACAGTAGACAATTGAATGTAAGATTAATCTTGTAGCTGAAGTTTGGATAGAACGAAGTTTGAAGATGAAATTTGGTAGGGTGGAGCAGTTCATTGGTAAATACTGCTTTACCTGATTAGGCGTAAAAAATTCTTTTTGGATATCACATGAGAGAACAAAACTTACGTTGAAAAAGTAAGCATAAAAATAACAGTTAATGTACAATAGGACTTGCAACCTAATGGACTACAGTGCAACCTCGATAAATTAATAACCTTGATTAAATAATATTTTTGACCGGTTCCGACTTGGGACTAATGTGGTAAATTAATAATTAGCTAAATTTATAAGATAATACATTTAAAAAAAAAACACATAGGTCCCACTTAATATATAAATTAATAATCTCCTTATACATCAAAAATATATATATATATATATATATATATATACATGACTCATTTAGGAGGCCTTTGTAAAATATGACTCCAATTTTACTTGTTTCCTCTTGAAATTGATGTCTCCTTGGACTTCATCTCTAACTTTTCTTAGTGCATTAAGAAACTCTGGTGTAGGTATTGCAAAAGAAAATTATGCAATGTGAGTGTTGCTTTGAGTGTATCTTTGCACGGGACAAGCTCCAGTACAGAACTATCATCTTTAATTTCATCTTCTTTGTTATTTCCCATAACATTCTCAATAATTTGCTATTTTGCTGGTTACTCTACAACTCTGAGGTTGCCTCGTTTTCTCCTGAGTAGTTCAAAAGGTACTTAACATCCATTGTATCACGATACTTCAACTCTTCATCTGAATGTTGATCCAAATTCTCTGAAACCACATTATCCATAGACTTAATTTTACAATATCAAAAGCAATTTGCAATTGTACTTGCTTGAACATCTGTTGTCCAAGCTGAGATTGCAAGATTCATTGCATCTAAAATATTTATCTTTCTCTGGATTTGGGATCCTAATTTCACAACCCTCCAAAAGATTTCGATAAAATCGACAATGATGATGCATCTTGAAAGCTCGTATGATTCCCACATCATAAGGCTGAATCTTTGATGTTGTGTTGGGTGGCAAGAAAAACAATTCAATATTTTTCAAACTTTCAATAGTTTTTGGATGAGCGGGACAATTATCAACAAGCAAGAGAACTTTTCTACCATCTATTTTTCTATCAAGTTGCAGAACATATTCTTGAAATAAAATTCCAATCATCCATGCTCGTTTGTTGGCATGATACTCGCGGTTCATACTGCTCAAGTTCACATTCTTGAAACATCGTGGTTTAGCAAATTTGCCAATGAACCATAAAGGATTTTTCTCAAAACCATCCTCCTTACAACAAATAACAATTGTAAGCCTTTCCTTGACTTGTTTCTTACCTTCAAGTTGCTTTGTTGCAAGAGAATGATCTGGTTGTAGCCTATAAAATAATCCTGTTTCATCTATATTGAAAACATCTTTCATGGGAAATTGATCTAGTTTATCTCTTATGGACTACAAATTGCTCTCCAAGTGCTCCATATAAACTAATCCACTTTCTCCGAAACGATGATACGTCTTGATTTGAAGCGCTCCAGCCAACCTTGAGAAAAATGGAATTTTGGCGTATCTACAGGGTATATCTTTTTCAGAAACTCCTTTGCCTTCTCCGTGATTAGTTCTCCGGTCATATTCACACGTTCTTGATATTGAACAAACCACTCATAGAGAACCTTCTCTAGCTCCGGGAATTTTGCGGTTTTGTGTCGTTGACAACACCCTCTTTCAATATTGGCTGATAGATACTCTGATGACCTCTTGATCGTATTTGATATTGTTGCTTGGCTCACTTGCAAGTTAAACTTTCCTGACACCCACTGTTGCAATTGCTTTTGGGTGCAAGTTTGATTTTCTATGTTGTAGTCACACTATGTTTTACGCATTTCATCCGTCATTGTTGATTTCTTTACACCTTTGAGTTGAGAAACCATTGTGTTTAATTTTACCGTTTGTGATACTATATATTCTTTTTACTACCTTAATATAGATGTTTTTGCTTGACTTAATGTTCATGAAGTATATTAATTAAGTATACATCGAATGTAATTTTAGTATGTTGTAAAAATGGATAGATTCATGACTTCTATTTAATAAGACTAATTACAATCATGAACTTGTTTTGGTTAAACAAATACATAGAATAATGATAATTCGTAATTCGATAATTAGGTAATATTCGTATAATCACAATACACAATACATTAAGTTCAATATTTTGTAAAAAATTAAAGAATACCTTGATAAATTATTTTTTTATTAATAAATTATTAATTTATCGATTAAATAATATCTCGATTAATTAATAATTTTTCATGGTCCCAAGGCTATAAATTTATATAGGTTTTACTGTATGTTGTACATTGATCCAATAGATTTTAGCTTATTCCAAAATATTAATTTTTAACATAGTATCTTTTTTCAGAGGTCATGAGTTTAAAACCCCTTGTAGCTACTTACCTCTGACATTTACAATAATATCCCACAAGTTTCCAAACAGTATTATTTCATTATTCTAACAATAAGAAATTATTTCATCTAACTTTCTTTAAGCAAAAACATACCAGGCCTTCTTTAGTGTTTGCCAGAAACTGATAACATTGTTTTAGACTTGTAATCTTTGGAAGGAGCATTTACACCTATATGGACTAACCAGAAGTTTCTTTATTGGCCATATATAGGGAAAATATGTTATTTTTCTTTTTCTTTTTTTTTATTAGATTGACATATGATTTGCAGAAGCTTCTGCTGAATAATTGTTTCATTTAACCTGGATTGTTAAAATAATGTTTTGAGAATAGATATTTGCTTATAGTAGCTCTATCTTTAGAGCTATTATATCAAAAAGCCTACTTATCAATTTATCTCTCTTTCCTGCATTGGTAACTATTGATTTATCGCTTATTTGTTTATTATAATCATTGGGATGAAATATTGATAATTAGGAATAGCTTCATTTGTACAGCTATTATGTCAGATCTCTAGGAAAGATAATGTTTTACTTATTTTTTTCTTTTTCATTTTGTACTTCTACAGAAATTGGATTTCAAATTTCCTTTATCAGTGTCATGTGTTCACTTCATATGCTCATCCATTGGAGCATATTTGGCAATCAAGGTGCTGAAAATCAAACCCTTGATAGTGGTCGACCCTGAAGATCGATGGAGAAGGATATTTCCTATGTCATTCGTGTTCTGTATCAACATAGTGTTGGGGAATGTGAGCTTACGTTACATACCGGTTTCCTTTATGCAGACAATAAAGTCGTTTACTCCGGCGACTACAGGTATGGTCCAAAAATTAGCAACATAAGTTCTTATCTCTGTTCTCAGCATTTAGTATCTTTGCGGTGATTATAGCATCTGATCTGGATGTTTCTGAACAGTTGTTTTGCAGTGGTTGGTTTGGAGAAAATACTTTGACTGGCGAATTTGGGCTTCTTTGGTGCCCATAGTTGGAGGAATACTCCTCACATCTGTCACAGAGCTTAGTTTTAATATGCTTGGATTTTGTGCTGCCTTATTTGGATGTTTGGCTACTTCGACAAAGACCATCCTGGCCGAATCTCTGCTGCATGGTTACAAGTTTGACAGGTAGTGTTTTTATTCTTTTGCTTATATACTTGTTTGTTTATTTTCCAATTTGCTCTGGTCAAGCTATTTTTTAGGCCCCCATTTTATTTATCTATTTGTAGGTTGTGTTATCTGTCATAGAGGTCTATCTGCCAATATGTCATTAGCATGTTATTTAATTTTACCATATTGACTTGAGGCTTATTAAATTTTTAGATGCAACTAATAAACTGTTTTTTTTTTCCCTTTATTATTGGAATCCAGTTTTAATCTGGAGGTAATAAATAAACAGTTCTCTCTTACAATTAGGAGAAGTTTAATGCAATTGGGAGAAGAAAAGATTGTGTATCATATTGTTTTTACACATCTTGTGTATCTAATACTTGCACCTAGTGATAAACTTTTTGCGTGGCTATGTTGCAGATATCTGGCAAGAGTTTGAAGTTCAAAGTTATCTTCTTTTCTGTATTTTTTTAAAAATTAATATTAAATGAATTAAGTTTTGTGGAGACAAAAAAAAAAAGTTATTATTCTGATAGAAAGGGATACATTTGTTCCTAGGCAACACTATGTGTGGATTTGTGAGACTGCATACTTGTATAAAACTTTATTAATAAACAATTTATGCCGACTTTTAATCCTTCTGCATTGTTGATATCCTCAAGCATAAACACAGTGTACTACATGGCTCCATTCGCAACCATGATCTTGGCAATACCAGCAGTGTTACTTGAAGGTAATGGGGTTTTGGATTGGCTTCAGACCCATCCAACTCTTGGATCTTCCCTTGTCATTATCTTGAGCTCCGGGGTGCTAGCGTTCTGTCTTAATTTCTCCATTTTTTACGTGATTCACTCCACAACTGCTGTCACATTCAACGTTGCTGGAAATCTTAAGGTGAGATAAATGCAGAGAAATCTGATCCTTCATACGTTTTGATTTACTTGCACATTGCTTATATAACACCCTATTAGTTGTTGGCTGGTCTTTGCAAGTGATTAATTAACTAATTTTAAAGAATTATGCATTCTCAAAATACTAGGAAATATTATCTATTCTCCTTCATGAATATCACAGTCCCATAATCTGCATGTAATCCCAGAGTTTAACTGCAGAATTCTTGAATTTAGATATAATCTTCTTCTTCACATTATATTTACTTGCTTATGAATTGTCAGGAACTTTTCCTCTACTTCATTATTGCATATAGGCCTGTGCTTGTGAACTGGGATTAATTTCATGCTGAGTTACGATGCAAACCAGTTTTGGTGTTGGTGTAACTCACTAAAGATGCTGTGATAGAATATCGTACTGATATCATGTTTATTATGTACAGGTTGCAGTCGCTGTCTTGGTTTCATGGCTGATATTCCGGAATCCAATTGCAGGTTTGAATGCTGTTGGCTGTGCTATTACACTCTTAGGATGTACGTTCTACGGATATGTAAGGCACATGCTTTCTCAACAACCACCACCACCTGGAACTCCACGGACACCCCGGACTCCTAAGAATCGGATGGAATTACTACCACTTGTAAATGACAAATTAGATGATAAGGTCTAGTTTAGAGTGCTTGCATGAGGTTCAGTGGTTGGAAAGGAGAAAATTTGGAGAACAAAGCAGCATCACTTTGTTGTGACATTACTTTAGATCACTCAAAAGATTTTTATTGTCTTTTCCTTGCTCAGAAATAGAAAAATATATTCAGGTTCATATATATTTATCAAAACCTCAAATATATGCCATTGCAGCTTCCAATTCTTATTATTTTATGAAATTACGAACCAGAGACTCACTAGTAAAATTTTGATCAGGTTGAAACCTGTGCTATAGCCCGTGTGTTTAATAAATTCGTCTCTCTTTTTGCGATTTTTTCATTTTCAACTGAATTAGTTCTTAACTTTCTTTTTCCATTTTCAAAAGTAACCAAAAAAAGTCTATTATTATTAGGGGTGGCAATTATTGATATGATATAGCGGATTTAGGTTAGATCTTATTGGGTTCATATAACTAACATGTCAACACGTTAAACTCATTGAGTAAACAAGGTGTGTTTGGGCTGCAAACTCATTTGACACTATTAACTATCAAGGATAAGTATGTAATTTAAAAATAACTATTTTAAAATTTAAAATGTTTATTACTTTTTTTAGCCTATAAAATAAATAATGCTTTCCTCAATTGAGCCATTGAAGAAGAAGTATACATGACACAGCCTTGTGGTTTTGTTACCTCTAATCAACATCTTGTGCATTGTATGGCTTAAAACAAGTTCCTAGGGTCTAGTTTGATAAGTTCAAAAATGCCTTGGTTTGTCTTGGTTTTACATTCTCTAAATCTGATAACTCATTGTTTTTTAGGTTCACTAGATCTCAAGTGTTTTACATTCTTGTTTATGTTGATGATATTATTATCACGGGAAATACATCTAGGGAAATTGTTTGAACTCAAAGATCATACGTTTGCACTCAAAGATCTAAGCGACCTTTATTTTTTCTTGGGAATTGAGGTTCATATTCATCAACTTGTCAACCAGCTACATACCTTTGCACTCAAATATCAGCAACAGGGATTCATTTGTGCCAACAGAAATATATTCAGGATTTACTTAAAAATGCTGGTATGCTTACAACAAAACCCTTTCCTTCTCCTACAGTCTCCAGCATAGGCAGCCAATTGTCAGCTTATAGAGGAAGTCTTATAACCAATCCAACTTAATAAAGAACAATAGTGGGTGCTTTACAATATGTAACCATCACTAAATCTGACATAGCCTATGTTGTAAACCGAGTATGTAAAATCCTGCAATCTTCTTTAGATGAACATTGAAAAGCATTTAAAAGGTTACTTAGATACTTGAAGGGAACTATGCATTATGGCATAGACTTCGCTAGATCCTCCACCAAGACACCACATTCCTTTGTTGCACTCAATTTGGTTGGATTTTCTGATGCTAACTGGGCAACTAACCCAGAAGATCGCAAGTCCACATCAGGGTATTGTGTGTTATTGGCTTCTAATCGGGTAACTTGCAGTGCTAAGAAGTAGCACACTATCTTTAGATCTTCCACAGAGGCAGAATACATAAGCTTTGCATCAGTTGTTGTAGAAGTTACTTGGTTAACTTTCTTATTAACAGAGTTAAAGACATCACAAGCTAATCTTCATATTTTTTGGTATGATAACCAAAGTACCATAGCAATGTCAAGTAATCCAATTCTTCATGCTAGGACGAAACACATTGAACTACTCTATTTTTTGTGAGAGATAAGATTGTCCAGAAACAGCTACTTATGAATCAGGTGCCCTCTATTGATCAGATACAGGGGCGGACCTGAAGGGGGGCTGGTCCAGGCAGCTGCCCGGCCAGCTTTTTTGAAAAATTATCATAAGTTTTACTTTATAATATTTAAAAAAAACTTTTTCTGTATCATTTTATTTTATTAATATTATAAAAAAACTTTTTAATTTATTAATATTAAATTGAAAAATAAAAGTGACAGATTATTTTTTCTTTGTCAATTTTGCCTTTTCAATTCTTTTCCTCCTATCAACAACAAAAGTCTTATTGTCTCAAGTCTCAACAAAATACAAACGCAGATCCAGTTTCCTTCCTCCTCTCTTGCTCCTCTTTCTCACCATTCACCAAGCTCTTCGGCTCCATTTCTCAAGTGTTAAAGAATTAAAAGAATTAATCATCAGCTCTTCTTTTATTCATGTAAGTTTTTTTATTTTTAATTTATATATTCAAATTAAAAAAATTAGGGTTTTTAATTTGTCATTCCTAATTTAGATTTGTGTTTTGTTATATTTAATTTCGAAACTTGTTTGGAATGTTTAAGCTTGCTTAATTCTTGAATTTATTTGGAAATTTTTTTCTCCAATTCTATTACTGTCTATTATATTACTAATTACTGTCAATTTAATTTGTTTAAACTTTTAGTATTGTAGAATGAAATGGGAGTTGATGTTGAGCAAAAGGCAATTATATTACTGCCAATTATATTATTGTCAATTTAATTTGTTTAAGCAGTAACTGCTTGTTTTTGCAGAGACAGAGACATGAACACACAAACTATATTATACTCAGGGGCGTACCCAGAAATTTTTACTAGAGTGGGCGAAAAAAAAAATTGAGCGAACATCTATTAAAGTACATATATTAAATATAAATTGATTAAAAAGTAAATATAAAACTAGATAAGGAATAATGAATTTTACCTCTCAAACTGTATACATTAAATAAAGTACATTAATTGTCAATAAAATTAACAATAAAAAAATAAAAAGAAATATGCAATATAAATACAAATAAGTCTTATTTAAACTTTGTCTTGCGAGATTTTACACAATTAAACTCATCTATTATGTATTCTAGGTCAATGGTATCAGCAATCTCCCTTTCAATATATATGACCATACAATCTGTTAGAAAATCATCCTCCATCTTATTGCGAAGTGGTGTTTTGAGAAGCTTCATAGCAGAAAATGCCCGTTCTGTTGTTGTTGTGGATACTGGAAGTGTTAAGACTAAACGAATCAATTTATCAACCAAAGTGTAGTGTTCTGACCTTTTTGTTTCAGATAAACATTGACAAAGTTCTGATAGAGAAGCAAAATTCCGAAATGTTGGACTACAAAGAACATCAAACTTGTAATGGCCCAATTGTCTTCTCAATTCTTCAATGTCATTTTTATCGAAATCTTGAGAGTAGAACTTCGTAGCAAGAGTACAAATATCATTAACATTAAATGATTTAAACCCATCCACGGGGCTCAAAGCCATGCTAAGAGTAAGAAGTTCTATTGTTTGCTCTGGAAATCTACTATTCAACTCCATCAATTGAAAATCAATCACAGCATTAAATATACTGAAGTGATAGTAATGCTCAATTGTGACATTATCTTTCTGTTGACAAAAACGCTTTGTTCCTTCCAAATGACGTCCATTTATATTAGGTATATTTATTTCATACCTATCACAGAATGACACTACACTTTCAAGAAAAGTATTCCATCCATTCTCCCTTAACTCAAGAAGAAGCATTTTTGTAGTCGACACTAAATTCATAGCATTTAGGATATCTTGAGATTTTGATTGTAAAGCTTGACAAAGCATATCAGAGATTCCCAAAATTTTGTGCAACAATAACAAGATAAACACAAATTCAAAGGATCTCAAATCTTTATACGCACCTTTGGCTTCCCCGCGTATGTTGCTGTTCAGTCCATTGTTAATCAATTTTTCAAGAAGAGTAGAAGCTGAACCAAACATCTGAATCAATCTACTAATAGAAGCGAAATGGGAGCTCCAACGAGTAAGTCCGGGTCGTTGTAAAGTGCAAATTTGATTAGCCCCCGTAGCAGTCTTAAGTTCGCCTAAAGCGATCAAATCTTTAATTTCATCTTCTCGAATAGATTTCAATTCAGAATGACACTTGGAAGAAGCACTCACAAAGTTTACAATAGAATTCAATTTCGAACAAAATAGCCATATATCATGCACTTCTCTAGCTACTGCAACTAAAGCAAGCTGAAGCCTGTGTGCAAAGTAGTGTATGTAATAAGCAGATGAACAATCTTTGAGAAATAAGGCTTGTAAACCATTCCATTCACCTCTCATGTTGCTAGCACCATCATATCCTTGACCTCGTAAGTTTTCAACCGATAGATTATATCGAGCAAGGACGTTACATATATCTTTTTTAAGAGTTGAAGAATTTGTGTCATGAACACTTATAACTTGAAAAAAACGTTCTCTAACAAATCCCTTTAAATCAACATACCTCAAAATAATTGTCATTTGTTCTCTGTTAGATTCATCAACTGCTTCATCAACAAGAATACAGAATTTGGCATCCCCGACTTCCTCACGAATCTTAGCTCGCACTTCGTTCGCTAGAATATTCAACAACTCCTTTTGAATCCGAGGTGATGTATACTTGGCATTTTGTGGAGCATTTTCTAGAACAATCCCAGCCATTTCTGAATTTACTCTTGCTTGTAACTTTATTATCTCAATAAAGTTCCCACGATTAGTGGAATCGATAGATTCATCATGACCCCGAAAAGCACACCCTTGCATTGCTAGCAACTTCACCGTCTCTAGTGAGGTCCTGAGGCGTAACCGATTTTGTAAGGTTTCTTGTAAAGACACTGTACTCATGACTGTGTCGATATGCCGAGATGGATCTTTTAAGTTATCCCAACTTTGGACGGCAAACATATGTAGTGAATTATGCCCCCCTTCATGTTTCCAAAATGGACATTTTCCTTTACAATTGATTCTTTTCCAACTTTGGAAGCCATCCATTGTAAATGTACGATGCTTTGACGGAAAACTATCAAAAAGAAAGCATGGAAAACAAAATGCTTTATCTTTTACTATCGAATATTCAAGCCAAGGAAATCGTTGGAACCAAGATTGTTGAAATCTTCGACTGTATTTACCATCCAGAGTGGGTGGATAGTTATCCAACATAGGTTGAAACGGTCACATTTTTATATATGCTTTTCGAACATCATCATGCTTGTCTGCGGGATAAGCTCCTACTGGGAGACGTAATCCAGGATCACGTTCGTAATAAACAGTGTTAATATCTGGTGGAGTGTAAACATTCTCAGACGGAGTAGGCAAACTTGAACCGCCTGCATTACACGGAGAACTTAAACCACTCGATGATTGATAATCTCCCTTTTTCCCGAAGTATGAAAGGAGAGTTTTTCTTGGCTTGGAATTATGATTGTTTGACATTATAACCTAAAATTATCAAACACTTTGGTTAAATAATTGGTCAAATAACTAATTAATAATTAATATTTAGATAAAAATTTAAATTGGTAGTATAAAGTTAATAGATAAGATTTTATACAACCACAATCTATACTAATGATATGTTAATAATAAATTAACAACAAAACCGATAATAGTATAATACCAAAACTAGTACCTTATTGCAATCAAAAAAAAAATTAATAATTTTGATTAAATTGAGACTCATAACCAGACCTTTATTGAATGCAACAGAGACTAAGGCGATGAAATTCCGAGCTACCCAGCGTCAACCAAAACGAAGCACCACCTCAGGTCCGATCGCACCAGCAGCTCAAGACACAAGAGCCAGTGGATCGGAGAAGAGAGAAACTCCACTCAACCACAACCCCGAGCAGGACCGATCGCACCCCACCGTGAAGAGAGGAGGAACAGATCTGCCAGAGAAACAAAACCGAAGACCCTAAGCTGCCAAGCCACCTTCTAACCCGAGAGATCAGAAGAAAATCAAGGTAGATCAAGGTAGATCGGACGAAGAACTCACTGAGGAGGCAGGGCTGCCCTTGGGAAGACTACTTCTACACTCTGTTTTTTCAGAGAAAAACGAGAGGAGAAGACTAGATATGAAAACGTTACTTTTACATGTATTTCTTACCCCCCCCCCCCCCCCCCCCCCCCCCCCCCCCCCCAAGTAATTCTTATTAAACTAAAATGCAGTGGAGATTTTGGAGTTCACTATTGAGGAGCACACTATGATGGTGAGAGTGATTTGTAATTGCCACCTGAATCATTCTAGTTACAAATTATTATACCACATTGTTGATATAAAACAATTTTTTTTTAAATAGACAATGTAACATTCCAATATATATATATATATATATATATATATATATATATATATATCATCATCACTTTAGGAATTGGGATGGTATGCATATGCTATGCTTGTTGCCAAGACAAGTTAAAAGAATTGTGATTTTGAGAACAAAATTTCTTTAATTGAATTCATTATTATTAGTTCATAAGGCACTTACAATGAAACCTATAATAATAATGCTATATGATTTTAAAAAATTAGTCTAAAAATCAATTAAAATGATGTTATAAGTAATTTGTCATTTTTATATAATTCACAGCATGAATTATATGTCACGTTATTTTTTTTGTCCTAATATTTTTGGGTTGTATAGTTACACTATTAGAAACATAAAAATTAAAAACGATTACAAAAAATTCAAATTTAGTTAGATTATTAAAAAATAATTAACATTTAAAAAATGAGAATAAAAAAAGTCAAAACTAAAAAGATTAAAAATTATATAAAAAACAAGATTAAAAAAAAGGTGGAGATCCAACTGCCATCAGTGGACTATGGAAATCCATTGTTGCATCTCCATAGCCTTCGGGCTGGAGATCCACGGAGAGGCGGCTGATCAAACAACTACCGTGTCATTCCCTCTTTGCGGAGGCACGACTCCAATGCTGACGACCCCGTGGCAGCCATTTGAACGGTTCTCTCTGAAATGGATGTGTCGGGAAATAATCTAAAAGGCAAAAGGGTTTGTGTTTGTGTTAAAAGTGTTTGGTTATATGGAAAAAGAAGAGAAGTGAAGGTGCTGGTTGTGTTTGTATTTGTGAAGTGTTTGTGTTTGTGTTTATTTGAGCCTCCTTGAAATCGAGCGAGGAGGCGGCCGATCTCCAGCTTTTGAATTTTTAATTTTTCTTAATAAACTAACTTTAGTTCATATTATTTTTTTTAACAGTTTTATTATATTTTTACATTTTTTATAGTTTTTATATTCTATTTATTTAGTTTTTATTATATTTTTTTTAATGTATTTGTTAATAAGAAGGTAAAATTATAATTTTATTAGTTCAATCCTTCAAGAATAAAGATATGTTTGAAAGAGCTTCTCCGAGTAAAGCTTTTAGAAGTAAATCTTTTAGAAGTAGAGTTTTTATAAGTAGAACTTTTAAAAAAAAGCCATGGGTCATTTGGTTGTCAATTAAGAAAGCTTTTTTAAACTGTAGATTAATTGATTGCATTAATTTTAAAAGTTCTATTAAATGATAGAATTTCTAAAAATGATATATAGAAGAATTTGAAACTTAACTAAAATAATTTGAAAAAATATATTTTTTTATAATTAAAAAAAATAATTGTAAAATATTATAAAAAAATATGAAAATATAATTTTCTAAACAAAATAATTAAAATAATAATAATAAATTATTCTAAATAATACATTAAAACTTTTACAATCGGTATTGTTCTCATGAAAAAAAAAATCAATGCCCAATAAAAAAAACTCACAACAGAATATACAAATATATATATATATACATACAAATTCATGCACAATATCAAAAAAATAAAATAAGCATATGACAATATACATATATGCGCAAGGCCGGCCTTGGGCCGGGGCACAAGGGACAACCGCCCAGATCCCAGACCTAAGGAGCCCAAAATATTTTTATTTAATTATATTAATTTTTAAACTGCTTGGACCCAATTTTTTAAATTATTTATATTGATCTAGTAATGTTTTGGTCTAAAACTTTTTTTTTCTAATACTTTTAGGCCCAATTTTTTTTATCTTTTTTTATGGTGAATTACGAGGCGCTCACTCTTCTTCAAACATCAAGTACATGTGAATTTCAATTTCTATATGAATAGTAGGCCTTATTTTAAGTTAAGTCACGGGTCACCAAAAAGTTAGGGCCGACCTTATATATACGTAATATTGACATACACATATATGTGCGGCAATATATATATATATATATATATATATATATATATATATATTTGTGTGCATGTAGACGAATAATCTTATTCGGAATAAAAAAAATAAAATAATAATGATTAGAAAGATGTAAAATAGAAAAAAAAACTCACAGATTAAAGATAAATTTTTGAAAATTCAAATGTATTAAGAACAGTAAAATTATGTTTCACATGTTAAAAAAATAAAGTTATTAGGATTTTTAATTTAAAACTAAATTATTAAGGTTTTTAATTTAAAAGGGTATTGTAAAATTATAAAATATACTAGGATTATATAAGATATTTTAATATTTTTAAAAAAAACTCAAAAAACTCTAACTAAAAAAGCTAAAAATATAAAACAACTTATTTAATCGTCTCAAAACTCTACTTCAGTGATAACTAAACGACACAAAAAAATTGAAAAGAGTTTTTGATATTAAATAAGCCCTTTCGGCCAGTAGATAAGCTCTTCCAAACGTACACTAAAACTGACTTTCAAATGACTTTATGATGGTTGACCTTCAAAAAATTTATGAGAATGACTAGTTTAATCTAGTTAGAACAAGTTAGAGACCATTAAAAAAAAAAAAAAAAAAAACATGAGTGAAAAAAAAAACGACATATCAGTTATAAAAAAAAAAAAAAGATAAAATGTAAAAATTTGAATGAAGAAACTATTCAAGATTAATACAACTGATACACTTTCACTAGCATAACTTAATAGTTTTCATTAATTTAATTGGTTCATTAATACAAAGGAAGATCTCTAGTAATAATTAATTAGTTATAGATATGGAGAATTAGATTACATTAGATTAGATGATAATATTACAGGCTAATATATTTCAAAGCACATCTATGCTTTATGATGTATATGTAAATATCATAAGTCATAGTAGCAGTGATAATATAATCTAAGCCAAGAGCCAGAAATTCTTCTGCCATCTGGTGCTTATCAGGTATCCACCCATTCCTTTGCTCTGCTTCCTCACTCCAATTGTCAAGCACTCTGCATTTTTTATGCACTGATCGACAAACTCCTCTGTGCTACTGGTCCCACGAAAGCTACAAAAGTTTTTTTCAAAAAAAAAAAAAAAAAAAAATCAACTTCCTTGTTAGATCAAGATCACAGAGGCTGAGATCTATACGTTAATTAGGCCTGAGTTTGACTCACCAGTTGATGAATGAAGAGGGTTTCTTTTGACCCAAAACAAGCACAGTGACCTCTAGCTTCTTAACTTGGCTTATCACTGTGGCCAGCTTTGGTCCTTGGATCACCAGTGCTTCTACTTCCACCTGAAAATTTACCCCAAACCCAAAACAACATTATAACCCATCACACAAAAAATCTATGCTCTCTTTTCATTTTCTTAAAACAAAAACGAGTGAAAAAAATAAGTAAAAACAAAAAAGTTCCCTCTTCTCTGCACCACTAACTCTCTCTTCTTCTTGATCTACCTATGGTACTGGTTAAATTGAATGCTTGAAAATGAAAGGAAAAGGAGAAAAAATATTGGTTGAGAAATATTAAAGGAGGTGAAGAAGAAACATAGGTACCTCAGGTTTAGAAGCCTTGCAGAGGGAGCCAAGTGAGTTAGTAAGGTAAGGAGAAAATGATGAAGAAGAAGAAGAGTGACTTGAATTTGGAGGAATGAGATTTAGGAGAGTAAGCAAATCACCCTTGTTGGTAAGATGTGTGAGTGCCCACATCATTGCATGCTTAGAATGTGATGTCTCATCAACTAAAACCATCACCCTTTTCCTCATAACAAGCCCTCCATTCTCATTACCATTCTCAACACCATATATGTTTAGCCCTTCCATTTCTTTCAAGCTTTCTTCACAGTAGTACCCACAATTTTCACTAGTATTGTAACTTTTGCTGACACAACGCCACTTGCTCGATGCTTGTCTGAAATATGAAACTGGGCTTGGCATTTTTTTCCAAAACTTGTGTTTTATGGAGAGAAAATGGGGTCAGTAAAGAGAGAGAATGAAGTCCAGAATGCAAAGTACTGAAAAAGTCAGAGGGAGAGAGAGAGAGAGAGGGGGGTGCCTTGGGTAGTAGTGAATTTTAATAGTGTAACAGAGATGAGAAAGAGTGGGGTGTTTAAATTAAGCCAGAAAAGAAATTAAATGAATGCGAGAGAGACAAAAAAGAGGCGATAAATGGGGTTGGAAGTTGAAGGTGATGATGAAAAGCCATGACTCTGTGCAGGTTAAAGTCACGGGAATCACTGGCTGCTTCTGTGGAGTGTGGAGAGAGATAATAATAAACATATAAACAGTGGCACTATTCTCAGGATTCTTTGATCTTTGTACTCTTCCCCCATCTCTCCTCATTTTGTTTTGTAAGTGTAACACCAATTTATTAAAAATTTAAAAAATAATTATCATTTTATTTTGTTCTTTAGATTGCACGAAAGAGTTCTCTCTCTTAATTTCTCACTTATCTCTCTATTTATCCTTTAAAAAAAAAAAAAAAAAAAAGTAGACACTACTCAAATAAAAAAGGTAAATTGTGTGGAAGTTACCGAGAGGTAATTTATTTTTTAATTTAAAAATAGACTGCCGTGATTTGAACTATTTAATTAGATAAATATTAAGTGGTATAAATTCTTGAGTTATTTAATTAACTAGATTTCACTATTGATACTAGTAGGGGTCTTCTCACCGCTCTTAAGGATAAGTAATTGAAAATGTTCTGGAGTTTCGTCCTGACTTCTCACTTCTGTGGCATTTGTTTGACGGATACCGATACTGTGTCGTTTTGCTAAATGTTTATATTTTATTAGGTTACAGAATTATCCCTCAACAATAGTACAAGAAGACAATAACATATCGCAAGTTAGTGTTTCAGATGTTGACCTCCAAAGCGAATATTCGTACAAAATCCACATAAAATCGTTAGCATAGTAGTTGATAGTGTATAACATACTAATTAATATATTAAAATAAAATACTAGTTACCATCAATGCCCACGTGAATGCATACACATTGTATCTGTCATTTAGATGCTTGTCTTTCCCTTTCTCGAGTTGTGTCGACTTGAACCTCGTTGTTCGATCGTGATGCGCATACATGAAGGACTTGATGGAGTATGAATACACTAATGTGCCCCACTGAAAGCACTAAACGAGGCCAAGTCAAGTAGTAGCTCCTACAAAGGTACAAAGGCCTTCTTCTCATAACGATATATAAATCTGTAAAGAATCAGCACTAAAGATAGCTTTAAAAATCATCAGGCGCATCGAACTGACCAAGTCGAAGTTTTGCCTTCACAGCCTCGCCCTAAACCACGGAAATACTGCCATAATACCTCTGGTGAATCCTACCCTCCACCGGTTGATATTGACTCGTGTCTCAGACCTCTCCAAATTTAAGATATATCACCAGGCATAACTCAACCCTAAAAAAATCTTATGACGTACTTACCCAACCATCGTCGTTCAATCCATCGTGACATCTCTCTCTCAAAAGGAGCTCGTGCACAAGCACAACAGAAAATGTCATGTCTCGTTGCATCCTCATAAAATGACTGAAACATAATTCCATAAACCTTCTCCTCTGCTCCCTACCATCATCGATTCTTGATAACGTTGTATCTATTATTTCCAATGTTTTGATGTGGTTGTGCTTATTTGTTACACTGTTATACCACTTTGCTTCTAGGGTTTTTAAGCTCCTGCTATAGTTCACCATCTACAACGTTATAAAATAGAAACATTAGCATCAAATACTTCACTGAAATAATTTTAGATTATGTTAACGTGATTTCCCTTAGCCGTGATCTATATCACATAGTCGTAATCTAATTAGATCGTGTTAGATCACTGTCACATGATTTAGCTTAGAGTGATAGGGTCTATTTTCTTTGACCGTGATTTAAATCACGAGACCGTAATCTAATTCACCTGCAAATTCATTCAGTAATCAATGAGGATGACGGTCGTCCTCACAGTTGCCTCAACGAAACCTCTGCTCATCAATGTCGAATTCATGGCGTCGTCGTCCTTACCGACCTATTGTCGTCGCTAATGTCAAATAAAGAAGATGACGGTCGTATATCTCTTTCTAATGGGATTTAAGTTCTTGTGTTATTTCTCTGTCTTTGAACTTTTGGACGGTTTTAAAAACTTTTCATTTTGTTTTTATTTTATTTTGTCTTGTGTGAGTTGAGTTAAATGGGTATTTTAGTCTGAATACTCAGTTTAGGTGTTATTTACACTAAATTTAATAAGGTGATGCTATTTTCACAGCGTGAGTATTGATTAGTGTCATGTAAAAAGTTAAAAAAAAAAAAAAAAAAACTCTTTCATATTATTAATCGATATTGGTATTAATTTTGAAGTGAATTGTAGTTTTCATGGCATGTGGATATGCAGATGATGATGATGAAGAATCATGTTCATGGTGGTCCAGCTTTGGATAGCATTCAACTTGTAACTCCATTTATGTATATAACAGTCTCTTTTCAGATGACTTGTTGAATTTGATTGACGATGCCTGACAGTCTTTACAGTTGGTTTGAGACCTGAAACTAGAAAGAGAGTAAATAAGTGATTCAACTAACCAATATTTTTAGCAATGGTTTGTTTATTACTTGTCTGGTTCACTCATGGTTTGGTCAGAGCAGATTAAAGAATCCTGAGCAACTGACAGCCTATAATTACTTGAGTTTTTTTATTTATAAAAAATTATTAAATTAAATTTAATGACTGAATTAGATTATCAGGGAAATGTCAGAAATGGGCCCCTCGTGAATTGGGTTAATCGACTTGGGGACTCGGACTGTCCTATTCCCAAATTATTTCTCCCGAGTAACTCGCTGATTATGACCCAGCTCTTCAAAATTACAACTTCACCCTTCCTTATCCATTTTTCTAAATTTGTGAGTACCAAAATCAGGAATAAAATTGCTTTCAAAAAAAAAAAAAAAAAAATTAGGAATAAAATCTAATCGACTTTAAATCTGATTAAAAAATATAGTCCGGTTCAGTTTATCCACTTGTTCAATTCAAATAGGTTTTTAAATTTAAAAACCTAATTGATTTCGAGTCAAACCGGTTAAACTCACTAAAACCGTTCATATAAAAATTTAAAAATTTTAGAATATTATTACTTATTAGGTATGGTTTATTTGGATTTAAAAAATATTATTTATTTTATTTAATTTTGGATAAAAATTAGCAACGCAAATGGCAAAATCAATAAGTGTGAGTCCAAAATTAGCATTTAAAACCGATTATAATCGAAATCAAAACTCATTATGCCCAAAATCGAAATCAACCAAATCGATTATAATCGGTTCGGTTCAATTCGGTTCACAACTTCAATTCGATTCATCTGGTTTCAATTGTTTAAGAACCTAAAATTTTTCAGTTCGGTTCAATTTTGGACAAAATCTAACCGAATCGAACCGTTTCCACCCCTTACGAGTCTCGATGGAAAGAAAAGATGAATTTTGTATTTTTTTTTTTACTTATTATTTGGTCTCTAAATTATAAAGATGCATCATTTGCTTCTTTTATTAGGGGTCGTTTGTTTTTTCTATTAACATTTAATAGGTTTGAACTGAACATATTAAATTATTTTTATTTATTTTTTTAGGTGGTCAAATAAGTTAAAAATATTAAAAAAAGTTAAAAATAAAAAGTAAAAGATGCTCACTTTTCACTTAATTTCAAATTAGGTGACACAATTAAAAATTTAAAATTTTAAAATTAAATGGTTAAATTTTTTTAAAATCAAATGTAAAAGAAAAAATTAATAAAATAATATAAATATATATATTTTTTCTAATAAACTAATATATATATATATATATATATGAAAATAGAAGGAAGCAACATCTTCATCCTATTATGTGGAGAAAGTCGGTTTCCTCCACGGGGCCACGGTGGCTTCCATTATTTTTTTTATTTTTAATTATATCAATAATAAATATAATCTAATTTTATTTTTTTGATATTTCTTATTTTTATTGTTTTATTCAATCTTTATAATATATATATATATATATATTTTTTAATTCACCCTAAAAATGTATATTCAATATTTTTAAATTTTTTAACTAAACTTTTAGTTTCATATATATTGAATCTTGAATGTTATTTTACTTTTATTAGATGATGTTACTTTTTTTTGTACCATTTTATGTTATTTTTATTTTAAATTTTAATGTATTTTATTATTATTATTTAATACTTTTAAGTATTTTTTTTAATTAAATTTGAGTAATACTTAGTCAATTTTTTATTTGACTATCCAAATAGATAAAATTCTCAAATTATAAGAAGTTAGAGAGCAAATTTATCATTCTAATTCAATAATTTAATATAAAGAATAAAATGATCAAATATTTAACCATTAAAATTTTGGTCTCATGGAACTATTGATATATATTGAAAAATGTATGTTCCACACTAGTTAAAAGGGTAAAAATAAATTAAAAAAATATTGATATTGCAAAAAAAGAGGTAGGGATCCAAATGATAATTGTTCATTTTTTATTCTATTATTAATTTTCTTAATATTAATAATTTTTAATTATTTTAATTTATTGTAATCTTATCTTTCATATGCAATTACATGTTTTTTTTTTAAAGTTTTTAGTTTTTAATGTTAATTAGTTAATTTTATTTTACCTATTTTATTGTAATTTTTCATATTTTAAATATATATTGAAAAGATTCTAATACGTTTTAACATCGATAAAATTGCACCCTTTGAGTGTCCTTTACGGTTGTTCGTTCACTCAATCCTATGAAATTCCCTTTTGACCTATTGCAATTGATGAAAAGATACCTGAACTTAAAGTATCATATCTTTATATAATTGATGCTCTTTTATATTTAGCCCGATATATTAGACCAAATATTACTCGGTAAGATATAGTTATGTCTAACACAACGTTATTTGAACGAAATCCATACTTTTATTATTTTGTTTGACTTTTGGGTTATTCTATCCAAGCTTAAGCAACAATGCATATATAATTGGTTATATTGATGCTGAATATCACAAGGCTCGTTTACAAACATAATATATCATTACTTATAATAATACAATAATTTCTTGGCGTTCCACCAAGCTCTAATCATTTTAAGATTCTTGCACTTTATAAAACAAATCGAAAATATGTTGTAACATCCCGGATTTCGAATTATTAAATTTATATATGTGAAAATAAATTTTGTAATTGGAAGGGGTGTTAATGTAATTAAAAGTATGTTTATTTTTATGATTTTCAGGTGGACCAGACTGAATGGTCGAAAATGATGTAAGAAAAATTGAAAATGGAGGCAGAGAGCATCGCGACCTGGTCACCGCGACCACAGGTCGCGATGGCTCGCTCGCGGTGAAAAACGCAATTTCTGGCAGTGAGCATCGCGATCAGTCACCGCGACCACAGGTCGCGATGAGCTGCTCGCGATGAAAATGTTGAATTCGGGCAGTGAGCAACGCGACCACCAGCGCGACCAAGGGACCGCGAGGTGTGCTCGCGATGAAGGCGGTGCGAACGCTCTAGTGAGTACCGCGACCTGGTGGCGCGACCACAGGTCGCGACGACGGTCGCGGCAGCCGAAAAATATATAAAAAAAAAAGAAACTTGTCGCAGAAGCCAGAAAACAGAACAGCAAGAAGAGAGAGGAGAGACCGTGGAAAGAAAGAAAGAAAAGAAGAAGAAGAAAGAGAGAAGAAAGAAGAAGAAGAAAGAAGAAGAAAGAGAAGGAAGAAGAAGAAGAAAAAGAGGAAAGAGAGAAAGAAAAGTGCAGGAGAAAGGAAAAAGGAAAAGAAAATCGTGGAACCGTGAATTGCCGAAAGGAAACGGATTCCAGGTTGGTGTACTTTCGTTTTTCGGAATCGTTACGAGAAGTATTTCGTTTACGTTTTCGTTTTCGTTTTGTTTACGTTTTTCGTTTTCGATTTCGTTGAAAGTCTTCATTTTCGATTTTTGTATGAAAGGTGTTTACTTTATATGTAAAATCGATGATTGATACACTTATTGTTGATTTTGGAAAGATTTTGTGATAGATCACGTGTTGATTGTATCTCGAATATTTCGATTTCGTTTTAAATAGTTGATTTAGACATTTATATGACTATTGTTGATTCTTTTGAAGAATATTGTGTAAAATTTTAGATTTATTGAGTAAATATTGATTTGTAACTGATTGTGAACCTAGTTTATCGGAAACGGCCCTAGGATACTTAGACATAGAAATGGATATAGGAGGTTGGTATACCAGCTGGGTTTTACTGAGCAGTACTGCGCCGTTACTGATTGCTATTGATGATTATTATGTACTTCCTCATGGATTCGTCCAGAGGCAGGGAGACACGTACCTCCTCAGGATTCGTCCTGGGGGTTGGGAGCCACGTACCTTCCTAAGGATTCGTTCCTGGGATAGGGAGTTATGTACCTCTCTAGGTTCCGTACCCACGGTCCTAGAGTAGGGAGATACATACCACTCTTAGGATTCGTCCTAGGGTGGGAGTTTGACCCATATTCCAGTCCTAGTATGTTTAGTATTCTAGCGGGCCAGATTGGAAGTGAACTGAAAAGTGAATTGAATGTTTTTACTGATCGAATTTATATGTTGATCTCATTGTTGAAATTAAAGTGATTAAAATTGTTTTATGCTTTGATTTTGAAATTTAATTGTTTTGAAAATGATTAGAAGTGAAAAAGACATATATTTTGTGATTTGTTTCCCATTAAGAGTTATTTATGATATTTCATATTTGAGTTTATAGTACACCCACTAAGCTATATGCTTAGCGCGTTAGTTTTGTTTCTAACGCGTAGGTACCAGGGATCCTGAAGAAGCAAAGGACTGAAGAGAAGCTTCCTGCAGACAGAAGAGTAGAATCACAACTTTTGGGTAGATATTTATGTTTAAGTGTACTATGTTTGATAGGCATGCATATACAAAGAAGTTGTATATATGTTTGCAATATGTTTTGTAATTAAATTAATTTAATGATTTCTGTTTTTCATTTTAGACGGTTTATAAATATTGACTTTTGAATTATTTTATTTTATAAACTGTTTGTGGAAGTCGCACTAACGGCAGAGTGCGCAATGATTTGAAATTGATATTGAAGTGTTGTTGAGAATGTGTATTTGATTTGAATTTGTGAAAAACAGGTTTTGGAAAGTCCGAAAAACAAACGGTACTCTGTTGAATTTTTGTAAAGAGTGTGATTTGATGGGCTCACTCGAGATGGTTTTTACATTATAACGTATATGGTTTTCCAATGGTTTAAAAATTGATTGATTTGATTTTTAAATGATTTTGGAATTATAAAATGAATTTGGAAAGTTTTGAAAGTTGGAGTAGCGCTCCCTGGGTCGGTCCAGCCGGGTCGGGTCGGGGGGTGTTATATATGTATAGTTGATTCATTATATTCAAAGTACATGTGAACTTCCTCCAACCAAAAAATATATTTTAGCAAAGTTGTTTTATACTCATAAAAAAATAAACATATTAATGTGAAACAAGTGTGCTCCACATAATATCTTGCAGGGTTATTTACTAAAACATTGTCAATAACAACATTTGAGGCATTGGCATTTGTCAGCTCCCCAAATTAGAAAATTGACTCCAAATTTTTTTTTTTTATCAAGGCGGGCATTCTTCAGGGGGAGCATATCGTCTATTTTAGAAACATCACCGAAGTCTTTTTTCCTTCGATTGGCTTTTATTAAGACAATTCTTTATGCACATACGACGCCACTTTAAGATCCAACATTCCATTATATGTATTTTGCAGAGCATTGTTGTCCCAAGTAAAAGTAATTTCATTCCCTTCTTTTCATTTCTCGTTGCCCATTTTCTTACGAATGCTTGACAAATTTTCTTTATCCCACTTATGTTGTATATATATATATATATGCACGGTATGCAAAACTTTCAATATTAAAAAATTTTCACACTAGAAACTTATTGCAACTTACATTCAAACTTCTTTTATAATTGTCATCATACATGTACTATAAGTAGGAATTTCACTTAATACTTATCAGAGTCATTTAAATCACTTATCGGCAACAAATATATATGAGGCAAGTACAAGTGAGGACTACACATTTTAAAAAAGATAAAATGCTCATGCCCGAAGGTAAGAGCCACTCTCTTGTTGTAATCATCAATGAGTCCTTCCACATATACAAATACGTCAACACACGAATGTGAAGGCTTATTTGGTCTCAAAGGTACCTTTGAGAGTTGAGACCATTTCCATCACACTACGCACTTATCGCTTATCACTTATTTTTTCACATTCACTCAGGTGCCTACTAAGAATAATGAATTTAGGTTCTCCAAAATAAAGTTTCACAATTATAGAGCATACTTAAAATACATATATCACTTATACATTCAAATATCCAAAGTATCAAAAATTATCATTATATATTAAATAATAATATAATATTGAATTACATACAAAAAATACTTAGAAAACACATCAATAATCATATATAGATGCTTATTGTGATTCAAATAAAAGTCTTGTTTACTTACCTCTTTGCGATCACAAATAATACACAATCCTTATCAATAATTAACAAACTCTTCGTCATAAAATTAAAAGATTGAACTTCATATAAATACTTTACACATTAAAATACAACATTCTTCAATACTATATATTTTAACTATTTAGTGGGCTAAACATAACTTTTTCAACAAAATCTACATAGAGTAAGTCTGATTCACCAAATTTTAGAAATTTATCCTCAAATCAAAACATTATAAAATTTTACACACTTCTAATAGACATGTAGAAACCATCCGAGTAAAATTTTAGAAAACTTTTATTGTCATAAAACTATTCCAAAAAAGTGTCGTTTTAGGGATGTTTAAATTTGTCAAACACACTTCATCAGAATCCTTGCTTAGTTCAAGAATACATAATAATTAGAATATAATTCCTAAAATCATGAAAATTTTCAAAATTAACCTAGACACATAAATCTGTCTTCATACCAAATTTCATAATTTTTCAAAAACAATAACCTTGTTAAAATAATTTCACATTTACCTTAATCCACTCAAATAGAGAATTTACAGCAACTCACAGTTAACTTCAAAAATTCTTCATAAATTGTATACTTAATATTTTTATGCAAAATAAACTTTCAATCAATCCTTAGAATGTGGAGTTTAAATATAAAAAGGTCAGATTCCAAAACAAAGTATAAATATTTTAAATTTTCAGATTTGTTTATTGTCCTACAAAAAATCTAAGTAAAGTCGATTTATTCTTTTTCAATTCTTGTTTCCTTGGAATAAAATCATTATTAAAACTCCAAAAACTGTGAACACTCCTTTTAATCTTGGATTCACACTATTAAAAACCTGTTCTTCTATAAATAAATAAAAAGCCTCTAAGTTTATTCTTATAAAAGTTAAGGGTTCCTATTATAATCATGAAAAGGGAATTGAAAGACTTACCTCTTATATTTTTGTCTCTTAAAACTTTTTCTTTTCTCTCTCTCTCTATGTTTTTTTTTTTTTGTGTGTAATCTCTCATTTTATAGCGACAGTAATCCTATAGATATAGAACTCTAATTTATTTTATTAATCCTTAAAGCAATAGAAACCTAATTGGAACTAATTTATTTGCTTATAAGTAATCTTATATCTCTAAAACATTTCTAATCTTAGTAGAAAATATATTTCTATTAAAAATCTTAATAATAATAAGGAATATTGTCATTCTCCACTCTATAGTTTGGAAGTATTTTTTTATTTTTCACCTTCTAATTTTTTTTTTATTTTACTCCTCTAATTTATAAAAATACCCAAAATCCACCATTATATATAACTTTTAAATTTGACTATAAAATATTGAATGGTAGAAAGGTAATTATAACTTCATAAATACCCAAAATATTTTTAAATTAAATAAAATTTCATTTAAGATAAAAAAATAAAAAAATATTTTTATCTCTCTTCTATCTTCTAACTAGATCTTCATCTTTTTTTTTTTTTTTTCTGTCTCTCTCTCCTTATTTTCTTCTTCTACTCTCACATCTTTTTTCTCTCTCTCTCTTCCTCACCACATTGTTTTCTCTCATTTTCTTCTCTTTGTGTTTAATTATTTGTGGTATGGTGTGAGATTTTTTTTTTATTTTGTTTGTTCATATATATTTTTTAAATTTTTTAGTTGGAGATTTGGTAGAGATCAATCTCCATCGTCCTATCTTTTGAAGATGGACGGTTGAATTTCTACAAGATCTAGAATTATTTTTTAAAAAAAATTATTTTTTGTTTTATTTAATTTTTATTATGTGTTTTTAGTTTTTAATAATTTTTTAATTAAATTTATTAAATTCATTTTTTTATTAAATTATTTTTATATATTTTTATTTTTTTATAAATGAAAATATTTAAGTATTATTTTATTTAAAAAATTTAAAGGTAAAATAGTTTTTTTATTAAAAAAATTAATAAATTACAACAAAAGAGATTAAAATCCAAATTATAGGTGAAAGTAATAATAACAACACATGAGAAAATAAATAATGACCTTAAAATCCAAGCCTAACACGATAAAGCCTAATAATTTTTATTTATTTATTGGGTATTACAACCACACAGGGCTCTCGCCTACTAGTCAGAGTCACTACTAGTGGTTGGCGCAACCGCGCCAAAACCTATGGCACAATCGCGCCAGACTTGCAGTTACTGGTTATTCAACCAGTGGCTAGCGCGACCGCATCAGTGGCGACGTCAATCGACGCTCTCGCACAACTAGCGCCTAGCTGCTCGCGTTGGAGGATAGCACCGAACGCGACTACACCAAGTAGGGAGATGCAATCGCGCCGGCGACCAAAAACGCAAACATCTAGCGCGACCGGCGCCAGAAGGTCTAGTGCAACCGCTCCAGTATGTCGGCCCGATGAACTGTTATAAATAAAAGGCTACCAGTTGGGAAAAACAAGTTTTTGATCCTTTTTTTTGTGTTTTCCTTGAGTTTTATCTGAGCTGTCAATGATAGGGTTTTGGTCTTCATCGAGTCTATAATTAATCTAGAGTCTCAAGATAAGATTTAGATGCATCATACATAGTCATGGCCCCGGTGTCGCAGTTCCGATTCTGAAACTGGCAGTTCCGATTCCCCTACCTGAACCTTGGGTTACTGGTTCCGGTTTCGGAATCCACGGTTCACCGTCGATTCCGGTTTTGCCGCCGGTTCCGGAACCGGTTGTTTTTAAAAAAAATTAAAGTGGATAACCCGAAAGTAATCCGCTTTTGATCATTTTAGATATATATATATATATATATATATATATATATATATATATATCCATTTTTTTCAAATCCCACATAAAAAATGTATAAACTTTGAAATCGTTTTTGCTTTTATATATATATATATATATAAAAGTAAATGTGATTTCAAACTTTATACACTTTCAATGTAAGTTTGAGAATATAGTTAAAAAAATTACAATATTTTAATCCTCAAATTAAAGAAGTACAAAAAATTGAACACTGTATTAAAACACACTAATGATGTAACAGTTGTTCTCCCAAACATAAACATTCATGTTAAAAGTGAAAATTTTCATTTGATAAGTGTTGTTTTCTGTTAATAGCTTTGCTAATATAAACTGCCTTTTTGGGATTTAAATCATCAGCTGATAAAAAAAAATAAAAAAAAATCTATTAGCCTTTCCATGCTTCACTGATAGTTCAAAAAAAAAAAAAAAACAATTGCAAAAAAAGTTGTTCATGTCAGCAATGGAATCTAGTAAAAAACAAAATTGTTCATGTTAGCAATGGAATCTTCTACTAATAAGAGCATATTGTGACGCAAAAAATTAGCTTATAGAGAAACAAGTTATGCTACCTGGTATATGTATATATTATTGTTAGGAAAACAATATAAATATATTTGTGGAACATTTAGTAGATTAGCACTGTTAACTGTTTAATTATATTTTTTATTTCCAGAGTTTTATTTCTTTCGTATTTAAATTTAGCTTTCAAGTATGAACGTTTTTGGAGATAAAAATAAGAGTCCATGTATGTATGCATCCATAATTAATATCAGGTGTTTGAAACTTAATTTTATATTTTTTTATTTCTTTTCTTTCCCTTCCTTGTTTGATCTTCAATTTTAGTCTTCACTCTAGTTGTTTTCAAGAAACAAAATGGTGTAGCGGCTATCTACTATTGTTGACGGTGAAAAATGGATTCAATGGTCAACAGGGGTCAACTGTGCCACGTAAGATGGTTTTGTGGTTCGTTGAGCCAATTATATAAGATTAGTGGAACTGTTCCTGCAGAGAAAGTTCTCACAGGAACTAAAAAGCTTCTTGGAGACTGCTTTGGGGGTCTACTACCTGTCAAAGCAAAGAAAAATCGGTGAGGGTTGCCGGACTTTAGCCGACGATTCACTTCCGACGATCAAGTCAGTGTTTTGTCTCTGGGGAGAAACGAATAGATTAAATGCTCTTTAGGGTTGGTGAGAGTATTCAATAGCTTACTCTCATACTTTCAAATTTCCCATATTTATAGTTTCTTGAAGCACTTCTTGTTGACTTCTAGTGCGGGAATGATTAAATACTGTCAGGGGGAGGAACAGAGCCAGGTTTCCTTAAACATGCAATCTCCACCTGTTCAGGGAAATTTTCCCCAAACAAGACAAAATGGTTTGTTCAAACGGTAACCTGCGTTGTCAAAGCAATTAATTCGTCTGCCGCCTATACTGACAGTTTGTTAGCTTTGTCTGACATCTCTGCTGGTGTGGTCCTGGTTATTCTGACAGTCGCAGATGCTATCATGGTTTAATGCTGGTGTCAGGCCTTTTTCTCGCATGCTATGTTTCTTCCTTAGTCAGCCAACTTGTTTTGGCTTTACGAAGGGGGCGGCGAGAACACAATTCTAGTGGGACATTCTCGCCGTCTTTGAGAATAAGTCGGCGAGAAGGGGAGGACGGAGATGACCTAGAGTCTTGTGTGGAAAAACTGCTTTCTGGGACGTTTGTTTGGTAGACGTTGTTACTACAGCGTTTTACCAATTCATGAGTATACGTTTTACTAATTCACATAATTATCCCTCAACAACTATATATATATATATATATATAGATATTTTTTTTCCTTCTTTTAAATTTTTTTCAAGAAGTTAATTATATATTCTAGAGCTATTGCATCAATCTTCTCTGAGGTTTTATTAACTATAAGTGGAGTCAACTTTATCATTTATTGTAAACATTTCCCCTGCCCTTAGTAAAATTTGGTCAAATGTAACAGTTGATCAGGGGAGGTCTTTGTAAAAAAATTCAAAAGTTGGCTAATGGGAAAAGGGGGTGGGGGGGTGTTTGTCAATAAACCCAAAAGTTAATTAACGGGAGGGGAGGTCTTTGTCAATATACCTAAAAGTTAACTCCGCCTGTAATTGAGCAAACTTCAGAAAAGGTAGGCGTTATTTACTCTATATTCTATTATCATGTACTTTGTTTATGTATCTAATGTTAACCCTAAGATTTATACATCGTCATTATATATTAGACACTGCTTTTTAGTATATTATAAGTTAGAACTAAACACACACCCTTTTTTTCAAGATCACATTTATCTAAAGTTTTCAATCACAAGCACATTTTTGATAAATTTCTATTTAAGAGTGCAGGATATACATAAACTCTCAAATTAAATTTTGTTGCTTAAGACTTTGAATATAATTAAAAATACATAACTTTCATTTTTAAAAATTTATTTATATTAAGTAAGAATGATTGACACTTAAAGTGTATTTATATATAATAAATAACCTTTCAAGGAAGAAGGCAAATGGAGCTAAGACAAATTTCATTAAGGATCTTGTAGTGTAAAGGCTATTGATTAATTGACACTAGTCCCACATCGAAAATAAAATAGGAGTGTAAGAGGTCGAGTATAGATAAAAGACAAGCTATATAAAAGAAGAAACAAAGTGGTCATGTGACCATTGATTTTCGCATGGCCACATATAGGGCGTTGAGTAAATAACGTCTACAACCCCCCCCCCCCCCCCCCCCCCCCCCTTCCCTTGAAGTTTGTTCAATTACAGGTGGAGTTAACTTTTGGGTTTATTGACAAAAACCTCCCCTCACGTTAGTCAACTTTTGGATTTTTTGACAAAAACCTCCCCTGGACAGGGGAGATGTTTGTCCAAATTTTACCAAATTTTACTAAGGGCACTGAGAGGTGTTTGTCAATAAACGATAAAGTTGACTCCACTTGTAGTTAGCAAAACCTCAAGGGAGGTCGATATAATTAGCTCTATGGCATTTATATGGCCCAATTTGGCCACATACATGTATTTTTTGTGGCCCAATTTGACACTTAGGCTGGCAGGCCCCAACGTTTTTTTTTAATTGGAATTGGAAACGCTTTCGAGTCTGAAATTGGGAAACCAGGAACTGGGACTGTCTGATCCTAATTCCTGTTCTCGTTTCGAATTGGAACTGCAATCGGGTCGGTCGGTTCCAGTTCGAACCGAATCAGAGCTATGACTAATCATACATGACTCATTATCTTTAATAAATGATGTTATTTTTAAATTTTTATAATTATTTTAAATTTTTAATGAATTTATATTTTTTATTTTTTATTTAATCATTTTCAAGTATTTTTTTTAAAAAATATTTAAAATTTATAACACATATCAATTTTTTATTGGACTATCCAAATAGGTAAAATCGTTTAAATTTTAAAAGTTGGATAGTAAAATCGTCTTGCTAATTTAATAAAAAAGTGTAAGATGATCAATTTATACTTTATTTCAGGTTTGATTGTAAAAATTTTGGTGGTAGGGACTAAATTGATATATTTTGAAAAATGTAGAGATCATGTGGTTAAAAAAGTAAAAATAGATCAAAAACTGATATTTTTAAATACATTAGGTACCAAATTAATAATTATTCGAGGTACTTGATTGTAGTTTAAAGAAAAATACGATTTTATTGGCAATATGACCAAACATTAGGGTATTTCATTATAGTTTGCCCTTTTTTAAAAAAAAATTGGTCTTTTTATAAAAAATTCATTTTTTAATTTTTTTTTAATATGATCTCCACCGTCCATCGAGATTGATGGATGGTGGAAATCCATTTTTATTTTATTACTTTTTAAAAAAAATTAAAGAAAATGACCATATTACCCTTCTGCCTATTGGTTGACCATCAGTTCTAATGGTCAACCAGTTAGTCAAGGGTACTAATGTGTAATTAAGGTTAAACTCATAATTTTGTTGCAGTATAGCCAAACGTTATACTACTTTATTGCAATTTGACCAAAAATTATCCAAATTCATACCTAAATAATATGGCATGTGAGTTGTCAACACCATTTAAATCATTAAATGATGTGGTAAGTGATGTGGTGTTGACAACTTACATTCTACATCATTTGGATAATTTTTTTGGACAACCTTGCATTACTTACACACACACATGCACGCACACAGAGCGAGAGACACACACAAAAGAACATAAAAAATTTTTTAATTCGGCACAAACACACGTACGCACGCGCGCACACACACACACAAAGCACACGCGCACCCATCCACACACACATAGAGACACACACACGTACATTAACAAAAAAATTAATTCAGCACACACGCGTACATACAAAAGTTTAATTCAACACTCCCTTGGTTTATTATAACGAGTGTTGGAAAAAAGTACAAATAGAAGTGAATTTTGTTGCACTTTAAATATGACTAAAATAAAGTATGTTGATCCACGGCTTAGAGGCGCGTAATCCTTCTTGAAGATAGTCGAAGCCTCCCACAATGTGTAAAGGATTTGATAGCTACTCTATTTCTGGGATTCAACAAAGCTTGGACTCTATTCCAACCACAATATATTTGCACAATACACTATTAGTTGCAACTCCTAATCTCTTATATATATATATATATATATATATATATATATATATATATATATATATATATATATATATATATATAAAGGGAATTTATCAAAATTGAAAATTGCAATATAGATTATACATCGTGAAAATAAGGGTGAATAGTAGCAAATGAGCCAATATCTTTATTGGTAGCTACTTAATTTGAGTTTTTTTATTTTAAGTAAATATTCTAATAAAAAAAGCCCACTCAAGAAAACTTTAAGCTTACCTTCTTATTTATTTATTTTTCTCTTTATTTCATTCTCACATCTCTTTTACCAAACCTTGTATTCTCAATTTTTCATCAATATAACTCTAAAGGGATTATATTTGGGCTTCTGGATGTTGGGTTTTTGGTTCATATTCCTGAAATACGCACCCGTAATCAATTGATATAAAAGTATAGTAAACAGTGTTCGATTGAGGTGATTTCAAAAACCGGTGGAAATAATAGATCAAACGAAGATAATGTCCAAACGGCATCAAAAAATAATGTCGGACTGCGCACTCACGTACTGTCGGAAGTGGACGATCTTGCGTACTTAAAACACGGCAGTGCATGGCGCGATCTTTAGGCTGCGCAACGACGAGTTTGAGCTGTTTTAGGAGAATTCTTATTCAAAATTTCTTAAATTTATGAGATTTTATTGGTTTAGAAAGTGTCTTATTTTAGAACTTCTATTCCCAGTAGGTCTCTGAGTATCTTATTAGTTTAGGAAGTGTCTTATTTGAGAACTTCCTATTCCTGATAGGTTTCTAATTCCTTTTGGGACTATGAAAACTTAGCATATAAATAGGAGATTTATTATTAGGTTAAAAGAACCAGAACAATATTGAGAGACACTTGCGAGAGCTGTGAGTTTAGAGTTTAGTCATTGGTTGTAATTGGGGTTTGGGGTTTGGGGTTAGAGAAAAATATTGAGTGTATAGTTGTAACAATTTTCTACATAGTTATATTTGTAGGAAAAACGGCGAGTACGGCGCAATGGAAGGCTGCAAAAAATAAATATTTTTGCATTGGTACGTTTTAAAATTTTTTCCAAAAAAGATCTTAACCCATAGTTAATTAAATATATATAACAAAAGGTAACATACCTTTTGAATTACGTGAGGCTTGATGTTGTGTCGATTATGAACCGCAAGATCTTCCAATCCTTCACGAATGTGGATCACCTTGGAGTGTGGGCTTCCTTTCTTCGAATTGTGTATCTGAGGAATGAGAAACAAAAAACTTTTCTTTTTCGTTAGTCATTCAAAACCCTCATGAGAAAAAGAAGAACACGTTGTTCTTTCTCTTTTTTCTCTCAGGGCGAATTCTCACACTTTTTTTCTAGAGATGTGGTAAGTTTTTTTTCTTGACTTCTCAAAGCTTACAAAAACTCAAACTTGCCCCCTCTGGAACTTGTGTTGGCCGAACCCTCCATGGTGGTATATATAGGGTGGCCTAATCCTCCCTTAAGGAAGATTTGTGTTTCACCCAAAAAACCATCAATCCAAGAGTTCAATCCTATCCCATCTCTTGAATATATTATCCAATAATTTTCTTAAAGGATAATTGAGAATTGGTGACTTATCAAAACTTCCTAAAAGTGACTAATAGTCAACTTTAGAGTTTTAATAAATATCAAAAAGTTCATAATTTGATTTGATAAATAATTTCTTTTATTTATCTCCTTATCAAATAAGGTTTTTGATACTTATCATACTATTACCAAATAGCATGAAACTAGGAATCCAATTCTTAAGTAGAAAAGTAATTTGACTTTTAATTAAACAATTAATTAATTAAATAAATAATTAACTAATTACCATTTAATTAAATAATAAAATAAAACAAAATAATTGGCTAATTTATCTAGTCATTTCCGCCCACCCCTTTTGGCATGGGCCAAATTTTATTTTTTCCATTTTATTAATCTCATTGAACCTCCACAAAAAGTCCACATGTGAACTAGACTCATTCTTACAAAAAGAAACAAGTCCACATGACTTTAAATAAATATATTTAATATAATTTGACAGCCCCATTTAAATAAATGTGCTAATTATATTATAAATATATTTACGGGATGTTAAAAACATCCCTTAGGGCCGCCCAAGGGATCACACACCCTTGGCCGCCCATCCTAGGTATTTTGACGAGTCACCGCGTGTCTTGATCGAACACAAGAACGCACCTCTCAAAACCTTTGGAAAGAATTCCAAAAACAATTCTATAAGATGGATCAAATAAATGATCCGGTAGTATATAACTAATGATCCATTCAAGTTCGTGTGGATTGGGGATCTTGATGAGCTATCTAAATTTAAGCTTCAATAGACACAACCTAATCACAATCAACAAATGGTTCACTTAGGTCCGATCCATTAATTTTAGTTCATTCCACTAAAGAACTAAAATTGAACTCTTAAATAAAGATAGAATAAGTGAGCATACTAATTCGTACCCTAGACAACCTGAATGGAGAAAATGTATCCTCGTAAAAAGTACCAGTAATTGCCAAGAGCTCATAGACCGTCTATAGCTCTCCAAATTACCATATTTACTCATATGGCCATGTTTTCGAACTTGGATATTTTGACTTGTCCAGAAGTCATATTTCAATAACCACTATTGAAAACTTTACGTAAAGATTTAAATATCCAATACCTCAAAACATCCATATGATGATATTCTACTAACGTTTGGTAAATGCAATCACAATGTCCATTTCTATAAATGATGTCCTCTATCGATATACACGTGAATACCACCAAACCATCGAGGATAGACTATGTAATATAATCGTACTCATTGACAGCTCAAATGATAACACGTGCAACCTATAAGTCCATCATTTATCTCAGGATTCAGATAGACTCTTCGGTTGTCTCAGTTGAATACTTTTATCCACTGACGGTTACGGATAACGTTTTCTACAGTGATCTTATTCAATGCGCCTAGTGCACTAGATTCTTTTGTCCAAAGACACTTCGATGATTTTAGACTCATCATATCACATTTGATCCCACTCAAATGCTAACAAAAGAATCTACAACTTTAACAAGATAAAGGCGCCTAACCTTATATCTTAAGTTGTGAATGCGTATTCGAGACTAACTAAAGAATTGTATCTACCTCATACATATCCAAATGTACGAACAATTCTTTTGTTTCTCATAGTCTCTTGACCTTATGATTATTTACTTTTAACAATTAATATAATTGCTATAATATTCGTTATATCAGAAATCACTTTATTCATATGAAAAGATTGTCAATTATACTATTACACTCTTGCTATTGAGCATAATCATAACAATATTTTCTATTGTCGTCCTAACGACTATGGGATTTTTATTTTTTTTTTGGTTTCCACGTAAATCTTGTGTTTGTGTGATTGAATTCTTGCTTATGTTGTCTTATTTTCTTGATTATATATTATTTATTTTGTGGTGGATATTAAACAGTACTAGTGTTTGCCACGGTTCGGTTCGAACCGGGAACCGGGACCGGTAGCCCCGGTTTAAAACCGGTTAAGAACCGGTCAACTGGAACCTGGACCGTCGGTCGATCCCGGTTCCGGTTAGCCCAAAAAGAAAATTGGAACCGCGATTCCTGTTCGATTCCTTTTTTTTTTCTCTTTCTTTAAAAAAAGATAAAAAAAAATTGGAGGCCGCGATTCCGGTTCCCAAAATTAGAGGAGGAATCAGAACCCGCCGGTTCCGAAACCGCAACCATGACTAGGCAGTACTTCCGCATAAACGATTTTTTCTAAATAACTGGTATCAGAGCCTTTTAGTTGCCCAGTATCCGTTAGCAAAAAAAATATGTCTGCGAATAAGTTTTCAAACTCTGTGAGGTTTGATATTGAGAAATTTGACGGAAAAATCAATTTTGGCTTGTGGCAAGTACAAGTCAAGGATATACTGATCTAATCTAGATTACACAAGGCGTTGAAGGGCAAGGATGTAGCAATAAGCTAATCTCTAATGAAAGAAGGTTGACTAGGAAAGGTAAAACTTTTGAGAATTCAGCACTCATAGTCAGGAGTTGGAAGAATGATAACTCTAAGAAGAAAGCTGTCTGCTGGAAGTATGGACAATCTGGACATGTGAAAAGGGATTGTAGTAATGGAGCAAATTCGATAAAGGGCTTCAAGGATGAAGACACTCCACCTATCGCCTCTCTCGAGGGAGATGATGACTTCCTTTAAAAGGAGGACATGTACATCCTCATAGCATGCCGCCAGACCACTAAGTTTTCATGGAAGAGGATGTAATACTACTAGGGGATCCATAATTGTACATGGGTATTGGTTAGACAATGATGCACGATGTGTGGTGGAAAGGATGTCGAGGGCTGAGGAACTCTCAGTAAGTCTAATGTGGGGGTTACACCATAATTTTCAGCAGGTTTATTCGACATGTTGCCAGAAGAAATCTTAGGACGAATTGTTCTTAACTAGTTGTACCTTTATGGTGGGGTATGATGATTCTCGGTCTTAAGAGTCATGGTTGTCGGAGAAGGGACAAAGGTTATTTCATGGAATTCTCGCCAAGGGGTGGTTTGTTGAGTTTTTAGATCATATTCCTAAAATGCGCACCCATAATTAATTGATGTGAAAGTATAAGAAACGGTGTCCGATTGAGGTGATTCAAAAACCGGTAGAAAGATGTGATCAAGATGAAGACAATGGCATAAACGACACTGAAAAATGATGCTGGACACGTGCTCATGTGCCATCGGTAATGGACAGTTCTACAGAAATGAAACACGGCAGTCCATGGTGTGACCTTTAGGCCGCGCGACCCACAGGTCGCGACACGATGAGTTTGAACTGTTTTAGGAAAAGTCTTCTTCGAGATTTCCTAGATTTATAAGATTTGATTGGTTTAGGAAATGTTTTGTTTCAGAACTTCTATTCCTAGTAGGTCTCTGAGAATCTTATTGATTTAGGAAGTGTCTTGTTTGAGAATTTTCTATTCTTAATAGGTTTCTGATTCCTTTTGGGATTATGAATACTTAGCCTATAAATAGGAGATTTATTGTTAGGTTAAAAGAACTAGAGCAATATTGAAAGACACTTGGGAGAGCTGTGAACTTAGTCATTGGTTGTATTTGCGGTTTGTGGTTAGAGAAAAATATTGAGTGTGTAGTTTCTACATACTAATATTTTCTCTTATCATCCTGACTGGTCGTGGTTTTTTTCCTTGATTTGGGTTTCCACATAAATCTTGTGTTTGTGTGTTTGAATTTGTGTTTTTTTCATCTTATTTTTTTATTATATATTATTTATTTTGTAGTAGATATTAGACAGTGCTTCCACATAAATGAATTTTTTCGAACACTGAGACAATTCTAATAAAATTTAAAAGATTAACAACTCCTTGAGTGAATCCAACCAAATCGAATGTCACTAAAGAAAATTGATTTTCGAGCCTTAAGTTGATACTGAATATTATGTTGTTATGTGTTTTGATAACAAATATATGAATAAATATAGTTTATGCCGATACTTAATTTTTTTGGTTGTCAACTTTGTTTCATGCCATCAAACCTTATTTTATGTGTTTGATATTTATTTTATGTATTCGATATTTATTTCATAACTTAAATATTTATTTATGCTTATAAGACTTATTTTGTGTCCGAGATTTATTTTATGTTTTTAAGACTTAATACATACATTTGATACGTATTGATAATGAGACTCAGTTTTGTGCTTTGGAAACTTATTGACAGTAAAATTCAATTTATATTTTCAAAAATTATTATTAATTTATTGGTCCAGCACCTATAAGTAACAAGGGTATATTTGGTGTGCGGGATTAGATTAGACTATTTTTATGGGATTGAATTGGATTGAATTAAATTAGTACTGTCATGCGTTTAGTGCAATACAGATTAGTATTGTATGAGATTGAATAAAAATAATTATATTATTTTTTAATAATAGTTAAATTTTTAACAATTATTATAAAAAAATATTATTTTTTAATATTAATATAAAATATTTTAATTTATTTAAATAAAATTAAGGATAAAACCATCTTTTTAATATTTTAAGTTAGTTTAACTATTAAAAAATTAGTTAAAAGGATTAAATTAATATATTTATAAAATTTTAGAGTTTAAAATATTAATAAATAAAATTATATTAAAAAATTAATAATTTTTCATTAAATTAATAATTATTATTTTAAAAAAAAATTAAAAAACCCAACTTAAAAAGTTAATACTAAGCTATAAAAATAATATTATATTGATGTGTAAAGTTAAAAAATAATATGCGAAAGTTGATGTCTAATAAATTTGAATATAACAATCGGACAATCGGAGAAATTTATAGCTGCTAAATGGAAGAAATTAATCATTTGTGTTGTCTGCATTAATAGATTGATTGATTGATAAGGCTTCACGAGACAGAATCCATGGCGATCACCTGTCCAAAATCTTGTATTGTATTTGGGAAAATTACATTTCGTGGAATTTTGTGTAGACTCAACAGAGATGTGAATAGTGACGAATTAGCAATTCAGTGGCAGCTTTTCATTTTGCACCTCGTGAATAGTGAATAGTGAATACTGACATCACATTCAGATGATCAACTCCTTTGTCCTTTCTCAACCATCATGATCTGTTTTCTTTTTATATTATTTATTTATTTACTTTTTACCATTTTGTGCTGTTGTTGCCTTTTACTACTATGTATTATCAAGAACGAGTTTAATATGGTAGCCTGCTAAAACGAATTTAACGCTGCTTGAACGAGTTTGATGGTATGGTAGGTCGTCAATCTCGTTCATTGGACAAATTCGAAGGTAACCAACAAGATTAAGTTCAACGCCTCTCTTGAATAAGTTTGATGGTCGCTACACCATTACACTCGTTCATTAAACGAGTTTAAAGGTAACTTTCAAGTACGAGTTCAACGACTTTTGAATGAGTTTGACAGCCATCACACCATTGGACTCATTCACTGAACAAATTCAATGGTAACATACAAAAACGAGTGTAATGCCCTTTAAACGAGTTTGACAGCTAGCACACTGTTAAACTTATTCACTAAACGAGTTCAACGGTAACATACAAGAATGAGTTCAATGCTCCTTGAATGAGATACAATCTCGATCTCCGATGGATCTCCTTCATTTGGAGGAGATTGATCCCTCCCTTTTTCTTTAAATTTCTTCATTTTTCTAAAAACAAATTACTATTTTGAATTATTTTTAAATTTTTGGGTGATATGTCACATTTTGATTGGATATTGCAATTTTTCATTTAATTATTTTTTTTCACATGCAAGAGCCCATTTTACCCTTACACCATTAAGTCTACCTGTAAATTTAATAGTGGTCAATATGATCAAAGTCTCAATGGTATTTTTGTGCACTTGCCGTATTATTTGTGTCTTTATGTAAAACCGTAGGATACAAGATTGTAACTTGCCCTTAATGTAATAGTTTTAAAATTAATTATTTTTGGGGTAACAAAAATAAAAACATAGGAAAAATTGTGCAAACACCCCATTATTAGGTGTAATTGCATGCACACGGAAGTGTTGCTTAAAATTGCATAAACCTCCCATGCATTAGTTGACTTCCATCTATCTTAATAATTGAATATATATATATATATATATATATATATATATATATATAATCATACCTCTTAATGAAGTTGAGATCCCAAATTTAAATTTCTCCTCCTACAAGTAAAAGGAAAAATAAACCAGGTGACCATATTTTTAATGTGAAAAGTCTAAAATACCTCTACTGAGTTATTTTACAACCAATGAACTTAAAATCGATAGATATACCGAAATGTCCACCCATATTTCCATATTTGGGAGGGATATCAAAATGGGCAAATATCCAATCTCTTGTAGAATGTCTGGACATGTTTGAAATATCCCGATATATCCTGATTTTCCCGATAATCTGATATTCCCGATATATCCCGATAATCCCAAAATTTTTTAATTTTACCTTAAAAATTCATGGATATTTTGCAAATTATTACAATTATTTTTTTAATCTTAAACACTTAAATTATTGTTCAAATAATATAGATTGAAAATTATTTTAGAAGAGGCATTACCAAGTTTATTAAAATTTCGATTATAGTCAATAATAGAATTATTGAAGTGGAAAATCGAGCAAAGAGGCAAAGAGTGAATGTGTAAAATATGTCCAGTATATTTTTTTTAAAAAAAAAAATCTGACAAAAGTTGAAAACAATTTAAAAAATGATAATTACGGTGTTTATGTAGAGAATCTTTCTCAATTATTTATTATTTTAATATTTTCTAAATTTGATTTATAATATATATATATATATATATATATATATATATATATATATATAGAAATAAGCCATATATACAAAGTAAAAATAAGAAAAATGATAGCCTCTCATTTGAATCTCATTTGGTCTTAGTTCAAAAAAAAAAAAAAATCTTATATGGTCCACGTCCACCTAGGTCACTAACCAAATATCGCGATCTCGTGTAGTGTCCAGCATACGGCCATAGCTACCCTCACCTCTAGTCCCTAATTGTCTGGGCACTATCCCTTTGTCACTGCTCATCGTCGCCGATCGTCCGGTCTGTTGGGATTTATACCATACAGCTTGTAGTTGTAAATAGTTAAAGATTTAATAAGAATTATTCAGATTATCATTCAAATTTATAAATATTTTATATTCAGTAATACATTCGTATTGTACAAGAACATTCTAGATTGTAAGATGTAATATCATAATCAGTACATGATGGTCATATACAGAGAGGATTCATTTTGTGATATGCAATCTAAAGAGTCCGTAGAGAGCGAATAAAGCTGGGTACTTTGTTTGTGATTGATCTACTGCTGCGGTCCATTCTATAAAGTATGGTGGTCTTATCCTAGACCACTCATATAGTTGACATGAGAATGGAGGACACTTTATATGATGAGATCATATAGGACTGGGCCATGATTTATATAAATCTCTCACAAAGATCCGTTAATAGATGAGATTCATATATAATCGATAAACGATGGCTATTTATAGGTAATCTTAATCCTGAGTGTCTTATCAACTCCTTCAGATTGGATCATGGCTTTTGATTTATCATGAGTGAGGTTGATGTGAATATCGACCAATACCTCCGTATCTTGGAGTTGCGGTTTGGCTTGTGGCTGGGAAGGTTTGAACATAATAGTGGAATTCACTTCCTGCTTGATTGAAGTGGATGAGTAGTTCCCTTAAGGGTTGATTCGGGGCTTGAACGATTATGAGCGCTCTCTTTTTTCCGCGAGGAAGACATAATTTAATTGTTCATTAGAGAATCAATGGAACTTAAAGGAAAATATATTTCTAGAGGGGTATAACGGACTTTATGACCCAACTCTAATTATAAACTATTTGTGGAGGATCACACTATATGCAATTAGTTATATCAATGGACACTTGAGACTTCAAATTGTATAAACACGTCTACAGTTATGAGAGTGCAGCCTCGGATTTATAGTGGAATAACTTCGAGGTTAATAATCGTGAAATATTAATTAAAGAGTTTTAATTAATATTACTAAGTATTATTGGAGTTCAAAACTGTGGGTCCATCAGATCCCTTTCCTAGCCTTTATGGTTGTTGGTAACGAGGGTCACGGTAGATTAATTGGATGGTCCAATTAATAGTATTATGAAAGTAATATAATTTAAATAAAAGAGAGTAATTAAATAATGTGATTATTTAATTAATTAAATATTTAATAAAATAATAGAAATTAATAATTAATTAATTATTAATTTTATTTATTAAATATGAGGTCATGTGATTAAATAATGAGCTAAGACAAAAAATTAAAATAATTAGATTGTTTTAATAGTTCAAAAGGTCACAGGTTCAAGTCTTTAGGGAGACCAAAAATAAATAGGATTAAGAATCTTATTTTGACTTGGTCAAACTAAAATCCTAAAGAGCTACTATATAAGTGTTATATAGTTAGGAAAAACCTAACAGATAAGTGAGAAACACAAGAGGGATTCGGCCACCAAAGAGAGAAAAAAGAAAAAAAAAAGTGTTTTTTTTTTCTAACTCTCCCTTTTCTTGCAGGTGCGGCCGGCCATAGGGAGAAAAGGTTCTCCGTTTATTTTTCATGTGACCTCCATCTCTTGCCAGTGACCATCATTTTTCACGTTATCAGACCGCGGGTCATAGCTCCGAAGATCGGGTGGTATATCGAGGAATCAGAAAAAGGAAAAATCAAGAAAAATGTATGTAGTTCATGAAATCTTTTTCTGCTTATATATATGAACTCATTCTTGATTGAAAAATAATTTTTAAATTAAAAGAAAATTTTTGAAATATAATTCCGCATGTTATACGATAATCAAACGTTTTCTAAAACTCCCTTCACGGTCATCTTTATCACTTGTCGTGCACCTTTTCTTCCATCCACTGGTGGTCCATTTTGCGCTTCTTACCTCTATTCCAACCGTCGCATGAGTCTTCGCTTTTGTTCCAGCCGTCGCACGACTTCTCCAACTCTATTCCAGCAGCCACACGACTCTTCCAACTCTGTTCCGATTGCCACACAACTTCTCTAACTCTGTTATGGTCGATGCACGATCCTCTACCTCTATTCTGACCGTTGCACGAGTCCAAGCAGCAGCAGTCATCAATAACTCTTGTATTAATTATTCAAATTGCAATTTGTAATTTTTTGAATTTTTAGTCAATTTAGATTTTAGATTGTGAGCATAAGCAATTTGTTGTCAATTTTTGTGGACATTTTGGACTACGACCAGAAGCAATTTGTTGTCAGGTTTTTGTGGTGCTTTTGATGGGGTTGAGGCTATTTTTGTTGATTTACATGCTCCTGTAGATGCTGATCTACATGCTTTGTAAAATGGTTTTTATTGCGAGTCTTGTGACATAATTAAAATTTGACATCAACCCTAGTTGTGTGGTATTGTTTTTAAATCTCATTTGAAATTTTTTTTTTTATAATAGACAAATTCCAATGAAGCATCCCGACGTTCAGTCATATTGCAACAAAATTATGAGTTTAGCCTTAATTATACGTTAGTATCCTACTGTCAGTTGATCCATTTAAAAATAAAGGTTTGATTAAGATTTATGTGTGAAGTGAAATAACTACCCCTGATTAAAAAATTAAATTAAATAAAAAATAAAAAAAATAATTTTTTTAAGTGGATCTCCACCGTTCACCAAGATTGATGGATGGTGCAGATCTATTTTATAAAAAAATATTTTTTTTTAAAATCGAACGATTAGAAAAATTTTAAAAAAAGAAATTATTTTTATGTTAATTTTTTTTTTTGTGTTCTCACCACCAAGAACACATAAAATTTTTTATATTTATTTTAATTTTTTTCTTAAATTGGTCTTTTTTGTAAAAAAAATTATTTTTAAATTTTTGTTTTCAATATGATCTCCAACGTCCATCAAGATTGACGGATGGTGGAGATCCATTTTTATTTTATTTTTAATTTTAGTACTATTTTTAAGAAAAAAAAATTAGCATATTACCTTTCTGCCTATTGGTTGACCAGTCAACCAGTTAGTTAAGGGTGCTAACGTATAATTAAGGCTAAACTCACAATTTCATTACAATATGGCCAAACGTCAGGGTACTTTATTATAATTTTCCGTTTTACAAATTGATTGGTACAAAACGTAATTTTGTTTTTGTAGGGAAAAAACGATTTTGATTGCTGAAAAACGCAGCGGAAGATTTAGGGTTTCAAAACTTTTTTCCTTTTTGAAAACATACTTTTCCGGACCGGATTTTGTTATATACACAGATAAAAAAATAACTTAACAATTTACCTGATTGTTTTCTTAGGTCTTTGATTCTGATTCCACTACCAAGCCTTTCAAGCTATATCCCGCAATCTGATAACGTGCGTGTGGGCATGTCACGGGTATAATCGGGAACAGCTGGAGATCACACAAGTCGAGAACGCAACTCCTTGTGTTCTTCTAGGTTCGGCCGCACCTGCAAGAATAAAGAAAACTAATTTTTTTTTGGCTTTACCGCACCTCTCAATGTGTATTAGGTTTTCTTGGTTCTCTTGTATCCTAATATAAATCTTTATTTGACCAAGTCAAAATAGGCAAAATCCTATTTTAATTTGGTCACCACTATGACTTGAACCTGTGACCTTTAAGATAAAAATAATCTTAATTATTGTTGATCCTTTTATATAAGTCATGGTTTGAATCTCTGACCTCCTATTAATAATTAATTAATTCATAATTCATAATTATTAATATAATATATTTATTAATTTATTAATCAAATAATCACATTGTTTAGTTAATTCCCTAAATTTATTCATGTCACTTTCGTAAAACAATTAATTGGACTACCCAATTAATTAACCATAACCCTTGTTACCAATAACTAAATATGCTAGTAAGGGGATCTAATGGACCTACAGTTTTAAGTTCTAATAATACTTAGAAATATTAATTAAACTCTTTAATTAATATTCCATAATTATTATCTTGGAGTTACTCCACTAAAACCCGAAGCTGCATTCTCGAAACTTGCAGATATATTACAAAATCTGAAATCTCAGTGTTTATTGATATATGTATTACATATGGTATGATCCTCCACGAGTAGTTCATAGTTAGAGTTAGGTCATAAAGTCCGTTATACCTCTCTAATTATATCTTTTTCTTTAAGTACCACTAATTCTCTAATGAACAATTATATTATATCTTTCCATTACGGAAGAAGAAGAGCACTCTTAATTGTTCAAGCTCCGAATTAACTCTTTAAGGGAACTACTTCTCTATTTCTTGCAAGAAGGAGTGGATTCTTCTACTCTATACAAACCTTCCCAGCCATAAGCTAAACTGTGGCTCTGAGATATGGAGTTATTAATCACGAATGCTACTCCGATCTCACCCATAATATGTCAAAAGCCACGATCTAACATGCAGGAGTCAGTAAGACACTTAGGATTAAGATCATCCATATTCAGTCATCATTTATTGATGTATATGAACCTCTTCATCTAATGGATCTTGGTAAGAGATTCATATAGATCGTGACCCTGTCCTATATGATTTCATCATATAAGATGCCTCAATTTTCACATCACCACATGAGTAGTCTAGGATAAAACCACCGTACATTACGGAATGGATAGTAGCTGCAGATTAACCACAAACAAAGTACCCAGCTTTGTTTGCCTTCTACGAACTTGCTAGCATGTCTCAAACTGAATCCTTCTATATATAACACTCATATACTCAGTTTGAGATTACATTCAACGATCTTGGATGTTTTATACATATGATATAAATGTAAGATTTAAATAAATGCATATTTATAGAATGAAAAACAACTCCTTTTTATTCAAGTTTATTATTACATTTACATATTACAAGTTTTAGGGCATAAATCGCAATAGTTTTGATAGGAGTTATATTGCATAAAATGTTTAGTGCTAAAAGTGATCTAGCACAAGAGTTTTGCAAATAAATACCGGTAACAAAAATGATACTATATGTATCTTTTGCAGTTAGATAATGCAAAGCAGAGGAATTATCCCGTTTAAATTTCATTTAATCGATAATGAAGTGTACAGAAATGTAAGAGCATGCCCAAATATGCCACCAGACTTGCCTATTTGGATGATGGAGAGGGAAATTCTGATCCAAACATTGCTTCTTATGCTCGAGACATGGGAATAAATATTGAACAGGTGATTAGAGAAGAAGTTAGTGTAGATCGTAGAGTTACAATTAATTGCTCTTCCATGACCACTATACCTCTGATAGAAATAGTGAATGAAAATATTATAGGAATGAGGGAGGAGGTTGGGATACTGGTGCGAGAGGTTAACATGCTAGTACAACAAGTTGAGATGTTTGTGCAGAATACTGGTGTATCAGGTTGGGATGCTAGTGTAGCTATAAAACAAATGGGAAAATATTTTGATCAAAATCGTAGCAGATGACATGGAGGAATGAATCAAATTAATGAAGATTCTATGACTATGACTATTTTCTTAATGAGTATAGATATGGAAAATAGTTTTTAAGGTGATCCGTAGACGGTGTCATGTTCCAAAAGTACCATATTATAGTAGTTATGGAAATTATTATGGTTACAATATATTTGATTATCCTTCGCTACAATACTATATGCAATATATATACATAAAGATCAGCAATATCCTATCAAGTTGGGTAAATCCAAACTACCCAATTCATGGATCTTTGGGAAAAGATCAAGCAACATACATGTGACATATTCATAACTACCTCGAAAACTATGCAAACATATTTTCCTGGAAAAATTATTGTTCGAATCAAGATGGAAATGTCTTTGAACCACCAAGAAATTGATTTTGGTATTAAATTTCAAACATGCAATGTATGATAGAATCATTAGAACTATATTTTTTTAATAATAATTTTATTTATTAAATATTTAATTTCTTTACATTGTATAGGATATTGTAAATGTGAAACAAAATACTATTTTATTAAATACTTAATTTTAAAACATACAGATGTTGGCTCCAGTTCTTGATAAAAAAATGGGCCTTCATCTTTATCTATCTTTATCTACTTTTGTTTCTTTTTCAAGTAATTATTGGTTGTTTTTAATAGTTTTTCTTGAGTGTACAGGTAAACAGGACCATATAGAGAGTTCGGGAGAAATTAGGCAAAACTACGTTGTTTTGGCCCACTACTTGTGCCGCTACTTACACAAGTCATGGTAGTGCAATTTAGCAAACCAGGCTGAGACTGCCGCAACTTAGGCCGCTAGTTGTGCAAGTCGTAGCGTTATATTTCTAGAACCAGGCCGAGACTGCCACGACTTGCGCCGCAACTTGGGCCGCGCATTGTGCAAGGTGCACATTATATTTCCATAATCAGGCCGAGGCTACCGTGACTTGGGCCGCGAGTTGTGCAAGTCGCAGCAGTGTAATTGCAGAAAGCAACCGAGACTGCCGCGACTTGACTAGCGACTTGCGCAAGTCGCAGGGCGGCTTTAATTCGCCCTAATCCGAGCTGCTATAAAAGGAAAACGTGATTAATTGATTGGGGGTTCGGCTGGGACTCAAAGAACTCGACTAAAAGGAGAACAAAAGAGAAAAGGAGAGGTCAAAGGGGAGAAGAAGATCATCTTGGAGGCAAGAGGGCACATATTCGATCCTTTAGTCATCTTTTCAACACCAAGCTTGGATTTGAGAGAAAGTGAACTAGAAGAAATTACAATTGGAAGAGGACGGGAGTTCATACGTTCCAGGAGTTCTTATATCTCTTTCTTTCTTCAATTTTCATTCTTGTATCTCTCTTTTATCATTGTTAAACATGTTTAGTTGTAATTTCTTGATTATGACTAAACTTGTAAGTTAGGGTTTTGATGGATCACTTTTCCTAATAGTTGAATGAATTGATTGTTTAATTTATTGTAACTGATTATTATTTGTTGAGTGATGTTATTAATCTTAATGCTTCTGAATGTAATGGCCTGCATTTAGTTAATTTTATGGTTGTGTGTTATGAACTGAGAGGTAACGCCCACAACACGTTTGATGTAATGTTCACCATAGGTAAAATTAGATAGAGATATGTTAATTTACTTGTGTGATCATATAAGGTGTTTATTGTAATTAATACATTTTTATGCACTTGGATATCCATCGAGAGATAGGATATTAGTGTATATGGTAATAGGTCCAATTTATCTCGAGAGAAAATTTTGGATAAATTAGATAAACACGATAATCAACATTGATAATTAAATTGCAATAATGTGCTTTCAAGAAACTCAATTGAATGGATTATGTGAATTCAAATACCCTAGATAATCTCTCATATTGGTCGTTTGCATTGTTTTTATGTTTATGTTATTTACATCGTTAATTTTCTTCTTAAAAATATTTCGGTTTTTCAAATAGTTATAGGCTTAGTTAATTTTAGTATTCAATGCCTGAAATATCCTTGTGTGTGCTCCAATAACCATTTTGAAGCCAAACACTTAGAACCTTTTTCTTTCATCACCTACATAAATCCAAAACCAAGCTCTGTGTATGAAATAGCCTTACCTTTTTAGCTTGGATCATTTTAAGATGATAATAAAATAAATGAATTACATGGGTGAATTTCACAAGAAATATGCCAAGGTAAATGTTGTTATTGTTGTGATAGTGAAAAAAAAAGAAAAAAGAAAAAAAGAAAAGAAAAGAATAAACAAAAGGAATCATGCAAAGTATTGTGGCATAAGAAATGTCAATAAAGAGAATGGTCCATGTATTGAAAATGTTAAGTGATCTCTTATTGTGATCAAGCTCTTTGCATTCCTTTTTCCTTTTCTTTCTTAACCCATCACCCAATAGCTCTATTACAACCTTTTATAAGACCGCTGATCTTTTGAGGAGTCTAGCCTAATGTAGAGGTTTTCATTTTGATATCTTGTTCATAATGTTCGATTCCTTCGATAAGGTCTTTGTGCTTAAAAGATAGCGTTTTTTCAAATTGATTTTCACATGCAATGTATATTTGTATTTCTTTAAAAATAAATTCCTTCCTCATGTGTTTGATGAGTGTGTTGCCTAGGTTCTGAGCGATTTGCTAGAGAATTATCCTGAGAGGTTTAAAGTCGAGGCGAATTCTATCTTAGTTATTTGAACACAATTGTTTCTTTTTAAGATTCTTAGAGTGTTGGCATGTGCGTGGCAAGTAGTGCAAAAATCTGAGAGTGGATGCTTTCGAATTTTACTTATTGGTTTTGCTAAGTTTTATCTTAATGGATTGTGTTTCATTTGACAAAATAATTGTTCTTTAATGTTCAGAGATGCGTTTGTGGGTATCGTTGCTGGTAAACCCTCACGAGGCTATAACTCGTCCACTAGGGATACCTAGGAGTTTAAAGGCTTGTGGCACATGCTAAGTGTCATCGTGTTACTTACGAAAGTAGTTTATGCTAGTTGTTTGTTTATATTTATTTCTTGTGTTAGTTTCCTTTTTGTTTTTATTTGTATTTTTGTTTTGTTCCGATTTTGCTCGAGGACGAGCAAAAGTTAGGTTTGGGGGTATTTGTTGGCTCCATTTCTTGATAAAAAATAGGCCTTCATCTTTACCTATCTTTACCTACTTTTGTTCCTTTCCAGGGTAATTACCAGTTATTTCTGATGTTTTCCTTGAGTGTGCAGGTAAACAGGGCCATATGGAGAGTTCGAGAGAAATCAGGCAAAACTACGTCGTTTTGGCCCGCTACTTATGCCGCTACTTGCACAAGTCGCGGTAGTGCAATTTGGCAAACCAGGTCGAGGCTGCCACAACTTGGGCCACAAGTTGTGCAAGTCAAGGCAGTGTAATTGTAGAAAGGGACCGAGACTGCCGCGACTTAGCCCGCGACTTGCGCAAGTCGCGGGCGGCTTTAATTCGCCCTAATCTGAGTTGCTATAAAAAGAAAATGTGATTAATTGATTAGGGGTTCGGCTGGGACTTAGAGAACTCGATCAGGAGGAGAATAAGAGAGAAAGGTTAGGCCAAGGGGGAGAAGAAGATCACTAGAAGAAATCACAATTGGAAGAGACGAGAGTTTATACATTCCAGAAGTTCTTATATCCCTTTCTTTCTTCGATTTTCATTCTTGTATCTCTCTTTTATCATTGTTAAGCATGTTAAGTTGTAATTTATTGATTATGACTTAAACTTGTAAGTTAAGGTTTTGATGCATCCTTTTTCTTGATAGTTGAATGAATTGATTGTTTAATTTATTGTGACTGATTATTATTTGTTGAGTGATGTTATTAATCTTAATGCTTCTGAATGTAATGGCCTGCATTTAGTTGATTTTATGGTTGTGTGTTATGAACTGAGAGGTAACGCCCACAATATGCTCGATGTAATGTTCACCATAGGTAGAATTAGATAGAGATATGCTAATTTATTTGTGTGATCATATAAGATGTTTATTGTGATTAATGCATTTTTATGCACTTGGATATCCATCGAGAGATAGAATATTAGTGTATGTGGTAATAGGTCTGATTTATCTCGAGAGAGAATTTTGGATAAATTAGATAAACATGATCATCAACATTGATAATTAAATTGCAATAATGTACTTTCAAGAAACTCAATTGGATGGATTAGGTGAATTCAAATACCCTAGCTAATCTCTCTTATTGGTCGTTTGCATTGTTTTTATGTTTATGTTATTTACATCGTTAATTTTCTTCTTAAAAGCATTTCGGTTTTCCAAATAGTTATAGGCTTTATTAGTTTTAGTACTCAATGCCTAAAATATCCCTGTGGAAACGATAATTTACTCATTATGTATTACTTGTGCCAACCCCTTATACTTGCGGGTACAAAAAAGGCGTAACAACAAACTCTATCTATATTATAATTTATAGCACAAGTTCATAACTATGCTAATTATGGTCAAATATGATTAATTTGATGTATAATTACTTGTTTAACCTTTTCCTAAAATTTTTAAAAATATTCCTAACTTTAGATGCAAATATCTATATATTTTTTTATAACTTTTAACATAATGTCCACTAATATCGATATTATCCCCGATATATCCATAAATTTAGAAATTTGATATCGATACCGATACCGATACCGATATTTTCTCCTTTGTTTACAACTATATTAATATTTTAAAAAAGAAAAATATACAATAAAATAATAAACAAGACAAAATGAAAAAAAATAAATAAACTCATGGGCGGGTGTAGTCCACTGCTAGCAGAAAACTAGCGATGGACATCTTCTCATGGAACCCCAAATCCCCAATTTTTCATTCCTTTTTAGGGAAAAACTCCAAATAAATCGGGATGAGTCTTGGAATGGAGATGAAAACCATCTCCATTTTTAAATGGAGATGGGGATGGATCCCTCCATCCCATTTTCCTTGTTTCTCAAAATAATTTTTTAAAAATATTTTGTATATACAATTTGTTCCTAATTTAGAAGTACATAATAATATTTATATATAAATATTTTTTTTATATATTCTAATTTTTAAAATATATTACACTAACCCTAGTTGTAATTTTTAATTTAATACTTAGTCTTTAACTCTGATCAACAGACTCAACATTCATTTGAACTTTTTTTTATTTTTTATCTTTAAGTCAAATTATTTTATTTTAGGTTCAAACGAGGAAAATGAGGATGGATATGAGAATAGCTCCCCCCCAAACTTTTCCCATCCCCATTTTTGCCAAATGGGGATAGAGGTGGGGATAGGGAAGGGGTCAAGAAAATGGGGATGGAGATGAGGGAAGATATCCCATCCCTATTTCCCCACGCCCATCCCTATGGAGAATAGTTATCCTCCAATGGGAGGCGATCTGCCATGATCTCCTCCAATCGAAGGAGATCGCTACGCTGATATCCTATAGTAGAGGGAGTTCGTTGCACGACCTCCCCAATAGAGGATTACACAACAATCACATCTATCAGAAGAGATCACGCGATGATCTCCCCCCTATTGAAGGAAATCTGTAATTTGCCTGCTATTAACTCCACCGTTGATGGAATTGTCTTTCTTTCTTTTTTGTTTTTTAATATTGTGAAAAGACAAATTTGTCCATCTGCTGTTAATTTCTAACGCACTCAACTAAGAATAAGGAAGGTTTATTCAATTTCAAGCAAACTTTTCATAAGCATACAATTACACCTAATGTTAAAACATGTTTGGGCAGATAGCCCTTAACACAAAAAAATGACCCAGTCGCCGAGGCAATGTTGAATTTTCTAAGTGTAAAGCCCGAAAATTAACTCACGGCAAAAATGTTTGGATCGCTGAAATTTGCTTGTACGTTCGTTAAGTACAAAAGATGTCATTTTCTCTTTATCAAAAAAAAAATGTCAAAGCTCTGTGTAAAGCTGTTGGGGTTGTTTCATGTCTTGCCATTTCTCGAAAAAGAAACAGGTTTGACCCATACCTTAACTTCTTTAGCTTGTTCCCCTTCCTGGGGATCGTTTCTGGTTCGATGTTGAACCGAGTTGTTGTTTTCCTCCTTGTTAGTAAAGTTTGCAGTCTTGCTTCAAAAAGAAAAAATGTCATTTTCTCTTGTATTAAACCAAAGTGATAATTATACCCCTTAAAGTTGCATGTGCACCTCTTTAGTAAGTGCGCCCTATTAATTTTAAAATATATATATATATATATATATATATATATATATATATAATTATAGTGAGATTTATTTATAAAATTAAAGAAACAATATATTAGGTTATATTTATATAATAGAATTTTTTAAATAATATTTAATGGGATATACTTATGAAGGGTGGGCATACAATTTTAGTAGGTGCAAATATCATCACTGTATAACATTTGAATAAAATTTGGCCCATATACGATTGAGAGCAACATGCCAATGAGTCTAAAAACTTCAACTCTTGATTGCCCTGATCCACGAATTGATCAAGACAGGAGATCATTGGAGATGATTAGAGTTAAAAGCATTAATATTCTCTCCTTTGTTGCAGCAAATACTATTTATTTGACTTAGAATGCTGTTATAAATACAAGGTGACAACTATAACTATAAAATTTACAATGAATCAAATCGCAGCTTGAGCTTTTGAGTCCACATATTCAGGCATTAGTTGGCAAGATTATGTTGAGCCTCTTCATTGAATGATGATGACCGTTCTTTCTTGCGAGCTACATGCCTTCTCTTTTCTTTCTCCATGCCAATCTTGTAAAGCCAACTAAATTATACTAAAATTGAAATATGGTTAGTGTGTCTAATCTGTATGTTTTTCTTGATTATTCACTACCTGAAACAACCATCTTCTAATTGGGATTAATCTTTTGATATAAGTTAGATTGATCCAGCAATGAAATATCTGCAGGTGACAACATTAGAGCACCAGTATTCAAGTAATGTCTAGAACCCCGAGCCCTGCATGAGAAATTTGTCAACTAAATATTAACACCATAGCAAGGGATGTACATTAATAACTCTCAGAAATGCCAAGCAAACATCAAAAGTACCTTCGTCTCTTTGTCTTGTTGATGCATTTTGATAAACGGGAAGCTTCTGATCTTGAAATGCAGCCCAATGAAGAAAGATACTCATGAAACGCATCACCTTTCAGTGCCAAGTACGATTTCTTAGGAACTAAAGACTTAATTGTATTGAAAAGACATGACTTCATCTCCCTGCAATGTAGACATTCAAAGTAAGAACATGTATGCTTAAACTGAAACATGGATACTACCAGTTTATATAAGAAGAGAAGATAGCAAGTGCTACTGTTGTTAACCCCGATGAATTACAGAGTTTCAGCTTAAATGAGTCAAACAGAAAGCGAACATGCTCTCGTTGATCAAGAACAGAAATGCATGAACTATTGCTATACAAACAGGCGGAGCACATGATTTAATGTTCCAACACTCACATCTAAAGAAATCTTACCTATTGAAGAATACTTGCACTTGTATGTAGCTTACTTACATGTTTACCAACTTGCATAGTACAACGGGTTATACAAATGTTACATTTTAGCTCCACTCCCTTAAAACTTAACATTTATCAAAAGTGGGGTGACAAAACCACATCAGTTTAATATGCAATTCATCCAAGTCAAAATATTTAAGTCATGCAAATGAAGTGTCTGGGCATAAGTCCAAGGTTGATAACTGATAATGTTGTTGGTATCTTCTTGCAAGATTGTTAGAATCCTCAAAACAACCTTGAAGGATTCAGTTTAATTTGTATTTATGTATGGAGTGCGATCGAGATATGTGGTAAGGAAAGCGAAACAGAGCATGGGCATTGACAGTAACATGCAATTTAAGGGATATTTACCTTTCCAGTGATATTTCACTTTTCAGCGGGCTCAATTCTAAACCACTTCCAACATTTGAGATCCCACTTGATTCCACATTCTGTCCAATCAATTTACCCAATGCCATCATGTTAGTTGAGGAGTTAATCATCTCCCAAGTCAAATCTGCCCATGCATTAGAACCCATTTTAAGTCCAATAGTTGAAATGTCTTTTGCATAAAAGCAGAATCCGTGCTGCACAATTGCGGAAGACATCTGTAAGTGTTCATCACACCAGCTAACAGCAACTGATTCCTCGCAACGAAACATTGAAAATTCTGGAAAGTCCTGCAGAAGTACCTAATCAGTACAATGCATAACACATGCAAAGGTTCAAAAAGGAAAAAGATCCCAGATAGTATGATAAAAGAGTATTTACCAGAGTATGACACTTTGAAAGCAACAAGTCGGCTTCTGAAATTAGTTTGCACATTCCATAGGCAAGTTCTACAATTTGGAAAACATTTGAATTTTCTGAGGCAACATATCGTTTTAGGTCTTTGTTACTGCCATGAAGTTTCCTCCACAATTCTTTTACTAAATCAATTGTCATGCAGGGTTTAAGCTTCTCCATAGGTTTGGATCTCCTTTTGATTTCCATCCGGCTACACTCATCCATTACTTGATACCCTCTTGAAATAGCCTCCACATGTTCATTTTGAGAATCTTCCACCTCTTCTCCTGTGAGATGACTCTGCAATAACATCACAAAAATTCTCCAAAATATCTGAACTTTTACATAATTTGAACGTAGATTTATTGTCCGCTAAAACTGGTGCATGGTCGTGAATGAACTTATTGCTCACAGAAACTTCTACAGTTTCAGCAACAAAACCACTACACATTGTTGCAGATAACTCCACTCCATAATCAATTTCAGTCTCTGGAACAAATGATGATTCAGGAACACATGATACATCAATTGATTTGCATGTACCATCCATGTGCAAGTCATTTGTTATTTCTGAACAACGACAAGAGTGTTCCTCAAACTTATCTACTACAGAGTGGAATAGGTTCTCGTTCAATCGGTTTATGCAGTTCTGCACATTTGAATAATGAGAAGGAAACCTACTATCATCCTCAAGGAATAATTCATTGCTAGTTTTCCCAGCAATTATAGGAAGTCCATCATCGAAGAGCCCATCTTCAGAAACTGTGGTGCTAGGGAAATCAGGAAGCTCACATTTAATATCAGAAGGATCTGCAAATTTATTGCTAGTGGAGACAGAGTAATTCCTGAGTAGCATTGCTTCCTTCTTGGACTCTGTAGTGTCTGTTTCATTATTATGCATATCTTCACTATTTAGCATTTCCTTGTGTCCTTCCCACTCAACTGCGTCCACCAAGGTTGAATTTTCTTCCATCAAGGATAATGAATTAGAGATCTCCTTCTCCACTAGCTCAGATAACAGAGATGGGAAATCCCAGGGTATTATCTCTGGAAGTATTTGATGACCGATCTCAGGATCAAATTCCAGTAGACCACACATTTTCGGCATTCTTTTATCTGAAAAATGAATAGGTTAATGTTAAAGACTAGATGCTTTCCCCCTAGAGCCAATACAGAGACAATGAGTTGAAAGAAAAATAAACAATTATGCTCGCAAAATATGTACTCCAGTAGATGTTCTTGTGATGTCTCCTCCATTGACACAATAAAAAGAAAAAGGAAAATTTCCAATGTTCATCAAAGCAGTGGAAACCACAAAGCCATCATGCAAAATGAAAGAACTCATTACAACTGACCCAGTCATCAACATACTCCCCACTCCAAGTTAACCTAAAGCGAAGGAATAAATCATCGTCCAAGATCCCAGTATGAGATCTCTTGAAATAGCTGCAAACCCACAATTTGTAAAAACAAACAAGAACAGAAACATTAGTGACCGCACATGTATATGTTGTGTGATTAACCTTTTTCATATTTTTCATTCTGGCACCAGAACTGAAGATGCATAATGGTTTTTCGGATATCTCCCCGATAGCTTGCAATTAATTGCTCAATTAAATGAGCTTGAATTTCAACTTTCTCTGCTGTACAAATCTATAGAAAACAGAATGAACTCAAATTACTATAAATTTCCTTTTAAATGAAAGCAGAGTTGAGAAACAAACACTAGAAGACATACCATATAAATATGTGAAAGCAAATCCTCTGATGATGGCATCGTGAAAGACACCTCTAGTCTGTCCAAATTGTCTGGCAGAGAGATATCATTACCTGAAAATTAGAAATAACATGAAACTGTAACAAAATAGAGAAAGCGACTAGTAACAACATCAATAATTTAATGGATCATCCTCTTACTGTTGCTAGTCAAAATCACAGGCCCCTTTGCTTTTTCAGCAATTTGTTGCACTGCGGCAATAAAACCACGGTCTTCAGGGAAAAAGATATCCACATCCTCAAAGAGAATTAAGGGTTTAATGTGAGCTCTATCATAGACAACTCTCTCTTTATAGACAAATTTTCCAGATGTTTCCTTGACTCCATGAGAAGTTTCTTCATCCGCTTTATGTATCACTTCAATCACCGCACTATCAACCTCTTGCGCTGCTTCACCACTACATAGAGTTTGGGCAGATTTCACGATATTCTTGCTCTGGGAATCCACAGCTCCCAGTGACCTGGAGGAAATATAATGTATAATGTAGGATACAAAAATATATTTTTAACTATTGATGTTCTCTACTTATACTATTCACAAAACGATAGCCAGGAAAGAAAAAAGAAATAAGAAGTACAAGCTTCACTGCCGAATACTAACTCACGGACCTGCTAAGGCAATGTGATTCTAGAGCTTCTCCAAATTTCTGCTTCACAAGAGCTCCATTCCGACAATCAGATGCATTGTTCTGAGAAACGCAACAGGTTAGGCACAGTTCTTATTTAATAGCTTGCTTTCATTGCATTAACCTATCAAAGTTCAATATTTACTTCTCTTCTTTTTTTTCAGTTGGTTACCTATAGTCATGTAATAGCAGGAAGGGATGGACCATGCAGTTCAGATTCTTCTCATCAGTATTTTACAAAGGACACTTAGCATGTAAATTATCTAAAGTCATGCCCTTTTAATTTTTTTTATAATTTAGAATACAGGTTTGACATATGCATAGATTGTAGGCTTCCATTTTCAAGTTGCAATATTAAAAATGATGAGGCTGGTGCTTATGTGCATGTCAAATACATATTTTTCAATAAGCAACTAAAAGTTTTATAATGTTCACTATCTTTGCCTTCTACAGGTAGTTATTTCATGTCAGGATGGATGAAATTGAAATTGATAGAAGCCACCTTAAAGATGGTCAATGGATATGCAAAAGTGGCTCAAGAATGATAATAGCACCTCCAGAACTTTAAATCCGTTCTCATTTGCACAGGCATGGATAGCAGCTGATTTCCCGCTCTGTAAACGTAAGACATAAATTTTAACCATTAATACAAATTAAAAGCATTTGCACCAAACAGATATTGAAGAAATAATAGCTACATAAGACTCCATCATACAACTATATGTTATGTCAAGAATGATATGGAAATCTAAAATAAAAGATCGGAATAGCACTGCAAGCATATCTTCTCGTATCTGCCAATAAGAGGATGCAACAAGAAGAATGAAATGTGTTGAATTCTGTATACTAGAGTGTAATTTAGTCAATAGTTGTTAGATGGTTTAGCTAGATTGTCAATGGCTGTTAGCTGGTTATTAGCTAATAGTCAAATTGTCAGGATCCAATCCCTACTTCTAAGGGATTATGTTCTTTTTCTTTGTGTATATATTCAGGTTTGTATTCAGTGAATATACATTGAAAATTTAAAATCTTCATGGTATCAGAGATGTTTCCAGCCCTAACTTTGTCGAATCTTTTTCTGATTCTTTTTCCGGCCTACATCAGTTTTTTTTGGGCCTAACTCGTTCTTTTTATCCGGCCGAAACCCTAAGTTTCTTTCCTGCCGAAATCAGCCCTTCACCACGCCGCTGCTTATTCCGGCTGCCGCACATCTCCCTTCGCTGCTTAATCCGGCAGCCGCTGCTCTGCAGCTCCCTAGGCGTTAGAAGCTTGCGACGCCAGTCCGCTGTTCTTCATTCTCCACGCCGTAGCTTCTCTTTCTTGGCTCACCTCCACTGCCACCTAGACCACTTTCCTCTATCGATTCCGTCGCCACCGAAAGCGCCGCCATCGGACCACCGTCGACGCACCACGATCGGCATTCGCGACTGCCGCGTCTCTTCCCTTTTCTTCGCCCGATCTCGCCGGTTGTCGGCCCCTCGTTCCTCACCACCGGTACCATTCGACTCGCCGGCCGACGAGCTTCACCGATCTGTCCTTATTTCTGGCCACCGCTCTCCGACGTGACCTCCTTGGAGTTGGCAGTGGTTTCCAGTTGCAAAATTACAGTATAATCCCTAATTTGTTTGAATTGCAGCTTCTGCCCTAATTTATTTAAATTGCAGTTTTTGCCCCTAATTTATTTAAATTGCAGTGACTGCCACAAAAAAAAAAGGAAAGAATTTTTTTTCTCTGCCCTTTCCAACAGCCCTGAACCCTCTTCATCCGCAAACATTAGGTATGTCCAACGCATCCTCTTCAGAAGTCGCCTCTGGTTCTGACCTAGTCAACTCAAACAACAATGGAAAGGGAGGAGTTGACCACACATCTTCTCAATTCATCATATCCGGTCACAAATTGACTGGTAAAAATTACCTCCAACGGTCCAAATCAATCCTCATCTCCATTAGCAGGAAAGGAAAAGATGAATACCTGACTGGGGAGATACAAGAACCGGCCAAGGCGGACAAAAGATATCGCTAGTGGAAGACTGAGAATAACTTGGTAATGTCATGGTTGCTAAACTCAATGAATGTCGACATCAGTGAAAACTTTCTGTTGTATGAAACAGCAAAGGAGATATGGGATGCAGCACAGGAGACATTTTCTACTCATGATAACACAGCTGAGATGTTTGCGGTTGAAGGAATCCTACATAATCTGCGTCAAGGTGATGATTCGGTCACTCAATACTACACGAAGCTCTCTAGATTATGGCAGTAGGTAGACATATTTGAGAAATAAGTTTTCACCAATCCAAGAGATGAGGCCACACACAGGAAAAACATTTAGAAAAAGCGAATTTTCAAGTTCTTGTTAGGGCTGAATTGTACTCTTGATGATGTGAGAGGACGAATTATGGCAATCAAACCATTACCTACTCTCCGAGAGACTGTTTCTGAGGTGGTGCGCAAAGAGAGCAGAAGGAAGGTAATGCTCGGCTCTGACAGCATCAGTACACAACCAGATGGTAGTGCCTTGGCTGTCCATGGAGGGAAGTTCAACCAGCCTAGGAAGCGACCATGGTGTGAGCATTGCAAACGGCCAGGTCATTTCAAGGATAGATGTTGGAAGCTTCACGGAAAACCTGCTGATGGGCAATCTAAGAATAGTGGGGACAGAGATGCGAAAGGTTACATGGCCAGTGGGAATAAAGGTGTTGGAACAGATTCAGTTGTACACATTCAAGAGCAATTGAATCAGCTGCAGAAAATGGTTTCGAGTTTAAATGCCTCAGTGGTTGGTGTCGGGTCTGCTGCTACTAAAGATACCTTCTCCACTGCTTTGAATGTGAAAAAGGAGGTCCCAGGTCCTTGAATTGTGGATTCAAGTGCAACTGATCACATGACAGGTGATGCTAGGGTGTTTAGTACTTTTCAGCAATGTCAAGGTAACTATAATGTCAAAATTGCAGATGGTACTCTGTCCAAAGTCACAGGGTGTGGTTCTGTTATTATTTCAAAAACTCTAACCCTGCAGTCTGTGTTATATGTTCCAAATTTATATTGTAACCTTCTTTCTATATCCAAACTCACTTCTGATGAAAAATGTGTGACTAAATTTTTCTCCACTTATTGTGTATTTCAGGACATGATTTCGGGGAAGACGATTGGAACTGCTGAGATACAATCTAGTCTCTATGTCATCAAGACTAAAGCTTCTAAGGGTATACAAGGTCATTCTGCTGAGTCCAAAACTTTTTCCCTTGAGTCAATGTCTAAGTCTATGTCTAAGTCAAATAAAGAGAGTGTTGTTATGCTTTGGCACTATAGGTTAGGACATCCTAGTTTCCTGTATCTAGAGAAGTTGTTTCCTGACTTATTTGTTAATAAAAGTTCAAAAGATTTTCATTGTGATTTCTGTGAGTTGTCCAAGCATACTCGTTCTGTGTACCATCCTAATAGCTATAAAGCCTCCAAACCATTTGCTTTAATTCACAGTGATGTTTGGGGCCCTTCCAGAGTCCCTAATATCACTGGTGCAAAATGGTTTGTCACATTTATTGATGATCATACCAGAGTCACATGGGTCTTTCTCATAAAAGAAAAGTCTGAGGTCACCAATATTTTCAAAAATTTTCATTCATTGATCAAAAATCAGTTTCAAACAAAAATTCAAGTGTTCAGATCCGATAATGGAAGAGAATTTGTAAACCAAGGGTTGAGAGAGTATCTTTGTAGTGAAGGGATTGTCCACCAGACCTCATGTGTAGACACACCTCAACAAAACGGTATTTCTGAGAGAAAAAACCGCCACCTGATAGAGGTAACTAGATCCCTGTTGTTCTGTATGAGGGTGCCAAGTCGTTTTTGGGGTGCAGCCGTCCTCACAGCTGTACATCTTATTAATAGACAACCCTTAAGAGTATTACACTTTAGAACTCCATGTCAAACCCTACTTGAAACTTATCTTCATACCCAACTTATATCAACCATTCCTCTCCGTGTCTTCGGTTGTATAGTGTTTGTACATGTTCAACCACAGTACAGGGGTAAACTTGATCCTAGAGCTGTTAGGTGTTTATTTTTGGGTTATTCTCCTATTCAAAAAAGATATCGACACTACAACCCAAACACCAGAAAAATTCATATTTCTTTGGATGTTACCTTTGTTGAAGATCAATCTTTCTTTCCACAAACTCAAATTCAAGGGGGGAGTGAGAATGAATTTCAGTTTTTGGATCATAGTCATAGTCATGTTTTCCATAAAAGTTCATCCGGACCTAACAGTGAGTCTCATCTTCCTAATGTGCCTGAAATTTCTCATTGTGAGTCAAACGTGTCTCCTATTTATCCAGACATGACAAGTAAGTTCCAAGCAGAACCTATTGTATACTCGAGGAAGCCGAAAGAAAATGAAGATGGACCAGACAAGATTGTACCTCTGCAAGACCAAGAATCTCAATTGGAATTAGTCCACATATCCGATCCCAATAATGAACCCTTGAGTGATCCTAGCACCGGCCAAGATACTAACCAGACCAGTGAGGAAGTTCCTTCAGATACTGAAATACCTATCGCCCTAAGGAAACCGATAAGAAAGTGCAGAGAGAGACCTCTTTACCCTTTGAGTAAGTATATATCCTATGAGGGCCTTTCATCTAGTTACAAAATTTTTGCTCACAATATTTCTCAAGTGTCTGTTCCAGTAAACATTCAAGAGGCTATATCAATTCCAGAGTGGAAAAATGCAGTTATGGAAGAGTTAGGAGCACTTCAGAGAAATAAAACCTGGGATATCACTGAATTGCCAAAGGGTAAAAAAGCTGTAGGATGCAAATGGGTTTTCACAGTGAAGCATAAAGCAGATGGCAGTGTAGAACGTTACAAGGCTAGACTGGTGGCAAAGGGTTTTACACAAACCTATGGGATCGATTACGAGGATACCTTTGCTCCAGTTGCTAAACTAAATATAATCAGAGTTCTTCTTTCCCTAGCAGTTAATCTCAACTGGAAGCTTGACCAAATGGATGTGAAGAATGCTTTCCTGAATGGAGAATTAGCAGAGGAAGTTTATATGTAAGGCCCTCCAGGCTTAGAAAATGCATATGGGGACAAAGTCTGTAAGTTAAAAAAGTCTCTGTATGGGTTGAAATAGTCTTCCAGAGTATAGTTTGAAAGGTTCACGAAAGCCGTAAACGAGTTTGGTTATACTCAATGTCAAGCTGACCATACCTTGTTTGTTCATCATGCCACAGGTGTTATTACTATACTCATTATGTATGTGGATGATATGATTATGACAGGTAACAGTGAGGAGGAAATTCAGAAGTTAAAATCCTTTCTAGCCAAGGAATTTGAAATCAAAGATCTAGGAAGTATGAAATATTTCTTAGGAATGAAAGTTGCAAGATCGAAAGCAGAGATTTGCATAAATCAGAGGAAATACATCCTGGATCTTCTCAAAGAAACTGGGATGACAGAATGTAAGCCGGTTGATACACCCATGGACTATACAACGAAGTTGGGTCTCATAGAAGAAAATCCACCTATAGACAAAGGAAGGTATCAACAGTTGGTGGGGAAACTGATCTATTTATCCCACACCAGACCGGATATTGCATTCCCGGTGAGCACCGTTAGTCAATTCATGAACAGTCTGTAAGTTAAAAAAGTCTCTGTATGGGTTGAAATAGTCTTCCAGAGTATAGTTTGAAAGGTTCACGAAAGCCGTAAACGAGTTTGGTTATACTCAATGTCAAGCTGACCATACCTTGTTTGTTCATCATGCCACAGGTGTTATTACTATACTCATTATGTATGTGGATGATATGATTATGACAGGTAACAGTGAGGAGGAAATTCAGAAGTTAAAATCCTTTCTAGCCAAGGAATTTGAAATCAAAGATCTAGGAAGTATGAAATATTTCTTAGGAATGAAAGTTGCAAGATCGAAAGCAGAGATTTGCATAAATCAGAGGAAATACATCCTGGATCTTCTCAAAGAAACTGGGATGACAGAATGTAAGCCGGTGGATACACCCATGGACTATACGACGAAGTTGGGTCTCATAGAAGAAAGTCCACCTATAGACAAAGGAAGGTATCAACAGTTGGTGGGGAAACTGATCTATTTATCCCACACCAGACCGGATATTGCATTCCCGGTGAGCACCGTTAGTCAATTCATGAACAGTCTGTAAGTTAAAAAAGTCTCTGTATGGGTTGAAATAGTCTTCCAGAGTATAGTTTGAAAGGTTCACGAAAGCCGTAAACGAGTTTGGTTATACTCAATGTCAAGCTGACCATACCTTGTTTGTTCATCATGCCACAGGTGTTATTACTATACTCATTATGTATGTGGATGATATGATTATGACAGGTAACAGTGAGGAGGAAATTCAGAAGTTAAAATCCTTTCTAGCCAAGGAATTTGAAATCAAAGATCTAGGAAGTATGAAATATTTCTTAGGAATGAAAGTTGCAAGATCGAAAGCAGAGATTTGCATAAATCAGAGGAAATACATCCTGGATCTTCTCAAAGAAACTGGGATGACAGAATGTAAGCCGGTGGATACACCCATGGACTATACGACGAAGTTGGGTCTCATAGAAGAAAGTCCACCTATAGACAAAGGAAGGTATCAACAGTTGGTGGGGAAACTGATCTATTTATCCCACACCAGACCGGATATTGCATTCCCGGTGAGCACCGTTAGTCAATTCATGAACAGTCCGAATGAAGAACATATGGGAGCAGTTTTGAGAATTCTAAGGTATTTGAAGATAACACCAGAACAAGGTATATGTTTCAAGAAAAGTGACGATAGAGATGGTAGAATCTTCACAGATGCAGATTGAGCTGGTTCAGTGGTAGACAGGAGGTCTACATCTGGGTACTATTCCTATGTTTGGGGTAATTTGGTCACTTGGCGGAGCAAGAAACAGTCTGTAGTCTCTCGTAGCAGTGTTGAAACGGAATTTCGAGCAATGGTTCATGGAATTTGTGAGGGAATTTGGTTACAAAGACTACTAAATGAACTCAAAGTTCCTATGGTTAAGCCAATGGAACTGTTGTGCGATAATCAAGCCACTATTAGCATCGCAAAGAATCCAGTTCACCACGACAGAACAAAACATGTAGGAGATAGACCGGTATTTTATCAAAGAAAAAATAGAAGCAAGGTCTGTCAAGATAAGTTACACACCTACCAATTCTCAAATAGCTGATGTGTTTACTAAGGCTCTACCTAGAGCATCTTTTGAAGGATTGTGTTCCAAGCTGGGTATGATCAACATGTACTGCCCAGCTTGAGGGGGGGTGTTGAATTCTGTATACTAGAGTGTAATTTAGTCAATAGTTATTAGCTGGTTTAGCTAGATTGTCAATGGTTATTAACTGGTTATTAGCTAATAGTCAGATTGTCAGGATCCAATCTCTACTTCTAAGGGATTGTGTTCTTTTTCTTTGTGTATATATTCAGGTTTGTATTCAGTGAATATACATCGAAAATTCAAAATCTTCAAAATGTACAAGAGAAATGGTAATATATCTGTCAATACACCAGTTTTCAAACAAGGGAAAGACTTTTCCATTTTATAATAGAATTTTTTGCATGCTTAATGACTTCTTTTATCATCAAGTAAAGCATTTCTCAACATGGTAAGTTCATAGTATTTGGAAATTAAAACAAATTTATAAAATGAAAAGTACAAAAAAGGCACCATTCTGGGTATGGTTAGAAAACCAACCATATCAAGGACCTTCAAACTGTAGAAACTGACCTAATCACATATCCAAAAAAGTGAGACTACCAATTTGCACCTGTGAATACCCAAGATCTAGAGATGTGCTATCTATTAACAATGCAATTAAGACAGTTCCGGATGTAAGTTCACATACAGAAATAGGGTATCTAACAAACTTCAAGTAACAATTAACAAGCATATGTTACAATCTAGCAAAAATATAATCACAATTTGTACATACCCCTACAGGTCCCACAACTAAGAGAACATTCTTCAGGCTATCTCCATTTACATTTTCTGAATCCGAGTCAATTCCATAATAGTCATGATCGTTGTCTTGCATGCTGCATTTATCACTACCAGAGGAATCTTTAATGGCTCTAAAATCTCTTTCATGCCAAAGATGCAGCCACTCACTCATAAACTTTACTGATTGAGTATTACCACATACCTGCAGGAAATCATTACAAAACAAACGATAGTACAAGAGGGAAATAAATGCAGCAAAACGAAATAACATGTGCTTTTTTTGTGTTCCCATTTAGCAACATAGTAGATCAAATTTTGTAAGTTAGACATGAGCAAGAAGTTTATTTAAAATTATCTGACCTCCATTGCATTCTTTGGCTGGTATTTCTCTACCCAAAGGGTATCCTCAGGCTGATTACCGCAACTGCTGTAGTTTGACAACATCCTGATTGTGCAGCAACACAGTAAGCTGATTTAATTGTACAAATATAGTAATTGCGAACTGAAATCAGTGTATAATTTAATAATAGCTTGTATAGAATTATTGATCACAGTTTCAATCAGTATAAATAACTGATGTGTTGTTATGAAAAATTATCAAATCAGACTTAATATTGGAAATTAACATTTACGGAAAACTAGTGCAAAGATGTGAACAGGTAATGCCAACACATTGTTATGCATTGCTAGAAATATGACTACTTCATCAAGAATAAGTTTCCTTATGTCAAGTATGGGTGGCTAAAGAGGAACCATTCTGGAATTGTTCTTGAATGGAAGAGAGAGAGTATCTAATAGATATTCAATTTAATTATTCACAAACTTACTTGTTTATCACAGTTTTTGTCTTTTGAATCATCTTTGAAATCATCTTTCGAATTTTCAGAAATTAAAATACTCAAATTCTAAAGGCACACCTCTGAGTTGCACTTTTACCCATAAAAATTATGGCAACCAGAAAACGATGATAACAGTGACTGTCAAGCTATATTGATAAACACGACATGGATGGCTAAAGAGATTCATGCAGATGTAATTGCCAGGAAGAATGCCATATAAAAATCCCAACCTTTCCTGAAGATGTTTACTTTTATCTTCAACAGGTTTTCTAATTGAACCTGCATGCCTAGAATGGAAAGCATCATCCTCCAGCTGATGGTCCTGCCAATGATACAAGGGGTCAAAATCACAAGCATAATTTGAAAAGTAGACAAGCAATGCTGATAGCAAACCCTTTGAAATGAAATTCTAAGAAAAAAGAACTGGAAAATAAGGAAGTAGAAAGAGCATATTAAGATTGATTTAATATGTACCTCACGAGAACCGTTAACAAGCAGGCAGCAGGCCTCTTGGTCATCAACTAAAATGGCAGAGGCTGTTGGTGATGTTTTATTCAAATTTTCCTCTTGCTTAGAATAATGATCTGAAGACTGCACGTTTTGAGGTGATTGATCATAGAGAAGTGGAGCACACGGAAACTTATCAAACTTTAAGGACTTGGCAGAACCTTCAAACACTGATGAGATTTTTCCTTCTGGTGATGAGATTTTAAGGGCTTTCTCACAAAATGTCCAGTTTTTCCAATCAATAGACACAACTTCATCCTGGATCCTTTCAAATACATGAATAGGACCAATAGTAATGCCTTTATCCTTTTTTCCAACTAAACAACAATTACTGACAACTCCAGTCATCTCTTGATTTCTCTTTCCAACTTTCCATGATGAGAAAAAGGGATGTATTTGCTTTCCTGCGAACATCCGTGAGTTTTCCTGATCAAAGATGTAATACAAAGCAAGTATTATATCCATAATCACAAAGTTAAACTTTTAAAGTTATTACACAGCAAACTTATTTACAGACCACTTTTGTAGTAAGTCATTTGCCTTCATTATTTTTCTTTCTCGTTCTTGCAAGTTTTATTTTGACGACATTAGTACATTACACCATGATCCAAAGTCCTCGTACAACTCAAAAGCCAAATAATAGCCAGAAACTTCCAAGAATTCTTTCCAATTTTGCCAATAAATGCCGACACAACATATATTTAGAGTCCACGAAGACAATTTGCACAGAATGACAGACAAAGATATATCTAATGAGCAATTGTCAAGTGAAAGAATCAAAACAAAGCACAATTGCTCACCTCAGCTGTGATTTTTGCCTCTAGCCTCAAGTTAGGGATTGGTGGAGATGCATCCCCACCCTCAATTAAATTAGTTGATAATTTTCCATGCTTCTTTGGTGTAGTATTCTTCAGCGACTTCTTTGGTGTAGTACTCTTCGACGACTTCTCCTTTAACTGCATATAAATAAATAAATAAATAAAAACTCTTATAATTTATCTCAGCTACCAGGATTATTACTTCACATTATGGAAAACAATATCCAACAAAAATTAGACACATTGCAGTAATTATACTTATGAATCAATTATCTGAAAATTAAGAGCCAATTGAAAACAACAAAATATGTAATTGCATATAGAATTGCCTTTTTAGGAGTCTTTTCTGGTGTCATTGTCTTTCCCTTTCGCTTTCTAGTCTTCTTGCCTTGACTCCCGCAGCAGTACTCTTGATCATCTTCATTATCACCGTCCACTTCACAGTCCTTGTCGGCCTTTTGATCTCCACCGGTGGTTTCAATTTCTTGCGATTTATGCGGAAACAGCGTCGACTGAATCAGCCTCCGGCGCATGTTCCTCCTCTCGGCCGCTAGGCTCGTCTTTATTGGCTAATTTTTCCATTAAATTGGAATAATTTGATAGAATTAGGGTTTGGAGATTTAGGGTTATTGATCGATTTGAGTTCCTTTTTGTTTTTTTCTTGGGAGAGTGAGGTCTGTAGACTGTAAAGTGTAACTGAACGTGATCTAGACAGAGAAATTTTGTGGAGGGAACGCGGATTGGGTTCCCGCCTTAAACAAGGAGTAGTTTGTTCGTCTAGTCACGGTAACTTTTTACTCACGATTTTAATTAGAACAAATAATTCTAAACCAGTTATTTAATTAGATTAGAAATCAAATTTTGTAAAAATAATTTTTTTAATTTTAAGTTTAACCATTAAAAGGTAGGATTGATCATTAAAAAAAAATTTAATAATAATTTTAAAAATTTATTGGTAAAATTATAATTTGAACTCAGTAAAATAAAGTGTAATGCAAAATTGCCTTTTTACTATTTTTAGTTAATTTAATTATTAAAAAAGTTTATCAAAGAGATTGATACATTTAAGAAAATTTAGAACCAAGGTAACAATAAACGAAATTGTATTAAAAAATTGATAATTCCCTAAAAGTTAAGAATTAAATTGATAATTGCTCTAAATTTTTTTTTATTCTTGGTGGTGGCCAAAGAATACAAAAAAAAAAAAAAAAAACTAAATTATGGAAACAACATATGCTCCATCAATAGGAGCAGGAACATCATATGCTCCATCAATAGAAGTAGATGATGTTCCTAGAATTTTTTTTTTTTTTTCTTGGTGGTGAAGATCCAAACGATCTCCACCGTCCATCGAGAACGATGGACGGTGGAGATTCATTTTTATTTTATTTTTAATTTTATTACTATTTTTAAAAAAAAAATAAGGGAACATTTTTCTTTTGTTTTTCTTTTTTTTTTAAATTTGTTTTGTTAAAATAATTTCCACTGTCTATCAATCTTGATGGAAGTGGAGATTCATTAATTTTTTTTATAATTTTTGACATTTTTTTAAAAACATTAAGGTAAAAATAACTATATTAACCATTTGATTATTGGTTGATTGTCAACTGTAACGTCAACCGGTTAGTCAATAGTACTAATAGGTAATTAAGGCTAAATTCATAATTTCAGTGCAATATGACCAAACGTCAGGGTACTTCATTGCAATTCGCTCATTAAAATTTAAACTATTAGAAATATTTAGATTGTTGCTTAGACCATTTCCAACCAATCTCCAGTTTTTGAAAAAAAATTTAGAGATCCAAAATGGAATATTTCATCTCTATAAATTAATTACTCCTACCATTCTCCATTTTACAATCTTCAAATAATAAATTATTTTTTTTTAATTTATAAATTATTTTTTAAACTTTCTCTTAATTATTTTAGATAATTATTTACTCACTTAATTTATTTATTTTTTTTTTTTTTGCGGTCAGGTGATATCCCGGGCTAGATTACGCGCATCTCGGACTAGGACCAATCCACCTCTCCGCCTTGGTCAAAGGCAGACCATCCATGCTGGAACTAAGGAATTCACAAAGAAATTCATTATGGCCTGCCTATGTGGGGGTTTGAACTAGTGACTTCTAAGGAGCAAACCTATGGCCTAACTAATTGAACTAACTCACATGGTTATTTACTCGCTTTATTTATTTACACCTAAAAGTTTATAATTTTTTTTTGGAACAAAATTATAAGTAACCAAAAAATGATGAAAAAAATTGTTTTTAGCCTGAAAAAATGAAATAATCGTTTTTAAGCCATTTTGGAATTGGCAAATTATGTTTTAGTCCTAATATATATAGGTTGGTAAAATTTAACTTGAACCCAAAATTTAACTTTTCAGATTTTATTTAATTAATTAAAAAACCAAAAGTCAAAACACATATTTTCCTCCCTCTCTCTTTTTCACCGCACATCACCCTCACCCTCACCCTCTCGCTGCCGTTTCGTTTCCCTTGGTTCCTGCCGTTCTGTTTCCTTCGCCGCTGCCAACGTCTCCCTCTCTCTCCTTCGCCGCACATTACCCTCACCCTCTCGCCGCTCGCGGTTTCGTTTCCCTTGCCTAGCCGTTTCGTTTCCCTCGCAGTAGTCGGCGTCTCCTTTGACTCTCGTCGTTTCGTTTCCCTCGCCGCTGCCGGCGTTTCCCTCTCTCTCTCTCTCTCATTCTGGGGCAGATTTGGATGGCATTGTGAGAGGTGGAGGAGTGGATTCTCTCTTGGAGTGGCCAAGCAAGAGGTCCCTAAAGAGGTGAGCCACTGTTCTCTCTAGTCAGACAATGGACTATCTGCTCTCGATACTATATTGTTCTTAAAAAGAGAGAGAGAGAACGTGTTTGGTAGTTTTTGGATTTTTTTTAATTCATTCGTTTGTTTGTTTGTTTTAGTTGGATTTGTGATGTGAATGTGGTAATAAAAGACTTTTTCTTTTTAGGTGTGATTGGACATCGGCGTCTCCCTCTCTTTCCTTCACCGCACAATACGATTATGTTGTTTTAGTTGGATTTGTAGTGTGAATGTGGTAATAAAAGATTTCGTCGAAATGATTCAGTTGTGTTATCGAAACTATTCTGTTGTGTCTGAAAACAATTCAGTTTCAGTTTCGAAAGGATTCAGTTTCGGTTGTGTTCTCGTGCAATTTCAGTTCAGTTTCAAAAAGAGAAAAAAATCATTCAGTTTCGGTTGTGTTCTCGATTGTGTTTTGTCTCTCTTGATTTTGTGAACAGAGGTAGTTTTATTATAAGTTGTTATTTATTTATTAATAAAGATAGTTCTTCAATTTACATGATCCCATTTGATTTTAATTTGATATTCGATGTGTTAGTTATGATCCCATTGGCTGGCGGAGTTGAATCTACTGCCCAGAGGAGACTTGTTCGAAGATAAATGAGGTCGTCTTGACGCAATGATTCCGTTAATACTGAAGTTTTAACGTTGGAGATGAATCCCGGCAAGCAGCAAACGATGGTCAGTTGTTAAATTTTTTATAAAATTTGTAAAATATTTGGTTTGTGAAATGTTTGGTTTATAAAATGATTGACTAGTGAATTGTTTTGTTATTGAAATATTTTATTATTGAAAAAGGAACTGGGTTTGAAGCAAGCAAATAAAACTCTGTATTCATTTGTTTTTGCAAGATATTGGCGGTTAAGGCCTAACGTCTGTGCCAGTGATTTTTGTGAAGGCATCATTCATGCCCATCTGAGGGCATAAGATGAAAGTTACCCTCCACTTGGAGTGAGGATTGCTTTCTGCTAATTGCAAGTAATCGTAAAAATCCAAGGGAAGTGTGAATATGATGTCTTGTAAGTTGTCGAATTTTTTTGCAGTTGTTAGAAATGTAGTTAAGAGCTCTAAAATGATGGCTCATGTAATACATGAGCTTGTACATATGTTGTTGTTGTTGTCTTGAGCAATATTTATTTGTTATTAAAGAACAATTGATTCTTTCAACAAAAGGCATTATAGGCACAATATATATTTCTTGATATTTTGTTCAACTGAATTTAATATTATGCTTTGCTTTTTCATTTTAATTTTTTTTTTTTGGGCTTCTTGGCATTAGATGGTGTAATGAATGTTTTATACTAATGAAATCATGATTTGATTTTGTCAGCTTCTAATTTGCTCTAACTATGGCGTTTACATTCAATTTTATACTCAATTGAAAGAATAACGCTTCTTGTTGGAATTTTTTTTGGTTAATCCTTTAGGAGCTCTGATTATTCTGGTTTGATAAAATGCAATCAGCCTTTCATGAACATTGAATTTCCAATTGCCCTCAATGAGAGCATTAAAATAAGGAATATCCAAACAACAAAAAGGTCAAAGTTTAAGTAAAAAATGATGGATACATAAATCATAATGAAGAAAACAATTTAAGGATTTTACAGACCATTACAGATCCAAATGCTATATAAGTACACTTAGAATCCAAAATCACAATCTTTTAGGTCTCTTAGCTCAAGCTAAATTCAAGTATAAAGCACAAATAATTAAAATTTATTTTCAAATCAAGAAAGCCCCTCAGATTATATAATTTATTAGGAAATGTTTGGTTAGTAATTTGTTATATGCTATAACTAATAACATCTATTTTCTTAATTTCATTATTTTTTTATTTCTAAATTTGCAGTGTGAATTAAGTTATTATTGAAAATGGGAGTTCGTGAAACTTAGGCAAGTAGAAAATTTTAAATCAGAATTATATGTTTGTCCAAATTCATGGTTAACGTACGTGAGGGGGGAAAAACATTGAACTCGGCCATGGTGGTATATTGATGAAGTTAGTTTGATTTGTAGTGGATTTTGTGTGGAATTTTATTGGGGTGTAAAATGTATTAAGTTCTTCATGATTGATTTGGGTTTTATTTTTTTTACTGTGTTTAGTTTACTTGTAAAATATTTTGGACTAGAATGGAGTTTCTTAATGAAACAGTGCTCATTGTCAACATTGCAAGGTCCTTCTCCCATGTTGTATTGACAATTACCATTGGGTTTTGTGCAAAATAAATTTGAGGAAGAAAATGATTATCATTTATGACTCCCTCCAGAAGCATAAAGATCCAAAACACCGCATTTCACAAATAGAGTCATTAATTCTTACCGTCAACGTTGAGATGTGGAGGATTCTTCAAAAATACAGGTATCGCCCTTTAGATGGACGGTATAAAGGTTGATGTTCTTTCGCCCGACAAACTACTACAGCAACCAGATAGGTAATGAATATTCATGATTTATTATTTCCTTCATATCTGTATACACTTTCTAATCTTATTAAAATTACAAGAGTAGCTGTGGGGCTTTCGTGATGAAATACATGGAGAACATTATGACATTTAAAAAATTTAATTGAGATTTTGTTAAAGGAGATGAAAAAAAATTCGGGAGGAGATTGTTATGGAAATATTTGCATATAATATACTCGTGGAGTGATGTGAGAAATGAACAATTTTTAGGTGAAATGTGTTACATATATGTTTATTAGGTACTGTTTTTTATTTTTTATTTTTTTGTGTGTAAAGATAGATGGTGGTAGATTTTGCTGCTTCATAACAGTACTGCTAGTGGTGGTAGATTTTATGGGAGTATATGAATTTTTTTTTTTTTTTGGGAAGATAGATTTTGTAAATTTTTTTTACGGTAGATTTTGCTGATTCATAACAGTAATGTTACATATATGTTTGCTTAATATAGTCACAGGTCATGAAACACTCCATACAACTTATTAAAACACATGGATTAATACAACACTGAGATATTGTATATTGATCCAGGAATTAATATGTATAAGTGGTCCCATATTCGTAATTAAGGGTCTACCAATTCAACATGACATATTGTATTTCTATAAATAATTTTCAACAATGCAACACTGCAGTATATTTTAGCAATTATTTATACCATACCTAGCAGATAACCAACATTTGTGTATTTGTATGTTATTGAGGCATCTTTTAGCCCAGTAAGTGACCAAGAAGAACTTTGTGGCAGCAAAACAAAAACAAAATACAATGTACATGAAAATATGTCACTCAATAGCATGCATTTTCATCAATGTACATGCACAATGAACAAGAAAACACAAAATCTACTTGAGTAGCCACGTAAATCTCAAACCCATACCTAATGCATGTCAACCGCAACAAATTTGAGGATAACAAGAAAATATGCAACACATAACAGTTTATAGCTATAAACAGAGTTAAATATTGTAGGAGTGTCGGATTAAATAAACTTGCAAAATAGTCATAATAATTTCACAAAATGTTTCAGGAAATCAACAAAGTTCATCTCTATTGTGTACTTTCCCTTGTACCCTGTATTCGTCTCGTTACTGGTTTGAGAATGATCAACAAACTGGTATGTCACACGGTTATGTTCTAACTGTTTGAAGCACCGTATTTTATCTGTCGACGTACTGGAACTTCTTGACTAATAGGATTGCTTGGCTCAATAACTGCAGTTCTTCGGCATGGATTTGGGCAACACAAATGATTGTGACCAGTTTCACCACATTTTGCGCATTTGTTCAACCGTTGGATCTCACAACTCGAAGGTATCCTGGACTAGCTAGGCCTTTCTGACTGCCTTCTACCTGCTGGTGGTAGTACAACCTGACTACTTACCTCTATAGGTACATCCTACTGAGATTGATTGGTAGCTGGATTAATTGGTGGTGCATCCTACACTTCACTAACCAACATTTCACTAACTAACATTTCAGTAACATACATTTCACTAAAATATATTTTACTAACATACATTTCACTAATATACATTTCACTAACATATATTTCACTAACTAATATTTCACTAATCTAGATTTCACTGACATACATTTCACTAATATATATTTCACTAACCGACATTTCTCTTACCTACATTTCATTAACCTATAGTTCACTAACATATATTTTGCTAACCTACATTTCACTAACTTACATTTCAGTAGCCAATATTTTACTAACTAACATTTCACTAACATACAGTTTACTAACATACATCTCACTAACCTACATCTCACTAACCTACATTTCACTAACCGATATTGTACTAACAAATATTATTACCAAATGTTTCACTAACCTACATTTCACTAACAAAGCTTTTAATAACTAACGTTTTACTAACTAACTTTTCACTAATATATTCCATAACCATTAAATTTTTTCAAAAATAAACCTTAATATCACCCAAATTCTTTCAACCATAAAACAAACACAATATACAAATAAAATAAATAAAATAAAAAACTTAAAAAATACATTTTAAAAAAATACAAACAATTCCATAAAATTACCTTCAAGAATATAATAAGAGAGAGGGGGAAAGAATAAAAGGTAAAAATGTGTTTTTGAGTTGTATGGCTGCACAGCAAGCAAAGCAAAATGAGTTTTTTTTTTTTAGGTTAAAGTGTGAATGGGTTGTTTTGTAATTTTTAATGGATTGTTTTGTAATTTTTAATTTCATTGGATCATTTTGTAATTATTCAGTAAGTGGGTGGTTGAGGGTTGTTTATGTTATTTTTTTCTCCAATTGGCTAAAAATGATTATTTTTTCATCTGAGGTTAAAAACAATTTTGTCAATAATTTTTAAATCATTTTTAACAATTTTCACTATTTTCTTTATTCATTTTATTTTTCATCAAAGATTTTGGTTGTATGAATCTCAGGGTATTTTAGTGTAATTTACCCTTATAGTTAACTACCTCAATTGTTGAGCAAATAACATGAATTCTATTTGAGGTTTGCTCTATTATATATAAAAATAACTTTTCAACAAAATTGCACTGGCCTCCTCTTCCACTAGGAAAATATGTTAGTATTAATTGTTAATTTTGTTTAATCAGTAAAAAGACCATAATATCTTTGTCATATTTTAAAAAAAAACTACTTAAATTCTTTTTTAAAAACTAAATAGCAAAATAAAAAAGAAAAAAATATAAATCTCAACCGTCCGTCTTTGAGATGGAAGGTTGAGATACATTCAAAAGATTAAACAACTGTTTTTTTTTAATACATCTCTATTGTCCATCCTATAAATGGACAGTGGAGAGTAGATGGAAATTTTTTTTTTTAAAAAAAAAAAGTGGAGATCCAATCTTCAATAATACCGATCTCTATTGATTGATGAAATTCTATACATGGAGATCTCAGACCTTCCCACCACCAATGAGGAAGGCGGGGGAGATCGAGCCTCTTCCATTCACAGCGAGGGAGGTACCAGCTTCCCCTGTTTGTGAGCACACGAAACGCGACTGCTTCTCCCGTTCGCGTACAGGGATTGCACGACTGCCTTCCATGCTCACGAACAAGGAATGCTTGACCTCCCGCGCCACCCCCGTTGGTAGTAGGTGTAGGAAAAAACAAATAGAAAATGATATTTTCTAGCACAATGAAGGGTTTTAAAAAATTCAGAGCACGCAGATTCCCACCACCTAATCTTCCTTATTATGATTATTCACAAGGAAATCAACATGAGGGTGTCTTTTTGATATACAGTTATTTTATATCTTTTTTTTAAAAAACAACGATAAAAAAAGTGTTTCTTGTGTTTTTCAATTCAACTACACCACCAAGGTTTTTATTTAGAGAGATTGATTAGGAATCAAATTCCATCTCTTTTTTTTTAATCATAGATATCTGATATCTTTTTCTAAAAAAAAAATATAAAGAGTTGTTTTTTCTCTTTCCTCTTAAAGAGTTTGAATTTTAATAAAAGATATCTGATATCTTCTCATCCAAAAATCAAGAGTAGCTTTTTTTATTTCAATTATTATTTAAATAATTATAATTATTATTTCAAAATAATCTAAAACCCTTAACTTAATTATTAACTTAAATAATTTAAATAAATAATAATTTGTAACCCATAAAATAAAATGTTATGACTACTGATGAGTATTGAACCTGTGACCTGTAGGTTAAATAATTCATAATTATTTTTAACTCTCTGCTGTCATTAGGATTCGAACTTATGACCTCTATTTCTATTAATAATTCAATAATTTATAATTTATTAATTTGAATAATCAATATTATTCAATTAATTATGCGAACATCATAATTGGACAATCTAATTATTTGTATTCATAACTTATTTCCTCTAGTATACATGAGCTAACAAGGGAACCAAATGGACCGGAATTATTAATTAAACTCTTTAATCAATAATTTACTATTATTAGTTTTAATGTTACTCTAATAAAAACCTAAGGTTGCACTCTCACAGCTGTAGATATTTTACATAAACAAATTACAGTGTCCACCGATTTAATCATTACATGCGGTTTGATCATCCATGAGTAGTTTATAATTAGAGCCACGTTTGTTTTACCTCGCTAATTATTTCTTGTTCCTAAAAGTACCGTTGATTCTAATGAATAATATACACATTATGACTTATGGATTTATCTTTCTGTTTATATAAATAGGCTCTTATCGTTCAAGTACTGAATCAATCGTTAATGAAAATACTCATCTACTTGTCGCAAGAAGGAGTGGATTCCAATATTGTGTAGAACGTTCCCAACTACATCCCAGACTGTATCTCTAAAATACGAAGTTAGTGATTTGAAATACTACACTGATCTCACCCATGTAAACTAGGAGACACGACTATACATGCAGGAATCCGTAAAACACTTAGAATTAAGATCAACCCATATAGAATCATCGATTCGATAAATATATATCTCTTTTTTTTTTTTTAACTGATCTTCTAAAGAGTTTCATTTTTATCAAGGCGCAGCCCTATATAATCCTGTTATATAAGGTGCCTCCATTTTCATGTTGCCACATGTATAGTCCCGGTCATATCATGTACGAAATAGACGGCAGCTATAGATTTACCACAAATAAAGTACCCTACTTTTTTTGCTCTCTACGGACTCTTAGATTACTGACCTCAAACTAAATCCTTTTTATATGACATTCACATGCTTAGTTTGAGACTACATGAGTAATCATGAATTTTTATAACATTTATAAATTACAAACAAATCAATAATTAATGAATAATACATGTCTTTATTAATATTTACAATATTTACATATTATTATAAGCTCTTAGGGCAGAAACTCTAACAATCTCCCACTTGCCCTAGAGAAATGAAATATGTCTCGTAATACTATACCCTCTAGATGGCCTTCAAAAACTTTAGCCGTTAAAGTCTTCGTAAACGGATCAGCCAGGTTGAGCAATCTTCATAACCGTCACGTTTTCTCTTTGTACTATCCCCCTAATGAAATGGTATTTTCTCTTTATATGCTTTCCTCGCATGTGGCTTCTTGGTTGTTTAGAATTGGTCACCACTCCACTATTATCGTAATAAATTGTGAATAGCTTATTCATATCTGGAACAACTTCCAGATCTCCTAAAACTTTACGGAGCCATACCGTTTCTTTAGCTGCTTCATAAGCTGCTACATATTCGACTTTCATAAGTGGAGTCGGCAATACAAGATTGTTTAATACTTATCCATACTACAGCTCCACCACTTAAGGTGAAAATTGATTCGAATGTAGATTTCCTAGAATCTTTATCCGACTGTAAGTCAGAAATCAGTATATCCTTTCAAGATCAAATCCTCTCCAAAATAGACAAGCATGTAATTTTTTATTCTCCAAAGATATTTAAGAATATGGTTTACATCCACCAATGATCTAATCCTGGGTTGGACTGATATTTATTGACCACTCCCATCGAATAACAGATATCGAGTCTCGTGTACAACATGGCACATATAAGACTGCCTACTGCAGAGGCATAGGGAATTCGTCTCATATCTTCAACTTTTTTAGGCTTATTAGGACACTATTTCTTAGACAAGTCCATGCCAAGAAAGTAGATTACCTTTCTTGGAGTTCTGCATCGCAAATCGTACAAGTATCTTGTCAATATATGTTGCTTGAGACAATGCTAACAATTTTTTTTTTACAATCCTGTATGATTTGGATCCCAAGAACATAACTTGCATCTCCCAAATCTTTCATTTGGAATTGGTTAGCTAGCCAGTTCTTTATGTTCGATAATATTGCTACATCATTCTAAATGAGTAGAATATCATAGACATAAAGTACAAGGAAAAACACTTTCTTATGGATGATTTGCTTGTATACACAAGACTCATCGATGTTTTGCTCAAAACCATAAGATTTGATCATTTTATCAAATCATATGTTCCAAGATCGAGAAGCTTGCTTAAGTCAATAAATGGACCTTTGTAATTTGCAAACCTTTTGCTTTTGACCTTGGGACACGAATCCCTCTGGTTGCAAGATATAGATGTTTTCATCAAGATTGCCATTCAGAACGCGGTCTTGACGTCCATTTGCCAAATCTCATAATTAAGATATGTAGCTGTTGGGATTTATGCCCTGAAGCTTGTAATTGTAAATGTTATTAGACATAAATAAGAGTTAAACATTTATTATTCGAGTTAAAGTGTTTTTATTTGTACTTACATTTATATATTATGCTTGTAACATCCAAGATTATAAGATGTAATCTCAAAATGAGTATATAAAAGTCATATACATTAGGGTTCATTTTGAGACATGCAATCTAAAGAGTGTAAAGAGCAAATAACGCTGAGTACTTTGTTTGTGGTTGATCTACTGTTGCAGTCCATTTTGTAATGTACGATGGTCTTATCCTAGACTGCTCATGTAGTTGACATGAGAATGGAGGCACCTTATATTATGAGATCATGAAGGGCTAGGCCACGATTTATATGAATCTCTCACCAAGATCCTTTAGCATATGAGATTCATATATATTGACAAACGTTGGTTGTATATAGGTGATCTTAATCATGAGTGTCTTATTAACTCCTTTAGGTTGGATCGTGACTTTTGACATACCATGAGTGAGGTTGATATTTTTATTCTCGATCAATACCTCCGTATCTTGGAGTTGTGATCTGGCTTGTGGTTAGGAAGGTTTGAACACAATAGTGAAATTCACTTCTTCTTGACTGAAGTAGATGAGTAGTTCCCTTAAGGGTTGATTCAGGGCTTGAATAATTATGAGCGCTCTCCTTCTCCTGTAAAAGAAGAAATGATTTAATTGTTCATTACAGAATCAACTATACTTAAAGAAATAGATATAACTAGATAGGGGTATAATGGACTTTATGACCTAGCTCTAGCTATTAACTATTTGTGGAGGATCATATTATATGAAATAGTTATATCAATGGACACTAGGACTTCAAATTATATAAAACGTCTACGGTTTTGAGAGTTCAATTTCGAGTTTTTAGTATAATAACTCCGAGGTTAATAGTCATGAAATATTAATTAAAGAGTTTAATTAATATTACTAAGTATTATTAGAGTTCAAAACTGTGGGTCCATTAGGTCCCCTTGCTAGCCCTTATGGTTGTTGGTAACCAGGGTCACGGTAAATTAATTGGATGGTCTAATTAATAGTGTTACGAAAGTAACACTATAATAATTTAATTAAAGAGAATTAATTAAATAATATGATTATTTAATTAATGATTTAATAGTTAAATAAAAATTATTAATTATTTTAATTATTAAATAGGAGGTTGTAAGTTCGAATCATGATAAGAACAAAAGGAATTAAATAATATAATTATTTAATAGTCCTAGGTCAAAGGTTCAAAGTCTAGGGAGACCAAAATAAAATAGAATTTAGAATACTACTTTGACTTGGTCAAATAAAACCCTAGAGGCCTAGTATATATATGATATATTACTAGAAAAATTAACTAATGCAATTAACCTAAGAAAAAGAAATGAGCGGTCACACCAAAAAGGAGAGAAGAAAAAGAAAGTTTTTCTGACCCCCTTTCTTGTAGGTTCGGTTGGCCTAGGGAGAGAGACAAGGCATTGTCTTTTCCACTTTTCTGCAATTGCCATCTCTTCATCCGTGATGTGCTCACACACGTGTTGTCAGATCACAGGTCATAACTCAGAAGGTTTGCTGGTGAATCGAGAAGTTAAAGAATAAAAAACACATCAAAGGTAATTATAGTTAAAGTTTCTATTCGTGTATATATAAGAACTCGAACTTTATGAAAATAATTTTCAAAGAAAAAAATTTTTGAAACCCAAGTCTACTGCCTTTATGTGATAAAACAAATTTTTCTCCCTTCAGCAGCAATGGACAAAAGAATCTGAATGGACTTAAGCATAGCTATTGGCGAGAAAGTTTTCTTATAATCAACTCCCTCTTTCTATGTGTAACTCTTAGCCACTAGCCTAACTTTAAAGGTCTTTACCTTCCCATCCATAAATTGAAGGTCTCTTTCCTCATAGCGTCTTTCTGGGATCGAGAAGCTTATTTAAGTCCATAAATAGATCTTTGAAATTTGCAAACTTTTTGCTCTTGACCTTGGGACACGAATCCTTTTGCACCATATAGATGGTTGTATCAAAATTGTCATTCAGGAACGCAGTCTTGACGTCTGTTTGCCAAATCTCATAATCGAGATATGCAGCGATGGATAAAAGAATCCAAATGTACTTAAGCATAGTTATTGGCGAGAAAGTTTCCTCATAGTCAGCTCTCTCTTTATGGGTATAACCTTTAGCCACTAGCCTAACTTTAAAGTTCTCTACCTTCCCGTCTACTCTCCTCTTACTGTTGTAGATCCATTAGCGACCTATGGGTTTTGTCCTATCTGGATGATCCATAGATCCCAGAATGAGTTAAAAGTACACTGACTCCATCTTGAGATTCATTACTTTAAGCCATTCTTGCTTATCAGAATCCTCCATTACATCGCGATATGTCAAAGGATCATTTACACTATCATCAAAAATGGAAACTTGTGCCTCTCCTCAATCTAAATAGCAAGTTGGTTATCTTATAACCCTTTCACTACATCTAGGTGGTAGATCATTCTGATGAGAAATAGTCCGACGATGAGATATGGTCTGAACTATGTCCGTGTTAATAATTGTTGTTGACTGTGTACTGGTCGAACCAGTAAGTAACTCCTCAAGTATAACTTTATTTCGAGGTTTGTATTCTTTCATATAGTTTTCTTCAATAAATGTAGCATTTTTCGATACAAACACTTTGTTTTCTTCACAACTATAGAAGAATTTGCCTCTTGTTTCTTTAGGGTAGCCTATAAAAAGGCAAACCTTTAAACGTGATTCCAGCTTCCCAGCCCTGTTCTTAAGCACGTGTGCTGGACATCTCCATATGTGAAAATGTCGCAAACTAACATTGCGACTGTTCCACAACTCTAAGGGTGTTTTATAAATAGACTTAGATGATACTACATTCAAATTATACATTGCAATCTGCAATGCATATCCCCAGAAGAAATTAGGTAAATATGAGAAACAAAACATCTCATCATGTCCAATAAGGTCCGATTTCTCTTCTCTGCAACACCGTTCTCTGTATCGAGATACTCACCTCCACAATCAGATCGAAGAGTTTCCAATATTTTACCTAATTGATTTTCAACTTCAGCTCGAAACTTTTTGAACTTTTCAAAAGTTTCTAACTTATGTTGAATTAGGTAAACATACTCATATTTAGAATAATTGTCAACAAATATGACGAAATATTCATAACCACCTCTAACTTTAATATTTATAGGACCGCAGACGTCAGAATATATAAGTTCTAGTGGTTCTTTAGCTTTAAGTCATTTTCCAGTAAATGGTTTTTTGGTCATTTTACCTTCAAAACATTATTCGCAAACAAGTAAAGTTACAATCTTTAACTCGCTTAAAGATTCATACTTTACTAGTCTACCTATTCTGTCAAGGTTAACATGGTCAAGCTTTAGATGTCAAAGGTAGGTATCATCTGCTAGAGAAATGTTTTATTGTTTTGTTTTTTGTTTTTCAACCTTAAATATTTCAGTGTTAAGCAGTGATTAATATGTTGACGGTCTTAACACATATAAATTATTTTCTAATGTTCCTGAACATATATTCAATCCATTTCTAGAAATAATAACTGATTTATTATCAAAAGAAATTGAATAATTATTTTCTAACAATTTAGAAACGAAAATTAAATTCCTCTGAAATCTAGGAATATAATAAACATTTTTCAAAATAATAAAACAATTATTTAAAAATTGAAATCGAACTTCTCCCACTGCTTTTGCAAAACGACATCCCTTCTTCCCAACTCGTATATAGCAAGTAGCAGCGGGCCTTTTCATTGGTCGAGACTCATTTTTGGTAGGTTTCACGTGTAGCATAAGGAGCATTTGCTACTGGTTAAGGAGGACATTCCTCTGTTATGATAACTTTTAGGTCCTCACAGACCTGGATGGCATTCATGTTATTTTTTCATTTTACATAGTTATTCCCATTTAATTTTTCGTTTGCTAAGATAAAAAATTAAAGGTGACATCATTACTGAAATAAATAAAAAAAACAAATATTATCATCGTATATTGCAAATATAAATGTCATAAATTTTTCATAAAATTAAACGTGATACATGATATACGATTAATGAATTAGAAATACCCTAAAAACAATTACTATGCCACAATTATCTAACATCCCACAAATAAGTGCCGCCGTAGGCTAGGTTAAATATTTGCATGTTAAATCGAGACAATCTCAATCGAATAATATTGTAGAATAAATTTTTTCCTATATTATTTGATCATCGCTTATTTCGGTCAAGAAATTAATTAACATTTAAATAATTTCTTCATGAGTGTAACCCATCGTTTCGAATCTTATGAATTTAACTTGAGAATTACCGTCGTAGGGTAGGTCAATCACAAAATACATCCAGAAATCCTATCCGTTAGAAATTCAACCTTGATATTGACCCAAAATGGACACCACTCTGTAGGGGAACGAAAACAAAGCTATCTCGAAGCGCCATTCAAATCTCACAGTGTTGAACTAACAATGGAGACTATGGGATATATTGATGCATATCTCTCTCCCACTTATTATTTTATAATAGGGTTTTCTATGTTGTTAAGTATTATATACTTATTCCTCTAGTTACTAACTTAGATTATCAACGGCTAAAAATTATAATCCAAGTCACTAGAATATTTATGTGAGATTACCAAATTTTAACATATTAAAATCTAATCCACATTATGAGCCATTTATGAAATACGTTCTTCTTAATCAAATTAAGTATATATTTCTGAAAGGCTAGTCTAATCTAACTAAATTAAACTCTTAAAATAATTGTATTAGATATAATGAGATTTACGCAATTCTAACTAATTAAAATTTAATCTCATTATTACAGCCAATTATGTACTAATTACAACTTAGATTATTAAGGATTTTCATCTAATATCCTAACGTAAAATCTGTAGGCATATTAATATATTATTTCCTCTAATTATAACCATTAAACAATTCAAAAATTAAAATTAAGAATAATATATATATGTCATGGCATGTTATAATGCAAGAGTAGGTACCATTATTCTATGTCATTTTATGCATGAATATGTCCTTTAAAACTATCCATACATCCCATGATAAATAATTAAATAAACAACATGTGATTGACTAGGCTCTTTGATTATCTAACCTAATAATAATATTAAAAAATCAGCTAAGGCATTCCTTTGTCTTTATAAATATTCAAGGTCTTGAATTCTTTCTTCTTCTTTCAGGTTCGTTTGGGCTCCAAATTAAATCCAACTTAATTTTCAAGAATATCCATCGAATGGATCGGGCCTAAAAATCCATTTCTTAAAAACAATTTCGCTGCCCAATGGAAGGCGTGAACCATGACCCAGGCCCAACCATTTATAATGCAAAAAAAATGGAAGAAATTAGCAAGACATCCTCATTGGCAAATATTGGGATCTTCGAGTCCAATCCAGAAGCTTCTTTCAGCTAGAAGAAGAAGCAAAAATGGTAGCAGTCCACCCTCTCGTAAATCCCCTAACATTAAGCTCTCTTTGTCAACCTATCCAAAGATTGGTAGCAAAAGGAAGTTGGCAACGGATGAGTCCTCGTTGGTGGGCAGGGAAGGTAAGAAAGCCAAAGGATCTTCGAATTCCTTCTCATTATCGGTGGAGCCTGAGAATTAGGCCTGCCGGGAGCCATGAATCTCCTAAGTTGGAACGTCCGGGGTATGGGGAATCTCCGAGCGTTAGCAGGGATCAAGAAAGTTCTAAAGAAGTTTTCCCCAAGCTTGGTTTTTCTCTGCTGAAACTAAGCTCAGAGGTTCGTTAGCTGGTAATCTGAAAGTGAAGTTAGGTTTCAATAATAGTTTATGTGTTGACAGTGATGGCAAGAGCGGCGGTTTGAGGTTGTTGTGGAATGAAAAGGTTGATGTCTCTATTCTCTCTAACTCCAGAGGCCAGATTGACTCTACAGTGAATAGTAATGCTAGGGGTGCTTGGCGATTTATAGGTTTTTACGACAATGCGGTTCAATTGCAGAGGCTTAATTCTTGGGAATTACTTCGAAGACTGAAGCCGCTGTGCTCTCTTTCTTGGCTCTGCGGGGCGATTTCAACGAGATCCTCCATTCGACCGAGAAGAGAGGCGGTTCTGATAAAAGCTCGATAGGTATGGGTAATTTTAGAAGCATTGTTGGTGAGTGTGGTTTCTTTGATTTGGGTTTTACGGGTCATCCGATGACCTGGAACAACAAACAATCAGGGATGGTTAATATCCAGGAAAGGCTCAATAGATTTCTCGCCAACTCAAGCTAGAATTCTGTGTTTAAGGAAGCAGTGGTGGATAACTTAGGTTATTGGTTTTCTAACCACTGGCCTATTCTGATTAGGTTGGAAAGTGTTAAGGGCAATTGCAAATTGTCAAAAGGAAGAAGCTTTAAATTTGAACCTTTTTGGATCAAGGAGGAAGATTGTAAATTTGTAGTTCGCAGTGCTTGGATAGATATTGGCGATAGGGGCATGGTTTCTTTTGCTATGCTTAAAAGGTGTTAGGATTATACTCAATAACAAGAATGTAATAGTATAATTGACAATCTTTTCATATAAATAAAAGTGATTTATGATATAACGAATATTATAGCAATAATATTAATTGTCAAAAGTAAATAATCATAAGGTCAAGAGACTATGAGAAACAAAAGAATTGTTCGTACATCTGGATATGTATGAGGTAGACACGATTCTTTAGATAGTATCGACTAAACATTCACAACTTAAGATATAAGGTTGGGCGCATTTATCTTGTTAAAGTTGTAGATTCTTTTGTTAGCATTTGAACGGGATCAAATGTGAAATGATGAGTCTAAAATCATCAAAGTGTCTTTGGATAAAAGAATCTAGTGCACTAGGTGCATTGAATAGGATCACTGGAGAAAAATTTATCCGCAACCGTCAGTGGATAAAAGTATTCAACTGAGACAATCGGAGAGTCTATCTGAATCCTAAGATAAATGATGGACTTATGGATGCACGCGTTATCATTTAAACTGTCACTGAGTACAATTATATCGCTATGGTCTATCCTCGATGGTTTGATGGTATTCACGTGTATATCGATAGAGAACATCATATATAGAAATGGACATCATGACTGCATTTAGCAAATGTTAGTATAATTCCATCATATGGATGTTTTGAGGTATTGGATATTTAAATCTTTACGTAAAGTTTTCAATAGTGATTATTGAAACATGACTTCTGGACAAGTCAAAATATCCAAGTTCGAACACATGGTCATATGAGTAAATATGGTAACTTGGAGAGTTATAGACGGTCTATGAGCTCTTGGCGATTACTAGGTATTTTTCACGAGTATACATTTTCTCCATTTAGGTTGTCTAGGGTACGAATTAGTATGCTCACTTATTCTATCTTTATTTAAGAGTTCAATTTTAGTTCTTTAGTGGAATGAACTAAAATTAATGGATCAGACCTAAGTGAATTATTTGTTGATTGTGATTAGGTTGTGTTTATTGGAGCTTAAATTTAGATAATCCGCCAAGATCCTCAATCCACACGAACTTGAATGGATCACTAGTTATATACTACCGGATCATTTATTTGATCCATCTTATAGAATTATTTTTGGAATTCTTTCTAAAAGTTTTGAGAGGTGCGTTCTTGTGTTCGATCAAGACACGCGGTAACTCGTCAAAATATTTGGGATGGGCGGCCAAGGGTGTGTGATCCCTTGGGTGGCCCTAAGGGATCTTTTTAACATCCTGTAAATATATTGATAATATAATTAGCACATTTATTTAAATGGGGCTGTCAAATTATATTAAATATATTTATTTAAAGGCATGTGGACTTGTTACTTTTTGTAAGAATGGATCTAGTTCACATGTGGATTTTTTGTGGAGGTCCAATGAAATTAATAAAATGAAAAAACAAAATTTGGCCCATGCCAAAAAGGGTGGGCGGAAATGGCTAGATAAATTAGCTAATTATTTTATTTTATTTTATTATTTAATTAAATGGTAATTGGTTCATTATTTATTTAATTAAAAGTCAAATTACTTTTCTACTTAGGAATTGGATTCCTAGTTTCATGCTATTTGGTAATAGTATGATAAGTATCAAAAACCTTATTTGATAAGGAGATAAATAAAGGGAATTATTTATCAAATCAAATTAGGAAGTTTTTGATATTTATCAAAACTCTAAAGTTGACTATTAGTCACTTTTATAAAGTTTCGATAAGTCACTAATTCTCAAGTATCCTTTAAGAAAGTTATTGGATAATAGATTTAACAGATGTGATAGGATTGAACTTTTGGATTGAACTCTTGGATTGATGGTCTTGGGGTGAAACACAAATCCTCCTTAAGGAAGGATTCGGCCACCCTATATATATACTACCATGAGGGTTCGGCCAACAGTAGTTCTTTGGATGCAAGTTTTGAATTTTTTGTGAGCTTTGAGAAGTCAAGAAAAAAACTCACCGTCTTTAGAAAAGTGTGACAATTCGCCCGAGAGAAAAAAGAGAAAGAACAACGTGTTCTTCGTTTTCTCAGGAGGGTTTTGAGTGACTAACGAAAAAGAAAAGTTTTTGTTTCTCATCCTCAGGTACACAATTCGAAGAAAGGGAACCCACACTCCAAGGTGATCCACATTCGCAAAGGATTGAAAGATCTTGCGGTTCATAATCAACGTAACATCAAGCCTCACGTAATTCAAAGGTATGTTACCATTTGTTATATATATTTAATTAACTATGGGTTAAGATCTCTTTTGGAAAAAAGTTTTGAAACGTACTAATGCAAAATATTTATTTTTTGCGCCTTCCATTGCGCTGTACTTGTTGTTTTTCCTACAAAAGGAAACTCAACTCTTGTTCTTCGAAGCTAACTGTCTGGATCCATGAGAAATTTGGGTCCCTCAGGAAGCAAATTGCTGCCAAACAAGAACTTCTCTCTTCTCTTCTTGGGGGTAATTTAAATTTGGAGGATCTACAGCAGATTAAAGAACTTGAAGGATCTCTAAGTAATCTTCTAGCAATTGAAGAATTATATTGGCGTCAAAGGGCTAGGGTCGATTGGCTGGCAGCTGATGACAAAAATTTCAAATTTTTTCATCTTAAAGCCTTGACCAGGAAAAAGAAAAACACAATTCAGATGCTATTTGATGATAACAATGTGTGCCATTCGAAGCCTGCTGGTATTCATAAAACAATCTGTAAGTACTTTAATGCTATTTTTTCTTCCAGTAGGCCTTCAGTTTCTAAAGTAGAAGACGCTTCCAAGTTCATAGGCCATAGAGTGAATACTGATATGATAGATATTTTGAATTCTCCCTTTTTCCGTTGATGATGTGAAGCAGGCCCTGTTTAATCTCGGCCTACTAAGGCCCCGGGCTCATATGGTTTTCAAGCAGTGTTTTTTCAAAAGTATTGGGACGTTTTTGGGGATTATATTTCTAAAGTTTGTCTTAAAGTGCTCAATGGGGATCTTTCGATTAGAGATTTTAATGCGACTAATATAGTTATGATTCTTAAGACTAAAATCCCTTAAGACTAAAATCCCTTCTCTGATGAAAGACTTTAGATCCATTAGTCTGTGTAGTGTGATTTATAATATTGTCTCTAAATCGATTGCTAATAGATTGAAAATGATCTTGCCTAGTTTAATCTCCCCTTCCTAAAGTGCTTTTATCCCCAGGAGACTTATTTCGGATAACGTGATTGTTTCCTTTGAGTTGTTGCATTCCCTTACCAAAGAAAAAAAAGGCAAGAAAGGCTTTGTTGCTCTTAAGTTAGATATAAGCAAAGTCTACGACCGGGTGGAGTGGATCTTTCTGAGGGTTTTGTTAGAAAAAAATGGGCTTTTTATGTCTTTGTATTTCTCTTATTTGGGTCTATATCTCAACTGTTTCTTACTCTTTTGTGATCAATGGTAATGTGGTTGGGAAAGTCTCCCCTTCGAGAGGGTTGAGACAAGGCTGCCCCTTATCTCCGTACTTGTTCTTATTTTGTGCAGAAGCCTTCTCTTCTTTAATCAGTGGGTATGAACAGGACGGTAGGGTGTTAGGTTTCAGATGTTGCTGAGGCAGTCCCCTTGTGAGTCATCTATTTTTTGCAGACGATAGCATCCTTTTTTGTAGAGCTTCAGCCGAGAGTGGTTCCTCTATCAAGAAGGTACTGGAGGTTTATGAAAGGGGCTCTGGGCAGCTAGTCAATTTGCAAAAATCCTTTGTCACATATAGCCCTAATGTTCCTGAGGCCTCTAGGAGTCTGTTTTAAGGTCTTCTTGGCCTCTCAAGCAACCAATCTCATGATAAACACCTAGGCTTGCCTACTCTAGTGGGTAGAAATAAAAGACAGATTTTCAATTCTATAAAAGAGAGGGTCTGAAAAAGGGTGAAGAGTTGGAAGAGTAGTTTTCTCTATATGGGGTAAGAAGTTCTTAATTAAGGCTGTTGCCCAAGCTGTTCCTACTTATATGATGAGTCTCTTCCAGCTTCCTATTTCCTTGTGTAAAGAGCTGGACTCCTTGATCTCAGGTTTCTGGTAAGGTTTTAATGGCGATAAAATAAAGATGTCCTGGGCCAATTGGGATAAGCTGTGCTGGCCTAAATCTATGGGGGGCTCGGATTCAGAGATCTCGTTCTTGTTAACCAAGCTTTGGTGGCTAAACAAGCTTGGAGGATCCTGGCAGACCCTAACTCCCTCTCTTCTCAGGTGTTGAAGTCAAAGTACTTTAAACATGAAGATTTTCTTAAAGTGTCTTTCAAGCCTAGCCCTTCCCACATTTGGAGAAACATTCTTTAGGGCAGAAGCTTACTTTTGAAAGGGGTTAGGTGGATAGTTGGAGATGGGATTTGTATCAAAACTTTCTAAGACCTTTGGCTGCCTAGGACGATGTCTTTCACGCCATTTTCTCCTTGTGCTAATCCTGCTTCCTATGTGGCAGATTTTATTCATGCTGGGATGCCTGGGTGGGATTCTTCCAAGATCAATCAGATTTTTGTTAAAGCCGATAGCGATGCTATCCTTGATATACCTTTGGGGTTGTCTAGGTGTCAGGATCGCATAATTTGGCACTACGATAAAAAAGGAGTTTATTCAGTCAAAAGTGGTTATCAATTGGCATTGAGAGAGAAAATTGATAGCAGCAATTCCAGCTCTTCTCCTTGCCACAAATGGTGGTCCTTTGTTTGGAATTTAAGTATTCCTCAGAAGATCAAGATTTTTATTTGGAGACTTTGCCATGATGCTCTTCCCTCTCTTGCTAATCTTTTTGCTAGAAAGGTTGCCCAGGATCCCTGTTGTAAAAGGTGTGGTAAAGGTCCCGAAACCCTCTTGAAGGGAGTTTTAGAAAATGTTTGATTATCGTATAACATGCGGAATTAGGTTTCAAAAATTTTCTTTTAATTGAAAAACTAATTTTCAATCAGGAACGAGTTCTGAATATATGCAGAAAAAGATTCCATGAAACTACATACATTTTTCTTGTTTTTTTTTTTCTGAATCTTTGATCTACCACCAGATCTTCCGAACTATGACTCGCAGTCTGATAACGCGTGTGTGGGCATGTCACAGCAAGAGATAGAGGTCACGTGAAAAGAACAGACGGAGAATCTCATCTCCTTCGGGCCGGCCAAATCCTGCAAAAGAGGGGAGAGTTAGAAAAAAAAAATTTCTCTTTTCTTCTCTCTTTGGTGGCCGAACTCTCTTTCTTTTCACTTATGTGTTAGCTTAAATTTTCCTATTATAATAACTCTGATATACTAGGTCTTTAGGGTTTTAGTTTTGATCAAGTCAAAATAGGATTCCTAATCCTTTTTTATTTTACTCTCCCTAAAGACTTTAATAATTGACTATTAGGACTTTTAAAATAATCAAATTATTTTAATTCTTTTGTCCCAGTCATTATTTAATCACGTAACCTCATATTTAATAAATAGAATTAACAATTCATATTCATAATTATTAATTTCTATTATTTTATTAATTATTTAATTAATTAAATAATCACATTATTTAATTATTCTTTTTATTTAAATTGCATTACTTTCGTAACACTATTAATTGGACCATCCAATTAATTTACAGTGACCCTCGTTACCAACAACCATAAGGGGACCTAATGGACCCACAGTTTTAAGCTCCAATAATACTTAGTAATATTAATTAACTCTTTAATTACTATTTCACGATTATCAACCTCGTAGTTATTCCACTAAAAACCCGAAGCTGAACTCTCAGAACTGTAGACGTGTTTATATAATATGAAGTTTCAATGTCCATTGATATAGCTAATTACAGATAGTGTGATCCTCCACAAATAGTTCATAACTAGAGTTGGGTTATAAAGTCCGTTATACCCCTCTAGAAATATCTTTTCCTTTAAGTACCATTGATTCTCTAATGAACAATTAAATCATATCTTCCTCACAGAAGAAGGAGAGCGCTCATAATCGTTCAAGCCCCGAATCAACCCTTAAGGGAACTACTCATCTACTTCAATCAAGAAGGAGTGGATTTCACTATTGTGTTCAAACCTTCCCAGCCACAAGCCAAACCGCAAATCTAAGATATGGAGGTATTGGTCGAGATTCACATCAACCTCACTCATGATAAATCAAAAGTCACGATCCAACCTGAAGGAGTCGATAAGATACTCAGGATTAAGATCACCTATAAGTAGCCATTGTTTATCGATTATATATGACTCTCATCTACTAACGGATCTTGATGAGAGATTTATATAAATCATGGTCCAGTCCTATATGATCTCATCATATAAGGTACCTCCATTCTCATGTCAACTACCTGAGCGGTAGGATAAGACCACCGTACTTTATAGAATGGACCGCAGTAGTAGATCAATCACAAATAAAGTACTCAGCTTTGTTCGCTCTCTACGGACTCTTTAGATTGCATGTCTCAAAATGAATTCTCTCTGTATATGACCATCATATACTCATTATAATATTACATTTTGTACTCTAGGATGTTCTTGCACAATACGAATGTATTACTGAATATAAAATATTTATAAACTTAAATGATAATCTGAATAATTCTTATTAAGTCTTTAACCATTTATAATTACAAATTTTAGGGTATAAATGCCAACACCTCTCCCATGCTCTCTTTTGGTGCACTAAATCTATGGCTGTCTGGTCTTTGTCTGGTCTTGGCAAGCTGCTGGAAGGGTTTGATTTTCTGTTAAGCCTTGATATCCTCTACTGGTTCCAAAATTCTATTTCGCACAAAGATTTTGAGTTTGTGTGCATCCTCTTGTGGTTTCTTTGGTTTGATTGTAACTGGACTCTTCATAGTGGTCTATTAAAAGATGTCACAGGTCTTCTGAATAGTACAACTAGCCTTTTGAGTGATTACCAGAGTACTCTCTTGGCTGTCTCGGTGCAGCATCCTGCTTCCCCTTATCATCCTAGTTCTGCTTAGGCTTTAAGTTGGTTTCCTCCTCCTTTAGGATCCCTAAAGCTAAACACTAATGTTGCTATTAGAAAAGATCTTGGCTTTGTTGGATTGGGAGCGACCATTCGTGACAGCTCTGGCAAGGTTATTGCTGCCTTCTCCAAGTGTTTTGTGGGCAGCTTCTCTGTTGAATCTGGTGAGGCTATTGCCCTTAGAGAAGGGTTAATTTTGGCTCTTGAGCAGGGTCCTGTGGTGAATTGGGTGGAGTGTGATGGTGTAAATGTTGTTAAGGATGCCAATGATGCGAGTCCGAATCTTAGTTTGGCAGGTCTGATTTTCCAAGATGTTAGATCGAGTATTTTCTAGGTTGGCTAATTCCGTGCAAAACACTCTTTGGTTGTAATTGTGTTTGGGAGCTTTCGTTGAAAGCATCAAGATCATCGATTCATTTGGTAAGTTGCTCTCAATCTCACAAAAGTTTTTAGGATCTCACATTTTTAGGATCTCACACACTCACAACATATCAGTCATTGTGTTTCTAGGCATCTCATTCGTCATTGATATGGTATATGGTGCATAGTTAATTGAATTGCATTCATATGTTATGTTCTGCAGATGCATCCTATAGATGGTCCCATATCTCCACATTCCTATCCGAATTGCAAAATGTGTTCTTCACAAAGGTTGTTGGCCTATGTGTGTACTTACTTCTGTAATATTTTCAGAATTTTCTGGGCGGCACTTCGCTAGATATTAGATAGAAACCGGACATAAGTCAGTGCTGAAAAAACAGGGGAGACAGTTTTTGTTTGACATGTATGTGGTCCAATATGTCACCCTTCCTATCCGAATCGTAAATGGTGTTCTTCATAAAAGTTGTTCATATACCTTCTTCGTTAATGTTTTCAGAATTTTCTGGGTGGCATGTCTCTAGATAATAGCTAAATACCAGACATAGATCAGTGCTGAAAAAAAAACAGGAAAAACAACTTTTGTGTGTCATGTATGTGGTCCAATATGGCACCATTACTGTCCGAATTTTAAACGGTGTTCTTCATGAAAGTTGTTCATATATGTGTCTAATTTCTTTAGTTATTTTTTTAGAATTTTCTGGGTGGCTTTTCTTTAGATATTAGCTTGAAACCGAACATAGATCAGTGCAGAAAACTGCACCCGACCCAACATGTGCGCTCGACCCGTTTTGTGTGGCAACTCGACCCGTGGCTCTTCCTATATAAAGGCCACTTCGTCTTTTTCATCCATAAACTAGAAAGAAGAACCCTAGCAGCTTTCTCTCTTCATACTCTCTCAAATCCAATCTCTCAAAACTCACCCAATCTGTAACATCGCTAATTTTGAATAATTAATTTTGAATATGTGGATATAAAAATTTGTGATTTGAGAGGTATAAAACGTAATTAAATATATTTTTATAGTTTCCATGTAGACCAGATGGAGCGGTCCAGAAATAACGCATAAAGAGAAGGGTGAAAACATGGCAGTGAGTACCGCGACCAGAGATCGCGATGAGTCGCTCGTGGTGAAAAATGGTATTTTCGGGCAGTGAGCACCGCGGCCACAGATCGCGCTGACTAACTCGCGGTGAAAATGTCAAATTCGGGCAGTGAGCATGGCGACCACCAGCGCGACCATGGTACCGCGATGAGTGATCACGATGAAGGCGATGGAATTGCTCCAGTGAGTAACGCGACCTTGTAGCGCGACCACAGGTCGCAATGACCAAATTTATATAAAAAAAAAATAAGAGGCGGTGATAATTCTCTAGAAAACAGAAAGAGAGAAAGAGAGACTGCGAGAGAGGCGAAAAGAAAAAGAAGAAGAAGAGAGAAAGAAGAGGAAGAGAGAGAAGAATAAGAAAAAGAAGAAGAAGAAGAGGAAGAGAAGAAGAGAAGAGGAAGAAGAAGAAAAGGAAGGAAAAAGGAAAAGAAAAGGAGAAAGAAAAAGAAAAGGAAAAGAGAAAGAGATAGGAAAAAGGAAAAATTTAGAAGGAAAAAGGCGTAAAAACGGTATCCAGGTTGGTGTACACATGTTTTTGAAGTCTTTATGTGTTTTGATTTGAATTTGAGATTTTTGGGTAATTTAGTGAATATATGTTTATATTGTTTTTCTATTTAAATAATTTCGATTTAATCGTATATTGAGTATTATATTTTAATCGTATTTTGATTTGTTGAATTTGTTGAAATAAATTGTTTCAGAATATCGAATGAACAAATCATTGAATTTCCATGAAATTATGTATATATGTTTTCCGAATATTTATTGAATTTTTATATTAGTTGAGTTTAAATTCGATTTGTGAATTTTAGTTGTTATGTGAAAGTATTGTATTGAAATAGCCCTAGGATATTTGGACATAGAATTGGACATAGTTGGTATACCAGATGGGTTCATTTAGCAGTACTGTACCGATATTGATATTGATGTGATATTTAATGTACCTCCCCATGGATTCGTCCAGGGGTAGAGAGACACGTATCTTCCTAAGGATTCGTTCTTGGGATAGGGAGATATGTACCTCTCTAGGTTCCGAACACTCGGTCCTAGAGTAGGGAGATACGTATCACCCTTAGGATTCGTCCTAGGGTTGGGAGTTATGTTCGACAGACAGTCACTGAGGTCGAACGACCCATATTCCAGTCTTGGATTATGTTGAGTGTTCCAGAGGGCCAGAATTGAGATTGATTTGGAAAGAAATGATTATAAAAGAATTTACATTTGGGTTTCGTATGGATTCTTAATTGAATTTACTTGTTTCTATTGAATCGATTTCATATGATTTATTCTGTGTTTGATTTGAATAATAACATGTTTATATACAATTATATTGTGAGATTTTCATTATGGAAAGTTGTTTATGAATTTGATAATTGAGTTTAATGTACACCCACTAAGCATTATGGTTAGCGCGTCGGTTTTTATCGCGCATAGGTAACAGGAATACTGAGGAGGCAAAAGATTGAAGAAAGAGTCACAGGCAGAGATTCAGAGTCACTTCATTTTGGGTAGATATATATCTTTGTATAATATAGATTGTTATTCATGCATATACAGGAGTATGTAAAGATGTTATATATTTGTATTTTGTAATTAAATTGTTTTATGATTTCTGTTTTTCATTTTCAAAGGTTTGGAATTAATGAATTATGAATTGTTTTATTTTGAAAACTGTTTGGAAGTAGCACTAAACGCCAGAGTGTGCGTTGGTTTAATAATTGATTGAGAAGTGTTGAAATTGTTATATATATCAGATTTGTTTTGTTGAAAACAGGTTTTGGAAAATAAAAAAAACAGAGGAAACTCTGCCGAAATTTTGAAAAAAATGAATTTTGATGAGCTCACTCAAAAAGGTTTTTAAATTATAAATTATTTGATTTCCGAATTATAAAGTGAATTAAGAAAGTTTTAAAAACCCGAGTAGCGCTCCCTGGGTCGATCCAAACGGGTCGAGTCAGGGGGTGTTACACAATCTCTCTTGTATGTCGATGGAATCAAACTAGAGACTTGTGGTAAGTGTTTTTCTTGTATATTGAAATTGTTTTATGCTTCATATCATTTAAATCTCTTTGTTGTTATTGAATGAGAGTTAGATATTGATTGGATGTTGAAAGCTTGTGGTTTTTTTGTGTGTGTAATGCATGATAAGGGGTTTAGGAAGTTGAATTAGTACCTAGATAAGTTTATGTTGTGATTTAGAGTGCATTTGTCTTGCTTGAATGAATTATACCTCTATCTCACATGTGTTTAGTGGATTGGTACTAATCTAGGTTGGATCAAGAGTGTTAGTTGTTGTTATAATAATTTACTTGTTGCTAGAATCACATTCATATAAACATGTTGGCTGCCTTGTAGAGTTCATGTATTGAATATGTTTTTTTCATGACTTGAAAATGTTGAATTTGTTGCAAAATTTGTTAGGTCTTGAAATGTGTTTATGCTAAGTGTTATTTAAGTAGATTGTGTGCACTACTAGTTCACTTAGCATCATAGGTTGTATTGGTCATGCATCCTAATTGTATGTTCATGCATCATTGAACACTTAGACTATAATCCTTTGTGTTATTGGAAGAGCTTGTGTGACTTTGGTGAAGTTTTGTGAACAAGCTCAAGGTTTGCTTATTGTGCAAAAGTTGCATTTGTATGGAATTTCACTAGTTGGCTCTTGCGAGACGATAGGTGTAGGCTCACGCCAATAGGAGTGTGAATTCTAGGATAGCTTGAGTGTAACACCCCCTGACCTTACCCGGCTGGATCGACCCAGGAAGTGCTACCGGGTTTTCAAAACTTTCTTATTTCTGTTTATAAACTGAAAACCCCATAGTTTGTAATTTTAAAATCTTTTCGAGTGAGCCCATCAAAAATTATTTTCAAAAATTTCGGTAGAGTTTCCTTTGTTTTTCTGATTTTCCAAAACCTGTTTTCAAATAAAACTCAAATCACAAACAATTCACAAAAACACTTCAAATCTCAATCCATTGAAATGCGCACTCTGCCGTTTAGTGCGACTTTCAAACAGTTTATAAAACAATTCAGTAACTACAATCCTTTTGAAAAATACAAAACAGAAAGCATAAAATAATTAATTACAACACATAATGACAAATCATAATTACAAAATCCTCTGTATATGCACGCATATCTAATTATAATATACAGAAATACTTATATAACAAACTACCCCAAATATACTGTGACTCTGAGCTCTTCTCTGCAGCTGGTGCCTCTTCAGTCCTTTCCGTCCTCGGTATCTTTATTACCTACGCGTTAGAAACAAAACTAACGCGCTAAGCAAAGCTGCCTAGTGGGAGTTGTTACATATCAAGCCATCTCTCGTAAAAGAAATGGTTTGGCCCATTCTCTTGCTTCTTCAGCTTGTTCCTCGCATGAGGATCGTTTATGGTTCAATGTTGAATCTAGTTGTTTCCTTTCTCTTCGTTAATGAAGTCTTTTGTTTAAAAAAACAAAAAACAAAAAACAATTTCGCCAAAAACTATTGTCACTCTGCTCATGCTTGCACAACAACGCTGTGATGCGCGCGAGCGCGCTAATGTGCGCACGTGACCAACGGCTACACTTATGGTCATGCAGCAACCCTTAGGCGCGCGCAAGCAGAGCTAGTGACTGTAGGTCATGCGGCAGCCAATGTATAGGACGCAGTCGTGCATTGATGTCGAAAATTCCAACAACCACAGATCAGGTACAATACAAAAAATAAAATAAAATAAAATATAAACTCTAATCATAGTAAAAAAAAAAAAACATATAGCCCAAATATGGCTTTACAAACCCGATAAAAGCAAAGGAACCAAAGAACCATAAAAAAATTACAATCAATCCGTGTAAAAATTTATAACTCATTAATCACATGAATAATAAAAAAAATAATAATAAAGATCATATAAAAATAATTCTGAGTGCCTACTCATGACATACAAAACGGAATAAATAAATAAAAATAGATTAAACTAACATAATGGCTCTGATACTAATTGTAGAAAAAAAAATAGAAAATTAGGTTTTCTAGCATAGCAGAAAAATGTGGGTTTTAAAAAATTCAGAGCACGGTTAGTTTAAACATACCTTATTTTATTTGTCTTTCGTAAGATCGCAGATTTCCACTACTTGATCTTCCTTATTATGACTCTTCACTAGGAAATCGACAAGTGGAGATCTGTTTTGATATGCAGTTCTTTTATATTTTCCAAAATGAAAGCAACGATCAGAAATTGAGGTAAGTGTTTTCTTGTGTTTTTCAATTCAACTACACCACCATGGTTATTATTTAGAGAGATTGATTAGGAATCAATAAAATAAAATGTTATGGCTACTGATGAGTATTGAACCTGTGACCTGCAGGTTAAATAATCCATAATTATTTTTAACCCTCTGATGTCATTAGGATTCAAACTCATGACCTCTGTTTCCATTGATAATTCAATAATACATCATTCATAATTCATAATTATTAATTTATTAATTTAAATAATTAATATTATTCAATTAGTTATGCAAACATCATAATTGGACAATCCAATTATTTGTACTTATAATTTGTTTCCTATATTGTATGTGAACTAACAAGGAGACTAAATGGATCTACAGTTTTGAGCTATAATAATATTAAAATTAATAATTAAACTTTTTAATCAATAAGTCACCATTATTAGCCTTAATGTTACTCCAATAAAATCCTAAGACTGCACTTTCAAAACTGTAGATATTTTATATAAACAAATTTCAGTGTCCATCAATTTAATCATTACATACGTTTTGATCCTCCATGAGTAGTTTATAATTAGAGTCAGGTCATAAAGTTATTTTTACCTCTCTAATTATTTCTTGTTACTAAAAGTACTATTAATTCTCTAATAAACAATATACTCATAATATCTTATGGATTTATCTTTATGTTTATATAAACAGAAAATTGAGTGCTCTTATTGTTCAAGTACTGAATCAACCCTTAAGAAATCTACTCATCTACTTCTCGCAAGAAGGAATGGATTCCAATATTGTGTAGAACGTTGCCAGCTACATCCTAGACTGTATCTCCAAAATACGAAGTTATTGATCGGAAATGCTACACTGATCTCACCCATATAAATTAGGAGACACGACTATACATGCAGGAGTTCGTAAAACACTCAGGATTAAGATCAGCCCATATAGGATCATCGATTTGATAAATATGTATCTTATTTTTTTTTAACGGATCTTCTAAAGAGATCCATTTTTATTAAGACGCATTCCTATACAATCCTATTATATAAAGTGCCTCCATTTTTATGCTACCACATGTATAGTACTGGAAAAGACTATCATATCATGTACGAAATAGACGACAGCTGTAAATTTACCACAAACAAAGTACCCAGCTTTGTTTGCTCTCTACGGACTCTTAGATCACTGACCTCAAACTAAATCCTCTGTATATGACATCCACATACTTAGTTTGAGACTACATGAGTAATCGTGGATTTTTATGACATTTATAAATTGCAAACAAATCAATAATGAATGAATAATACATGTCTTTATTAATATTTACAAAGTTTATATATTATTACAAGCTCTTAGAGCAAAAACCCTAACAACAGGGTAAGTCTGAGATCTCCATCTAGGGAGATCTCCATGGATGAAGATCTAATAGATGATGGAGATTGGATCTCCACTTCCCTTTCTTTTTTTCTAATTTCATTTCCATCTATTATTTTTTTTAATTTTTTAACTTCTTTTATTATTTTTTTTATATGATCTGATGGTGGACGGTGGAAATCCATATTTTATTTTTTGTTTGTATTTTTCTATAATTTACATTTAATATTAAAATATAGGATGAAATTCATTTCAGTCCTTATATTTTTTAAATTAATACTTTTTTAACCAATATTTCCTTCTTTGACTCGCATGGTTCCTGACTTTACAATTCATCAATTTAGTTCATCCGTTAGCCAAACGTTGGTCAAACTTAACAGATTAAGGGCTACTCTGTCATTTACATGGAAGGCTAGTAAACGTTGACAGTTAAAAGAAGAAGAAAAAGGGATATTATTAAATCTCTCTTTAGTTTGATGTATAGTCAAAATTCTCCCCTCCCCCCATTTGTAGTTTCATTTTATAGTCAATTCCTTACCATCAGTTTTAATTATCAAAATACGCTTGAACGTTAATTTTCTGTTAGGGATATTATTATAATCCCCCTTTAGTTTGGTGTATTAATCAAAATCCCTCCTAGTTATATTTATGGTCAAAATCCCCTCTAGTTTCATTTTATTGTCAATTTCTTGGTCAAAATTCCTCTTAGTTTTATTTATGGTCAAAATCCCCTCTAATTTCATTTTATTGTCAATTTCCCATCGTTAATTTTAATTACCAAAATACCCTTAACCATTAATTTTTCTGTTAAAAATTTTAAGGAGTAGGGGTATAAAGGATTTGCCTATAAATATTAAATTAAAATATTTTAATTTATAATATTAATGAATCTCTAATGTCCATCATATTATGGACGATAGAGATCAAATATAAAATAATAAAATAATTTTAAAAATTTTAAAAAAATTAATCTCTACCGTCCATCTCCATAGATGGACAATAGAGATAATAAATACAAAAAAAAATAAAAAAATACATAAAAAATTTTTTAAAAAAATTAAGAAATAAATAAAAAAATTAAATTTTTTTTAAAAAAAAAGAACCACCATCCGTCTCCATAGATTTTAATTTTTTTAATTATATTTATATGCTCGATTTATCTTTTTAAATATTCTCAATCTTAATTTTAATTAGGCTGTGCAAAAAAAAATTACATTTCATTTTATTTATCTTTTAGGGTTTTTATTTGGGTAAAATTTTTTGGTCCTTATCTTTTTCTCAAATGATTACTTTTTACCTTATGTTTATTTTTTCGACTTGCATGGTCCCTAACTTATTAAAAATCCATCATTTTAGTTCTTCTGACCAAATTTTTAACCATTAAACATGATAAAATATGTATATTATTCATTTTGCCCTTAACTTTAAATAACTAAATTAAAATACGATTATATCCTTCATTTTTTAAAATTAACAAATTCTTAACTTGTGCATTCAATAAGAACCTAGTATGTGTCCACAAAAAAAATTATAATTATAAAATATACAAATTTTATAAGAAAATCTCTTAAATAATAAATATAAAAAACAATTTGACACCAAAATTAAAAAATCTTTTAAAAAAAATCATTATAATAAATAACTAATTTATAAAAATTTAATAATTCAAATTTAATTAAATATAAAAAATAAATTATATATATAAACATAAATTACAATAAAATAAATTATTAAAGGAATAAAAAAATATTAAAATTATTTTTAAAAATGTCAGTAGGAGGCATTATTATTTTTAAAAATTATCAATTTTGAATAATTATTTTTAAAAAATAAAATAAATTATTAAAAGTAATTTTTTGAAAATTATTTTTTTTCTATTTTTATTTTTCAATTATTATTTTATTTTTAGAATTAAATCTTTTTTTAATAATTTTTTTATTTATTTTTAACCTTAATTTTTATTTTTAAATGTAAAGACTAAAATACCCTAAACATCATTAAATTTGACTAACAATTAATTAACAGAAGGATTAAATTGATGAATTTTTAAAAAATTAAAAACCACACGAGCTAAAAAAAAAAATATCAATAAAAAATAATAATTCAAAAAATATTAGAAACCAAAATAATTGTTATCTTTTTTATTTTTCAATTTTTTATCTTTTTTTATATATATTTTAAGTTTTTTATTTTCAAAATTTCGTGATGTGTTAAGGGAGTACGTTAAAAATATCATTTGCCATATTTCTTCTTTATATATCTGCTTTTGAAATTTGCAGTAGTTGAAGAACATTCTGGAAAAAAAATCATTACAACACAAATGACAACAAAACAAATATTATGTCAAAGATCAGCAAACATGGAGATGAAATCAATCAATACAATTGTTCATTCAAATAGCACAATACAAGAGCCAATTTATTTACAACATTTACATCAATACAGATTTCACACATTCAAGAATCATTGGGTTTTGTTGTAACTGAACAAATGGAGATTCCGATTCTAGCATTTGCGTAAGCTCATTTCAGAGGAACTGCCAACTTCAGAGAGCCCTCAGAACCACTTTGCTGGTCGCGTGGACACCCGTTGCAGCAAGTCTAAGTACAGCACGACTTCTATACAACCTGCAGCCGTAGTTCATGTCAAGAAAAATGTATCACAAATCTAATACTTTTTCTTTTTTAATTTTTGTGGTACTTGCAGGATTGCAACCTATTCATAATTGCATCTGGGACTTTTATGCCACCTGGTGCTTGAAACTGTAATCTCCAACATGATATAGCTTGAGAAACTGCAGCTTCTTGCTGTGCAGCTATAGTTTTTAGGTGACTTTTCATTCTACTGACTTGATTATACAGCAGATTCCTGCTACAAAATTCGCAATTCAACTAACTGATGCCTATAGGGTGTCATTTGGGTTTCAGTTTTTCATTTTGATATCAAATTTTCATTTCTAATTAGTTACCCTGCCCCTTTTCTGCCTTTTTCCTCCCCTCTTCAGTATTGTTCTCGTACTTCATACAGTTTCTTAGATTGCAAAGCAGGCATGAGTTCTATATTGTTAATCATGGCACTAAACAACTGAATAGTACAAAAGGTGTTGGGCTTTCTCATAATTCCATTATATTATAGGTTACAAAGTGAACCATGAGGAGTTTTAAGTGTAAGAATGAAATTTGCTCAACATGCATTATTTACTGAAGCTTATGCATGTCCAGAAAACAGGGGGATGGTGGTTCTATTTCAATCCATTTCTATTCCAACTAGTTAAGACAAATACAATCGTAAATTTGGTAATGAGGTAATTATACTCCTATTATATGGCACCTTTTATCTTCCAAGACAAGGGATGTATAAACACCTTTACAAGATAAACATAATTATATCCATATATATTTTGTGTTCTATTTAGCTCTTAAGGTTATCAAAAGATTGAGGCTGACAATCTCAATACTATTAAGTATATGTACAATAATAACAAACCAAGTCAAACTCACCCAGCCAATGCGAGTCCCCATGTTGAAAGGGTATAAAACATCTTCCCAGCACTCCAAATACCTAACATCTTTTCCAATTTGCTCACGCCATCCAATGCTTTGGCCAGAACTGCATATAAATTATATTACCGTGATGCTTATAGATGCTCGTAAACACAGAAACTGGATGAGCAAGAAAGGTACTATAGGTTTAAAGTTAAATATAAAAATGACAAGTATCGAATTAGAAAACAGTTTCTATAGGTACCAGAAAGTCAGAGACAGCAACCTCAAGAGTGGGAGATAGAAATATCACGAAGAAAACATGTAAGATTCATTCACACAATTCATATACTATATCAAAGCATGAGTTGGCCAGCAGCAAAGGCTTAAGCCATACACATCCATCTTCTACCAACCCATCAGATTCTGTCACGGTTCAGTAATTGCAATGGAGGCAAAAGAGATTTGCCAAAAGCATAGAATTAAACCTTTGCCTACACCCTAGGACCAATAATGACAAAGTCGCAGGTCACAAAGCTTATTGTATTTCAACCACAAACTGACCTTTTTGCAGCTCCTCTGGTGCCAGATTCTGCAATTCCAAGGAAGCAAACGATGAGATTCACTATATGAAGCAAATAAAGACTAATGTATGTTTCAGTAGATACATACCACAGCTTTTGGGTTTGACATTAAGCATTTAGCCATAAAGTTGGCAACACCATCAACCACATGTTCCTCACTAACAACCACATAATTCTCATTATCAATCCCACTCCATTCTTCAACATTGCTCGGAACCATTTCATCCGTGACCCACACCCACCAACTTGGCTCTTCTTGGTCAACATTAATCAAAATTCCAGCCGAACGCACATCATCCACTAATTGAGGTACTAAAAACAAATCAGTATTAAGTAACAAATAAAGAAGTATTATAGATGTAGTAACATAAATGAAAGAACCTGTAGCATCCTTGAAAGGAAACTCAATCCCAGTTCCATTAATTGATGCCTGATGAAGTGATTTCAATCGAATCAAGAATTTCTCAGAATCAACAGTGGCTACTAAGCGAGCATACAGCTACAATTATCAAAGAAAAAAAGAATCCCAGTAATTTAACAGCAAATTATTACTGAAAATCTTTAACAAAATAAATTCATTTACCAAAATGCGAACCATAACAACAAAGGCAAAAAGAAAAAAAAATTCGTATGGTAAGATTCTGAAACTAGGAAGACAACTGACAACTTATCTAAAATTTATATGACCAAACTACAATATAATTTAATAGAATTAGAATATAATTAACAGAGATAGCAATATAATTTTATAAAATCCTAGTTTTCTCAAAGCAAACAGGAAGCTCAAAAATATTAAAACCATTTGAGCTTTAAAGACATCGACCAACAAAAAATAAGAAGAAGAAGAAGAATAAAACGAATAGAAAGATCATGAAATGAAAAATACATACATCAGGAGGACAATCATTCAATAAAGCAGGCGATTCAGACAAATTCTCAAGTAACTTAAGGTTTTGGTCGAGCAAATTCCTTAAACGGCGATTCTCGGATTTTAGAGCCTCCAAATTATCTCTGGCCTGATTGTCATAGGACTCCTGGTCCTGACGGTCGTGGTGGTCGTGGCGGTCATGGTGGTGGTGGCAAGATTCGACGGCCAACCATGCCACGTCAGCAACCTCGAGTACAGTTTTGGCTACCTCTAGAGCCTCGTGGCCTCCCATGGATACTTGGATGCAGGAATCCTAGGGGTTGTCGTATAACTCAGCGATGGTTGTCGTTGCGTGCTCTCAGATCGATTGATAAGTTTTAATAGCGTACGTAAGCAGAGGAGGCAGGGAAACAATTAATAATGGGCACGGAGAATTAAGTTTTTATTTGGAGGAAATCGGAAAGACACGTACTTTTTCTTAAATTATCAATTTAATCAAATAATTATCAATTTACTTTCTAATATATTTAAAAATATTATTTTTTAATTTATTTTTATTTTTTAAACTTATATAATTATTATTTTTTTAAAATATATAAATTTTATCCGTATAATTAAAATTTTAATAGTCAAACTTGATATAAAATATAAATTAATTATTTTACTTTTTTTTATTAAATTATTAAATTAAATGACACTTTTATCATTTAATTTTTAAATAACTTTATCTATTTAAATAGTTTAATAAAAAATAAATATATATTATAAAAATTTAATTTTTTTAAAAAAAATACTTAAAAAGAATTAAATAATAAAATATTATAAAAATTTTAAAAAAGGTTAAAAGTAATATTATTTATTAAAAATAAAATAAAATTCAAGATTGAATACTTATAAAATTCAAAATTTAGTAATTTAATACACACATATAGTTTTGTTATTATATTTTTACTTTTATAATATAATAATAATAATATATATATATATATATATATATATTGTTAACGTGCAAATCCGGTCAACGTGGTGAATCGGTGAATATTCAAGATTTAAAAAATTGAAATCACAAAAAGACAAAAAGGAGAAGATTTTTAAAGTGGTTCGCCTTAAAGGAATATCTATCCTCTGTTCTTTGTATTTAAGTCGAGTTCGCTGGGTATGACTGCGGAGCTCGCTTATGCTTATGTTTTTTGAAAAAATTGGTAACCTTTATAACAGGGGTATCCCGCTTCTTTTATAGTGTGAAGGAGCGGGAGTTATCCTATTTTACATGAAATCCAATTACACGTTTTAAGGGCGAAATTCTATCCTATGATGGACGTGGTTTAATTTGAATGCAATAGTTGATTGTGCAGAATTTGAGGTTGATTAGGAGTCTACTTAGTTGACCGAGTGCAATCCTTGTATTCTTGGGATTCTTCTTTAAATCGTGGCTTCGAATTGCGAGCTGAAAATGTAGCACCCCCCGACCCGACCCGGCCGGACCGACCCGGGGAGCGCTACCCGATCTTTCAAAACTTTTCAAAAATCAGTTTTATACATTTCAAAAATCATTGTGAGCCCATAAAACAAATAGAAATCCTTTTCAAGTGAGCCCATAACAATAAATAAACTTTTTACGGAAATCCGGCAGAGTATCGTTTGTTTTTCGGACTTTCCAAAACCTGTTTTTACACAATCAATTCAATACCAATTTCAATAACACTTCAATAACAATTTCAAACAATTGCGCACTCTGCCGTTTAGTGCGACTTATCAATCACAATTTATAAAATAAAACAGTTCAAACTTATATATATATATATATATATATATATATATATATATATATATATATATATATATATATATATATATACGGACATTCAGAAATCGTAAAGTAATTAATTAAAAACATATTACAAAACATATTTACAAATTCCCTGTATATGCATGCTTTCAGAATATATATACATAACAAAAATATAGCTACCCAACTGTACAATCCTGTGACTCGGTCTGCAATTCTTCCAGTTCTTCAGGCTTTACCTTCGTCCGGATTCTTGGTACCTACGCGTTAGACACAAAAACTAACGCGCTAAGCATAAAGCTTAGTGGGTGTACTAAAATCTCAATATGGAAACATATATAACTTTTAATAATAAATAAATCACAATATATATATATATATATATATATATATATATATATATATATATATATATCAATTCAAATCATGTTCAAAACAATTAAATTTCAGAATCAAAGTATATAATAATTTCAAGCACTTGAACTTCAGTAATGAGATCAATATATAATTTTCGATCAATAAAAACATTCAATACACTTTTCAATTCCAATCAATTCTGGCCCGCTAGAATACTAAACATATACGGACTGGAATATGGGTCAAGCTCCCAACCCCCAGAACGAATTCTGAGGAGGTACGTGTCTCCCAACTCTAGGACCGTGGGTACGGAACCTAGAGAGGTACATAGCTCCCTATCCCAGGAACGAATCCTTGGGAAGGTACATTAACTCCCAACCCCCGGGACAAATCCCGAGGAGGTACGTATCTCCCAGCCTCTGGACGAATCCAAGAGGAGGTACATCAATATCATCAATATCAATCAATCAATATCGGCGCAGTACTGCTCAATAAAACCCAGCTGGTATACCAACCTCCTATATCCACTTCTATGTCTACGTATCCTAGGGCCGTTTCAATAAACGATTTTCACAATAATCACAATAATTACTTAATAATCGATAATCATTCAATAGTCATATAAATCACATAATAAACTTCAAGAAATATGAACAATATTCACATACAAGTCTAAATCAACTGTTTAAAACGAAATCGGAAATATTCGAAACACAAACAAATGCGATCTCGTATAAAATCTTTCCGAAATCAACCATGAGTATATCAATCATCAATTTTTTTACAAATTGAAAACATTTAACAAAATCAAAATCGAAAACAATTAACGAAATCGAAATCGGAAACAATTAACGAAAATGAAATCTAAACGAAAACGATAAACATAACGAAAACAAAAACGTAAACGATAACGAAATGCTTTTCGTAACGATTTCGAAAAATAACGTACACCAACCTCGGTACCGTCTTTTCGTTCGAGAATCTCGGTTCGACGATTTTGTTTTCCTTTCCTTTCCCTTCTCTTTCTTTCTTCTTCTTCTTCTTCTTCTTCTTCTTCTTCTTTCTTTTCTTTTCTTTCTTCTTCTTCTCTCTTCTTCTTCTTCTTTTTCTTCTCTCTTTTCTCTCCTTTTATCTCTTTTTCTCGGTTCTTTCTCTCTCTGTTCTGTTTTCTCGCTTCTGCGAGAAGCTTCTATTTTTTTTATATTTTTTTCGCCATCGCGACCGCCGTCGCGACCTGTGGTCGCGGCACCAGGTCGCGACACTCACTGGAGTGCGCGCACCGCCTTCGTCGCGAGCGCACCCTGGTCGCGCGAATGGTCGCGTTGCTCTCTGCCCGTTTTTGACACTTTCATCGCGAGCAGTCCATCGCGACCTGTGGTCGCGGTGGCTGGTCGCGATGCTCACTGCCAGGTTTTGCCATTTTCTTCGCGAGCAAGCCATCGCGACTTGTGGTCGCGGTGACCAGGTCGCGATGCTCTCTGGTTCAGTTTTTCCAATTTTTCATTTTTCTCAAATAGTAAAAATTTTTCATTTTACATTTAATTACATTTACACCCCCTCAAATAGTAAAAATTTATTTTTCACATATTTCATATATATCAAAAATTCATTACCCAAAATCCGGGATGTTACAATTCTCTCCCACTTAAGAAATTTCGTCCTCGAAATTTACCTCAATTAAACAGTTGGGGATATTGCTGTCGCATCGTTTCTTCACTCTCCCAGGTAGCCTCTTCCACTTTATGGTTCCTCCAGAGAACTTTCACCAGTGGCACTCTTTTATTTCTAAGTTCCTTGATCTCCCGATCAAGAATCTGTACTGGTTCCTCCTCATATGTCAGGTCTGGTCGGATTTCAATACTTTCGGCCTGCACTCTGTGGGAAGGATCAGATCTGTATCTCCTCAGCATCGATACATGGAACACATTATGGATCTTTTCCAATTCTGGAGGTAAAGCTAGTCTGTAGGCTACTGGTCCCACACGTTCAATGATTTCGTATGGCCCAATAAACCTAGGACTCAACTTACCTTTTCTACCAAATCGAAGCACTTTCTTCCACGGAGATACTTTCAGGAACACTTTCTCACCGACGTCATACTCTATCTCTTTTCTTTTCAAATCTGCATACGATTTCTGTCGGTCAGAAGCAATTTTCAATCGATCCTTGACAATCTTCACCTTCTCCTCAGTCTGTCGAATCAAGTCTGGGCCTACTAACCTGTCTTCTCCTAACTCTGTCCAGCACAATGGAGTCCTGCATTTCCTCCCATACAGTGCCTCATACGGTGCCATCGCTATGCTCGACTGATAACTGTTGTTGTAGGCGAATTCAATCAATGGGAGATGATCCGCCCAACTTCCTTCAAATTCAATTACACAACTTCTGAGCATATCTTCAAGCACCTAAATCACCCTTTCTGATTGTCCGTCTGTCTGTGGATGGAAGGCTGTACTGAAACTCAGTCGAGTACCCAAGGCTTCTTGAAACTTCTTCCAGAATTTGGATGTAAACCTCGGATCTCTATCCGATATAATGGATACAGGCACTCCATGCAATCTGACTATCTCTCTGATATACAATTCTGCCAGTCGATCCAGAGAGTAGTCAGTTCTGATAGGTAGAAAATGTGCCGACTTCGTCAATCTGTCCACTATAACCCATACTGCATCGTGTTTACTCCGGGTGAGTGGCAATCCAGTGACAAAGTCCATTGTGATGCGATCCCACTTCCATTCAGGTATTGCTATTGGCTGTAACAATCCTGATGGAACCTGGTGTTCAGCTTTCACCTGTTGACAAGTCAAGCATTTGTTCACACATTCTATCACATCCTTTTTCATACCAGACCACCAGTACTGGGTTTTCAAATCTCTGTACATTTTCGTGCTACCTGGGTGCATTGCATATAAACTGCTGTGTGCCTCTGTCAGGATCATTTTTCTCAATTCTTCATCTTCTGGAATGCAAATCCTGTCTCTGAAACACACAATACCATCAGTTCTGATTGAGTAATCCGGATGCTTCCCTTCTGGGATCTGTTCACATATCAGTTGGATTCTAGCATCCTGCTTCTGTTTCTCTGCAATCTGCTGAATCAAACTAGGTCTGCATATCAATTCAGCTACCACTGCATTATCTGAATTCAGCTGCAAATGTACATTCATAGCTTTCAGAGCAAACAATGCTTTTCTGCTCAATGCATCAGCGACTACATTCGCCTTTCCTGGATGGTAGTCAATTATGCAATCGTAGTCTTTAATCAACTCCATCCATCGTCTCTGCCTCAGATTTAGCTCTCTCTGGGTAGGCAGATATTACATTTACACCCCCTTAAATAGTAAAAATTTATTTTTCACATATTTCATATATATCAAAAATTCATTACCCGAAATCCGGGATGTTACAGAAAACCTCGTGATTAGTGAGCTGCGGGTTGTTTCTCTGGTGGTCAATTAGCTTAGCGGGGTGTTGTAATTCGACTCATTTGATGTTCCTCTCTACGTAGTCCATTAGGTTTAGAGCCCATTTAGTCCAGTAGCGATTCTCTGGTCCTGTGTGTGCATTGGGCCTTCTTAGAAGGGTTCAGCATTTTTAGGCCTATGTAATTTTATACACAACATTAGCCCCCTAGCTTCTAGCTCCATAATTTTAGGGTAGAAGTTGTCTTCTTTATGCGAGCTGTGGTTAAGCGAGCTATCACTAGCTGGCCTCTTTAGGAAGCTCACGAGTCACCCTTTAGGGTCGCAGGTCCCAAGCACCGGAGGCGGTTACTTTTCGGTGAGTGGGACGAGTCATGTCAAGCGCCACGTATATTCTGCGCATTTAATGCGAGCGTTAAATTTGTGCCCTTTCGAGTATCCTGCCATATCCCAAGGTTGAATGGCGGCCGTTGATCTCCTTCCAATTAATTATTGCTTTAATCCAACGGTTTGAGTTCTTCGTCTATATATGGTCGTTTATGTTTTTCTCTTCATTTTTTGCAAACTTCGAGGAAGTTCTTTTTCTGCTGTTGAGAAATTGGGTTACGCTTCATCTTCTGTTTAGTCTTGGTCTTCAGAAAACGTCTTCAAGGCTTCGTATCCTCTTGTGCGATTGGGTCTGTCTTTCTTTTTGCTTTGTCGTGCCTGCCGTCTTCTGCTCTCTTTTGCGGTGAGTTCTCTGCCTTTCTTTCGCTGCATGTTTCTTGTGGTGGTTGCTTCTTTTCGAATCTTCTATTTCGAATCTGTTAGGATTATGCTCAATAGCAACAGTGTAATAGTGTAGTGTATTTGACAATCGATCTCATATAAATAAAAGTGATTTCTGTTTTAACAAATCTTATAGCAATTATATCAATTGTCAAAAGTAAATAATCATAAGGTCAAGAGACTATCAGAAATAAAAGAATTGTTCATACATCTGGATATGTATGAGGTAGACACAATTCTTTAGTTAGTCTCGAATAAACATTCACAACTTAAGATACGAGGTTAGGCACCCTTATTTTGTTAAAGTTGTAGATTCTTTTGTTAGCATTTGAGCGGGATCAAATGTGATATGATGAGTCTAAAATCATCAAAGTGTCTTTGGACAAAAGAATCTAGTGCACTAGGTGCATTGAATAGGATCACTGTAGAAAACTTTATCCGCAACCGTTAGTGGATAAAAGTATTCAACTGAGACAATCGGAGAGTCTATCTGAATCCTGAGATAAATGATGGACTTATGGATGCACGTGTTATCATTTGAACTGTCAATGAGTACGATTATATCACCCTCGATGGTTTGGTTGTATTCACATGTATATCGATAGAGGACTTCATTTATAGAAATAGACATCGTGACTGCATTTAGCAAACGTCAGTAGATCATATGGATGTTTTGAGGTATTGGATATTAAATCTTAACGTTGAGTTTTCAATCACTATTGAAACATGGCTTCTGGACAAGTCAAAATATCCAAGTTCGAAAACATAGTCATATGAGTAAATATGGTAACATGGAGAGCAATAGACTGGTCTATGAGCTCTTGGCGATTACTGGTATTTTTCACGAGGATAAACTTTCTCCATTTAGATTGTCTAAGGTACGAATTAGTACGCTCACTCATTCTATCTTTATTTAAGAGTTCAATTTTAGTTCTTTAGTGAAATAAACTAAAATGAATGGATTAGACCTAAATGAATCATTTGTTGATTGTGATTAAGTTGTATCTATTGGAGCTCAAATTTATATAGCCCACCAAGATCCCCAATCCACACGAACTTGAATGGATCACTAATTATATACTACCGGATTATTTATTTGATCCATCTTAAAGAATTGATTTTGGAATTTATTCCAAAAGTTTTTGAGAGGTGCGTTCTTGTGTTTGATCAAGACACGCGGTCACTCGTCAAAATACCTGGGATGGGCAGTCAGGGGCGTGTGACCCCTTGGGTGGCCCTAAGGGATGTTTTTAACATCACGGAAGTATATTGATAATATAATTAGCACATTTAATAAAAATGAAGCTGTTGAAATATATTAAATATATTTATTTAAAGGCATCTGAACTAGTTTCTTTTTGTAAAAATGGGTCTCGTTCATATGTGGATTTTTTCTGGAGGTCCAATGAGATTAATAAAATGGAAAAACAAAGTTTGGCCCATACCAATAGGGGTGGGCCGCATTAGCTAATGTATTTAGCTAAATTACTTTGTTTTATTTTATTATTTAATTAAATGGTAATTAATTAATTAATTGTTTAATTAAAAGTCAAAACACTTTTCTACTAAGAATTAGATTTCTAGTTTTATGCTATTGGTAATAGGAGTTATTTATCAAATCAAATTAAGAAGTTTTTTATATTTATCAAAACTCTAAAGTTGACTATTAGTTGCTTTTAGGAAGTTTTGATAAGTCATTCAAATTCTCAATTATTCTTTAACAATTATTGGATTAATAGATTCAAGAGATGAGATAGGATTGAACTATTGGATTAATAGATTTTTAGGTGAAACACAAATCCTCTAAGAAGAAGAATTCGGCCACCCTATATTACCAAAGGGGAGTTCGGCCAAGCAAGGTTTTGGGTGCAAATTGTGAGTTTTTGTGAGCTTTGATAAGTCAAGAAAAAACTTCCCATATCTAGAAAAAAGTGTGAGAATTCGCCCGAGAGAAAAGAGAGAAAGAACACAGTGTTCTTTGTTTTCTCAAGAGGGTTTTAAGTGATTAACGAAAAAGAAAAGTTTTTTATTTCTCATCCTCAGGTACATAATTCAAAGAAAAGAAGCCCACACTCCAAGTTATCCGCATTCGTGAAGGATTGGAAGATCTTGTGGTTCATAGTCGACACAACATCAAGCTTCACGTTATTCAAAAAGTATGTTACCTTTTGTAATATATTTAATTAACTATGGGTTAAGATCGCTCCTTTGGAAAAATTTTAAAACGTACCAATGCAAAAATTTTTATTTTTTGCGCCTTCCGCTGCTCCGTACTCACTGTTTTTCCTACAGAACCCTCATGTCTTGGGCTTTCGGTTGGCACCTGGAGAAGAAGAAAAACTCTATTTTCATGTATAAATCCCCGCTTGGTCCGTTTGCGTGTTTGTGACTAATCAATCGATAATTGTTATATTTTTACATCCCTTGAACCGTATCTTTTAATTGTAATTTCGAGTATTTTCGGTGCATTTGATGTGTTTTGTGAGCATGTGCAGCTTCTAGGTGATTTCTGTGAATTTACAAATATATAATGAATCGAGCTTAGAACTGTGCACTTTGGGTACCTTGAGGGAGCATGTGATCATTACATGAACATTTAACCAGCTTGCATGCATTAGAGAGCATCAAAGCCACCTTGCATGGAAGAATAAAGGAATCCAGTAGCTACTCTTCACCTTGCATGAGAAGCAAGTTGTAGCAAATAGTGTGCATGCATTGCTGGTCTTACACGTGGAAGAAGAGATGAGTAAACAATATGCATGGCAACCAAAGAAGAAAAGCCAAGCCAGCAGGTCACGCGACCATGGCATGCGAGCATGGGTCACGCTTGTGGCTCGGGTGCGGAGGAGAGTTCCAACACAGTGGGCAACGTGAGCCACCGTGCGAGCTTGGGTCACGGCCATTCGATCACCATGCAGAAGAAACTCCACCAATAGGTAACGCGAGCCATCTTGCGAGCTTGGGTCGCATGTGTCGATCGTGCGGAGAAGAAGTGCAAAACCAGTAGGCAACGCGAGCAGCATCCACGAGACTAGATGTAGCGTTCGTCCCTCGCGTGCACCGATCCAGCAACATCACAGTGTGTACCGTGACCAGGCGGCGTGATCGTCGGTCACGGTGGCTCAAAAATTCTAACACCCTAAGTTGCTTTATAAATTGAAAACGCAGCTGCTGTCATTGGGGGTTTGGCCAGACGAAACTGGACAGCTTCAAGCTACGTTTTTGGCCAAATTTTCATCACTTTTCATCGTCAAAAACACCATCCTTCATCATCAATCATCAACACAAAGTTAGTTCACGGATTGCTTCGAGTATTCATCAAGAGAAGACAAAGATCAACGGAGGAGAAGTCCAAACCGGAAACGAGCGGATTTCAATTCTCGACATCATCGAATGGGTTGTATCACTCCCTTACCTTGTCTTTTTATTTATTTGATAGCATGAGTGACTAGTTTTGTTGTTAGGTGATCGTAGGAACCATGAACGGATTTGGATATTTGACTATGTAATATTTTTTATGTGTTATTTCATGATAATGACTTTGAGTATTATTTCATTATATCGATTGCAATTTATTCTTGTGTCTATGCATTTACGAAAGTAGTTTTCAAGTATCTAGATTAATAGCAACTTGATATCATTGAGTATATTTTTATATTATCACATTGTGTTTAATTCTCGTGTGTTGCGATTGCGAAAGCAGATTGCAAGCTTTCTTGATGAGAACCAATTTGATATATATTGTGATTGTATGAGATATTATGAAATTGCAATAGGGCTTAATTGACTCTTAAATCAATACTGAGTTAGTTTACATAAGAAATTACTTAATTGACCTAGGTATTAAATCAACTATAGTTTCCTTCTGAATTCACTTTATGACCATAGGTGTGTTTGATTGGATTTACACACCATTGCGTGACCCATTCAATCTGGTATGACCTAAGTTGTAGAAGTCTTATCTAGTTAATAACGTGCTTAATAATAGTAATTATATATCCTTATTCGAGATTGGGACCGTGTGACCACCTAACGTTTCCTCCATATATTTCGTCTCGTTTAATATTTGTGTTTTAGTTGTTAAATTAGTTTAATTCCAAAAATCTCCAACAACAATTGATTTACTTTTATTGCATTAGTTAATCTTTAATTTACAGAATTAGTCTCACACGTCCTTGTGGATTCGACTCCGTACTCACGAAAATTTATTACTTTGACACATCCTGCACTTGGGATTATTCCCACGCGTTTGAGCCTGTCAGTGACCCTCTGATGCCTCTGGCTCGAGCCTATAGGTTGCAGTAGACACCTAGGTTTCTCTTTTATGTCTCCTGATCCCAGTATTGTTTTTTTTTTTAGATGTCTAGTTCGAGCACTCAGAGGTCCCGCAAGAACAGAGGGATAGAGGCTTCTGCTTCTGGTCGCCCAGGGGTCACGTCGTCCCAAGAGGGTGCCGTGGAGGCAATAGTACTTAGCCAGGTTGATAAACTCTACTACCCTTGAGAAGTGGAGGTGGTAAACGATGTAGAGATACTGGACAGCCTTACAGGGGGTTGCGACGGAAAAAGAATATTTTCGCGTCTGTTTCTTCCAGGACCTATCAGGGGCATTTGAGGGTCATGGTGGATCTCTTTCGATTCCCCAGTGGCCACTAGGTGTTAGTGCTAGTAGTGGTCGATAGGGCTGCTTACCTGCCTCCTGGTTTTGTCGCTGTTAGCCGCTCCCATCTGGAGGCGGGCTTGAGGTTCCTTATGCTGGGGTTCCTCATCGACGTGCTGAATCTCCTGAAGCTTGCACCCATACAACTTATTCCTAACTCGTATGGTTAGCTTCTCACCCTGTACCTTTTATTTAGGAGGAACGAGCTCCCCCCGCCTAGTGATAACGTTATTAAACATTGTTTCGCCTTGAGACGGTGTCCCCTACCAAGGGGCTCATCTGAGGGTTCCCTTCACGAGGGGATGTATCATCTGGTTGTGCGGGCTAATGAGCTCAAGGGGCTACTGCTGGGGAATTCTAGTTCGAACACCGGGGATTATAAGGCGAGCTACGTTTTTGTTAAGGGCCCCAAAATTGAGCTCCTGCATCATAGGAGTTTCATTCTGAAGCCTGGTGAGTTGGTTTCACACCCTATTTTCTTTAATTTTGCCATGTATTTACCTTTCCTCTCTTGTTTGTTTGCAGACGGTACGGGCTCGAACCCTTTTCTTTTTGAGGAGAAGAGAATGACATTCGACACCCTTACGGCCTTGGTCCCGGAAGACTGAAGAGCTCGCTGATGGAATTCAAACTCGTTCCAGATAACCGGGGGCACTGTATCATCCTACGGAACGGGGTACTGAAGCGGCTTATCTGCGTGCCCCGAGCAAGAAAGTGGTCCCAACTAGTCAGGTTCAGAGGATGGTTGTTGCTGGTCCATGATCGGTCATTTATTTTTATATATTTACGACCCCTAAACCGTATCTTTTAATTGTATTCTTAAGTATTTTTAGTGCTTTTGACGTGTTTTTCTTAAGTGTGCAGGTTTAGGGACCTAAGTGATGATTTTGTATATTTATGGGGAAAAAGTGTAAATTCAGTAACTTTGGGGAAGGGCATCTATGAAAGAATAGCAAAGTTCTGGGGTAAAACTGCAATTTCAGAAAGTTCCACCAAACTTAAGTGAAACGGTGCGTTTTGCACCAAAGGTTTCTAACTTAAGTGGAACGGCGTCGTTTTGGTTAAGAAAGAAAAACAAAAAAAAGAAAAAAACCAGACAGCGCCATGCACAGCCCTCCCTCGCGCGACCAGCTCCCCCGCGTTGAAGACGAACCCGCGCCCAACCAGTGAGCAGTGCGAGCTCGACCGCGACCAGCCCCTCCTCGCGGTGCAGAAGAAGAAGTGACCAGTGAGCAAGGCGAGGACCGAGCGCGACCTGTGCTCGCGTGGGGAACTCGCGGTGCAGAAACTTCATGCATCCAGTAAAGGTGGCGAGGAAGACCGCGACCTGTGCTCCTCGCGGTGCTGCTAGCGTTCTAGCCGCTCCTAGCCGTCCAGTGAAGGCCGCGACCAAGCCACCGCGACCTGAAGAAATTCCCGCCCTAATTGGGCTGCATATAAAAGGAAAGTTGCAGAAACTTGCCAAGAGAGAGAGAGCTCGTGGCAGTGCAGTCCAGCAGCTTCCAAGCTGCTCCAAGGGTGATCTCCACCCTCCTTGCTCCTCCCAAACACATCCCAAGCATTACAAATCATCACAACAACTCTAGATCGTGGGTGTTCATCGAAGAAGACGAAGATCGAAAGTGGAGAAGTTCAAGCCGGACCAAAGCGGAACTTCGAGTCTTGAGAGCTTCAATGGGTTGTATTTCATCTCATTTATCTTCCTTGATTGTTCATTTATGATTATGAGTTGTTAGAACTATTGTTAGGTAATTTTCGGAACCGTGAACGGATTTGGATTTTATTGTTTATGAATATATTTTATGTGATTTATCTCATGATATTATGTGCTTAATAATAATCAATATATTTTCCATTTCCGTGATTGGAACCGTGTGACTACCTCGCATTATCCTCCATTGAATCCGTCACGTTTTATATTAATTGTTTTAGTTAATTTAATTTAGTTTAATTATTGAAAACCATGATTATGAGCTAAACTTGTGAGTTGGGGTTTTGATGGATCCTATTCTATGATGATTGAATGAATTGATTGTTTAATTTGTTGCGGTTGATTATTGCATTGTTGAGTGGTTTTATTGTACTTAATGCTTTGAATGTGAAGGCCTACATTTAGATGATAAATTGGTGGTGTGTTATGTACCGAGAGGAGACGCCCACCACGTGCTCGATATAATGTCCACCACAAGTAGAATTGGATAGAGATATACTAATTTGCTTGTGTGATCACATAGGGTGTTTATTGTAACTAATGCATTTCCATGCACTTGGATATACCATCGAGAGATAGGATATTAGTGTGTGCGGAATAGGTCCGATTTACCTCGAGAGGGGACTTTGGATAATTTAGATGAACACGGTCATCATCATGCATAGTTAAACCTCAACAATGTGCTCTCATGAAATTCAATCGGATGGATTAGGTGAATTCAAATACCCTAACTAATCTCTCATATTGGTTGTTTGCTTTATTTTCATGTCTTTATATTTTTTATCATTTAATACCTTTCGATTATCCAAATAGAAATAGGCTTGGTTAATTTTAGTACTCAACGCCTAAATATTCCTGTGGAGACGATAATTTACTCATCATTTTATTACTTGTGCCGACCCCGTATACTTGCGGGTAACAAAAAGTGCATCAAGTTTTTGGCGCCGTTGCCGGGTATTTTTAGTTGTGTTGATATTAATACCGATTAAGTCTATAGCTAATTTGGATTTGTATATATTTTATTTTTATTCTTTTTAATTTTGATTTTTTTGTTTTCTATGGAGGACATGTATCCTTGGTATGAGGCGCAGGAGTTTACCGAGGAAGTGGCAACTAGAGACTACGAAGCACCTCTGGGTTGTTTCTTATGTGGGGGGCCGCATATGAGTACTGATTGTCAAGTGGGCAATCCGTTTGCTGAGAGCCGTTCTGAGCAAATGCAGTACGAGGGCTATGTACATTATCAACGGAACAACCCCTACCTGAGCTCGTACAATCCTGGGTGGAGCAATCATTCCGAATCTCATTGGAGCGACCAGCAGGAATATCAGGAAGTTGATCTAGCATTGGAGGACATGATTTTAAAATTCATGTCTAAGATGGATGAAAGAATGGATTCCCAAGATGAGGCCCTGAAGAAGCTGGAAGCTAAACTTGATCAAGTTGCTCAACATACTCAAGCAGCTACCCAACGCTTGGAGATTCAAATCAGCAAATTAGCTACAGAGATCCAATGGCAAGAGCACGAACCATATCATATGGTGCAATGCAATGAAACGGCCGTGGAAATCGAAGAGCAAATTGAGCATCAGATTTGGGTTGATCAAGTAGAGACGGAAGGGAGCAAGAACTTGTTTTATGGAGATGAGGCATCTACCCTTCCAGAACCACTTGAGTTATGTCTAGTCCACAGCGCCATTACAAAAGAAGAAAGCCACCAAGATACATACGTTTTTGTAGACCTCGGAGAAGGGAAGTCCAAACCGCCTCCGCCCTTTGAGCAGAACCCGCACTTGGGCCGTAAAAAGATACCTTCGCATTCGAGGTATGCAGTGCTGGGAGAGTCGTCTTCTCTTCCAGTCATTTGGTTAGGATGGTGCGGTAAGCTAATGAGGAGATACCAATCATGGGGGAGGTGGGCGAAAGCTCAAGCGATGAGGTAAAATCTGTATATTATTTTCTTTTATTTTATTTTGATTTTTTTTTTTAGTTTAAATTTTCTTGTGTTTCGTAACTATTTCCCATGAACATTTTGAAGTGTTGTGTCTTGAGTTGAAAATTTTGAAGTTCGGGGGAAGTTTGGTTGGATGTACATATTATTGAAGTGTTTGATTTTTTTGATTTTGTTTTTGTTTGTTTTTGTGTGTCTATTTAGATTTGTTAGTTGTGGATATCTAGGGTTGTTAGTTGTGGATATTAGGGCTGTTGTTATGTGTTCATTTGTTTTGTGAGTTTTTGTTTTTATGTCGAGTTTGATTGTTTTTAGTTTTTATTTCTAGTTTTTTTGTTTTTATTTCTTTATAAGCCCCTTTTCTTCGTACGTAAGGTGTAAAACATTGAGGACAATGTTTATTTTAAGTTTGGGGGTATTGTTTGGTGTTTGTGTGTTTGTGTGTCTTGTTGGTGTATATAGGTTGGAAACCTAGACTTTCCTCATACGCAATGCGTTTGGGAGACTTAGGTATAACAATGCCACGTACACCAATTTTCGAGTCTTTTATTGTATTTTCATGTTTTGTTATGTTTGTGTTAGGATGGCGAAACCATATGCATACTTTACAGATAATTGAGTAATAATATGTAAATACTTAGGTCATTTGAGTGTACAAAGTTGTTATTTGGAATAATGCCGGTAGTGTTTTTGCATCTAAACATATAGGTCTGACGTCTTTGCATTGTAATATGTGACAACTTTCAATTAATAGCTCTGATTAATAGTGGAGACTACCCTTGGTGAGATTTTGAGATTATTGCGTATTTATACTGAGGGAATTTTTCGTTTCTACTCTTATACACTTTCTTGAGCTTTATTGTCATTAGATTGATCTCTATAGGTTTGCATTGGATGTTAATGAACTGCATTATGAAAATCTTGTATATATGTTTTGAATGTTCAATTGAGTAGATTTTAGAGATAGATCTAGGCATTGTGTGTGAATTCCTAAATAGCTTGATTTCCTATTCGTAATTGCGTGCTCCCTATCCCATTCGCGGCCAAACACTCGCATATTAGCCTTTTATTGTATGACCTACATACCCAAAAATCCTAGCCGAAATTGTAAGACGTTACCTTTGACGCTTGGAAACTAGAGACAATTAAAAGAAAAATGTGTACGTGTTGAGTGAGGAAAGATGAGTGGAGCTAAAAATATGAAAAGGATGGGGCAAATGTGCAGAAAAAGAGAATAGCCAACATTAAAAATAATGAATAAAATAAAAAGAGTTGGCTAAAATGAGAAAAAGGAGTGAAATGCACAAAGTAAAAATTGAAAAAGGATTGAAAAAGAGGTTGAAGGAGAAAGGTGTAGAAGAGGAAGGGAAGAAAAGTTGAGCAAATTTGGTAATCGTGAGAGAAATTGCACGAATTGAAAATTTAAAAAAAAAAGTCTCTCAATAGGTTTCCAAGTGAGTTGAACCCGATTTCCGTTCTTTTTGAGCCAATCACCTTAAGCCCCATTACAACCATATAAAGACCTGTTGATCTCCTGAGGAAATTCAATTGTAATATTTGACATGTATATACACGAATTTTTCTGTTCTTAGCATTTGATATCTTTCATGAGATCCTTTGTTAAATTTATGCGTTCTTTCTAATTATTGTTGCATGCGACACAGTTTGAAATTCTTTGCTCATAAATTCCAGTCGTATGCAGTTGAAAGTGTGATTGCCTAAGTTCTGAGTGCTATTGAGTGAAAACTTATGATACTAGAGTCGAGGCGAATTATATCAGCGGTTTATTGATATGGAAGGTGTCACGATTATAAATGCGTTGCATGTTAGTGTCCTGTATGATATATGGTGTATTAGATGCAAAAACACTACCGGCATTATTCCAAATAACAACTTTGTACACTCAAATGACCTAAGTATTTACATATTATTACTCAATTATCTGTAAAGTATGCATATGGTTTCGCCATCCTAACACAAACATAACAAAACATGAAAATACAATAAAAGACTCGAAAATTGGTGTACGTGGCATTGTTATACCTAAGTCTCCCAAACGCATTGCGTATGAGGAAAGTCTAGGTTTCCAACCTATATACACCAACAAGACGCACAAACACACAAACACCAGTCCACGAGGCCAGTCTCAGGCGGGAGTCGGCCAATAACAACAACAACGCCTACCACGGAGTTCGATGAGGAGCCTGAATATAAAGAAATCATCCATGGGCAAGAGGGTGGTCGAAACCCTTCTTCTTGCCCTTTTTAAAAAGACTAAATTGGCGGCTTCCAAGAAGAACGACCAGGTCTTGCTCCTGCAGGATTCTACTTGCAAGCCCTTGCCTCATGTTGCCGTTGTTGAGGGTGCTCGCGGAAAGGGGAAGGGATTAATTTCGATGCTTCCGCGGAGTAGCCTGTCCAGAGAGGATGTTCGACCCTTCTGTTGTGGTGGGCTCTGCTGCTTATCCGTCCTCGAGCCGGGGTCTTGGCTTAGTTATGAAGGAGTACCTAAAGCAAGCTCCGATGCTTTACAAGGAGTTCCTTACTGGGGGCCTAAGCCAGCGCATCGAGGAGGATGAGGGTCCGGATCTTCGTCACACGTTAGTTCGTCATGCTCTCCTAGTAAGCTTATGCATTTACATGCGTGTTTCTTATACATGTGTACACTATTCTTTGGCTTATTGATCTTGTTTCTCTCTTATCAGACCGCCAACTTGTCATATAAAATTATGCTCGAATCCGATGACAACGACGCGAAGAGGAGGGTTCTTCGTGACGAGATTTTGAAGATGAAGTCGGGGCTTACTATTGCGAAGGGTCGTAAGAAGGGACTGGCGGCAGAACTCGAGAAATTACGAGCCCGCGAGAAGGCCTTGGAGATGGAGCTGAAAGAATCGGTTGCTACGTTAAATGAGAAGCACGCTGAAGCCGAGCGGGCCCGCGGTAACGTGGCTCAAGCCTAGAGACAAAGCTCACGCTTAAAGACAAATGGAGAAGCTACAACAGGGCTTGGCCAGAGCTAATAAGAAGCTTTCTCAAAGGGAGAGGCGTTGGAATGAGGAGAGAGTTGTCGTGATTGATGAAGTTCAGCGTGACCTTCTTTACAGTATCTGGCTTCATCATTCAAACTTGCCATTGGACTTCCTTGGTCAGCTTGTTGAGAAGTTGATTAAGGAGTTTGAGGAACTTCAGGCAGCCGATGCTATCGAGGCCCCTGTGGAGGATTAGGGCGCCGGGGATGGAAATGATGGCCAAGCTTAAGGTCTGACGCTTCTTCGATTCGACGAACCTCTTCTTCCTCTTTATATATTACGGCCTCCTCACCTTTTTGATGCTGCTATAGTGAGGTTGCCGCCATTCATTGACTTTCTCACCTTCACGATTCTTCCTACTTGACCGAGCTCGTTCCTCTACTAGTGCGGACTTCACACATATCAATCCCCCCATTCTGATTGCTACACGCCACTAAACTCAAACTTGTTCCGAGGGAAGGGGTCAACAGCAGATCAACCGTTTCCCTAAACGTAAGCGAGCTTCTCTATGCGACTCCCCAAGCACAATAGTGAATCATGAGATGCATGTGCCTTTTTACGAAGTTCTTAAAGCATGATGGCGAATTCCAAATTTATTTTGAGAGTTTCTGTACGACTCATCGAGCACTATAGTGAACTCGAGCTTGTTCTGTGGTGGAATTTCAAAAATAAGAAAATTCTTCCCATCATAGACGAGTTTCTCAGTATGACACTTTGATCAGGCTAGTAGATCCGAGCTCATCCTGCGGTGGAACTTCAATAACAAGAAAATTCTTTTCCATCGTAGGCAGGCTTCTTATTATCAAGTTCAGATGAGCAGGCTTGATATAGTTTTGTCAGGCAGTTTCTCCCTTGCTTTCAACGGCTTTGTTATCATCATTAGCGATGGAAAGTGCACTAGTAAAATGTTGGGATTTATGCCCTAAAGCTTGTAATTGTAAATGGTTAAAGACTTAATAAAAATTATTCAGATTATCATTCAAGTTTATAAATGTTTTATATTCAGTAATACATTCGTATTGTGCAAGAACATCCTAGATTGCAAGATGTAATCTCAGAATGAGTATATGATGGTTATATACAGAGAGGATTCATTTTGAGACATGCAATCTAAAGAGTCCGTAGAGAGCGAACAAAGCTGGGTACTTTATTTGTGATTGATCTACTGCTGCGGTCCATTCTATAAAGTACGGTGGTCTTATCCTAGACCGCTCATGTAGTTGACATGAGAATGGAGACACCTTATATGATGAGATCATATAGGACTAGGCCACGATTTATATGAATCTCTCACCAAGATCCGTTAGTAGATGAGATTCATATATAATCGATAAAAGATGGCTATTTATAGGTGATCTTAATCATGAGTGTCTTATTGACTCCTTCAGGTTGGATCGTGGCTTTTGATTTACCATGAGTGAGGTTGATATGAATCTCGACCAATACCTCTGTATCTTGGAGTTGCAGTTTGACTTATGGTTGGGAAGGTTTAAAGACAATAGTGGAATCCACTCCTTCTTGATTGAAGTAGATGAGTAGTTCCCTTAAGGGTTGATTCAGGGCTTGAACAATTATGAGCGCTCTTCTTCTTCCGTGAGGAAGACAGGATTTAATTGTTCATTAGAGAATCAATGGTACTTAAAGGAAAAGGTATTTCTAGAAGGGTATAACGGACTTTATGACCCAGCGCTAGTTATGAACTATTTATGGAGTATCACACTATATGCAATTAGCTATATCAATGGACACTGAGACTTCAGATTGTATAAACACGTCTACAGTTTTGAGAGTGCAGCCTCTGAATTTTAGTGGAATAACTCTGAGGTTAATAATCGTGAAATATTAATTAAATAGTTTTAATTAATATTATTAAGTATTATTGGAGCTCAAAACTGTGGGTCCATTAGGTCCCCTTACTAACCCTTATGATTGTTGGTAACAAGAGTCACGGTAGATTAATTGGATGGTCCAATTAATAGTGTTACGAAAGTAATGCGATTTAAATAAAAGAGAATAATTAAATAATGTGATTATTTAATTAATTAAATATTTAATAAAATAATAGAAATTAATAATTATAATTATTAATTGTATTTATTAAATATGAAGTCACGTGATTAAATAATGACTAGAACAAAAGAATTAAAATAATTAGATTATTTTAATAGTCCAAAAGGTCACAGGTTCAAATCTTTAGGGAGACCAAAAATAAATAGGATTTAGAATCTTATTTTGACTTGGTCAAACTAAAACCCTAAAGGACTAATATATAAGTGTTATATAGTTATGAAAAACCTAACCTAACATATAAGTGAAAAAGAAAGAGAGTTTGACCACCAAAGAGAGAAGAAAAGAGAAAAAAGTTTTTTCTGACTCTCCCCTCTTTTGCAGGATTCGGTCGGCCCTAGGGAGATGAGATTCTCCGTTCGTTCTTTTCACGTGACCTCCATCTCTTACCGTGACGTGCCCACACACGGGTTGTCAGACCGCGGGTCATAGCTCGGAAGATTTGGTGGTAGATCGAAGATTCAGAAAAAGAAAATCAAGAAAAATGAATGTAGTTTCATGGAATCTTTTTCTGCGTATATATAGGAACTCGTTCCTGATTGAAAAACTGTTTTTTAAAATAAGAAAATTTTTGAAACCTAATTCTACTTGTTATACGATAATCAAACGTTTTCTAAAACTCCCTTCAATTGGTATCAGAGCAATTGATTCTAAGTTTTTTATATATGCAAAAGAAAAAAAAAACTACATATTTCTTGTTTTTAATTTTTCTTATTGATTCTTAATCTATTGATATATTATTGTGTAGGCACAAATCTAGAATGTATGATTTGATTGTATAATTATAAAAGCGTAATTGATCGTTAATTGTATGGTGTCATGGGTTCTAGGTTTCTTTTTTTGTTAATGCCGAATCTATTATTGGCTATTTCATATATTTTGTAATTAACTGATGTGTAACCATAGCAAACGGTGTCCAATTAAGGCAATTCAAAAATTGGTGGAAAGAAGAGATCCCGACGAAGACAACCGCGTAAACGACATCAAAAAAGAAGCCTGGACAAATCCTCACCTTCCGCTGCAAGCCGGCTGTGTGGCAGACCCGAAACAGGGCAGTGCACTTGTGCGCAAGGGACTGTCATGGCAGGTTTTGGGGCTGTTCTTATGGATTTTTTTGCGAGCGATTTTGCTGTGTATTTTCTTCCGAAAGCTCGTACTTGACGCCAGGATCAGGACAAGTGTCCACCCTTGATTTGAGGATGTTAGAACCTGACTTTTCGCTACCATAGATCTTAGGAACCCCAGCCTGATTGCGTATCTCCATATGGATATCCAAAATAGAAAGCTGCCGGCTCCGACAATGAGCTCGCCACACTTTCCTCGCATGCTAAAGAACCCTCTTAGATTTATCCATATTGCTGGCTACGGCGAGATCTACCACATTAAGCACTTCAGGGCCAACATTAGACGCCACAAGGTTTCAACCCTCCTTGATGTCTTTTCTAAACTCCTGGTGCATGAAGGCGTCAAAGACAGGAAAAGCTTTATAACGATCCACAGTCCTGATCTCCATCTTGAGTTTAGTTCCCTTCATGGTAAATTTGTAAGAATCCACCATGGTGTTCAAATTTTTGATTTTCTCTTCTCACTGAGCAAGCTTTTCTTCCATATCAACTCGAGTAGTGACAGCAGCATCGAGTAAACTGTTAGCATAAGTAATGGCCTCATCCTTCTCAGTAATAAGGGAGACCTTTTTGGCTTTAAGGATTTTCACCTTTTCTTTAAGAGCGTCTCGCTCCTTCGCAGCCTCGCGATCATTTGGAAAAAGTTTTTTTTGCTTCAAGTTCTATAATTCGATACTGTAGAACCTCTATGTCCCTCGCAACAGCATCAATAGGAGCTGCAGACCAAAACGCTTAGAATGGCCAAAATACGAAAAGAATGTATTTAAACAATAAGAGCAAAACTCACTAAAGAAAAAAGAACGAAGAAAGACCGGAGTTGCTTCTCGACAGTCTCCCCCAAAAAGCTGTCTGCATCCCCCTCGCACATGGAACAAATGTCCCCACTCAGCACCCTTCCGAGAATATCTTTCAAGGAGGGGCTCGGCAGCGCAGGAATATCGTTAGCCCGAGAACTCTCTACAACCTCAACTGGAGGAATGGGAAATTTAGCGCTTTCTTCATTTTTGGACTCGGAGATCGCTTCGGTCTCTTGGGCTACTGGACCCTTGTCTCTACCTACAAAGTGACGCACTAGCCTTTCTTTGTCTAACTCCTCCTTGACTATCCTCGCAGTAAAATGTGTTTGTTCTTCTGGGACAGCCTTTGAAATAGCCTCTAATATGTCTTCAGGCGAAGGAGGCACAAAGTTAATTGGAGGAACGAGCTTCACAGGACACTCCAACCTGTGGCTCATTCTCGTCCGACTAGAAGGACGACCCGAAGCAATGGTTTTGTACCTAACTCTCGGAGATAGGCCAAGGTCGTTGGGACCAGCGACTAACCTCTGCCACTTAGTAGGTGGCTCGAGGGTAGGAATGGGAACTTCCTTAGCGACGGGGATAGAAGGTTCCTCCGAGACACTTGCCTTGCATTTCGGAGAAACATGCACTCTCTCCCTCGAAGGAACGGTTGTCTTAGCCGGGAAACTATTCTTCTTCTCATTTCCCTTGTGGCTCTCTCAGCAAGAAGCAGCTTCGAGACTTTTTAGATCCCTCACATCTCGGCTGCATACGGGATCATTCTCCTGAACTAAAAAGAAAAAAAGTGTCAGTATCACTACGAGTCGAAGGATGCAATTTAAAATACGATGAACAGAGATAATACCTATTGCGAGGACGATTATGAGGGCAGCTATTCGTTGTATAATGAAAAATATCAAAGGCGCGACGAACCAATGCCTTGTTAGAACAAAGCAAAGTCGTTGATCGATCGTCCACGTGAGATGTGACTACTCGCAGAACACGCTTGGACTCCTTGTTGGTCAACTTGAGTCATTTACTCCATGAATTTGCGAAGAAAAACACAGAGTTACACTTAGCGACAAAAACACGCCAAAAACGAAACCGTAACAATGCGAAAAATACCTGGCTTCATGAAGTGGCAAGGAACATACGCCTCTCGTAGGGAATTTTCTTTGTCGGCGGGAATGCGGTGTCCCCAATCCCCCTCGACGAAGAACCAAACTCCCATCCAAAACTTGTTGGAGGAGAGGAACCCTAGATGACGCCCTTTTTCTTCTCGTCCGAGACATCTAAATTTCCGAACAGCTTCTTGCTGTTCTTGCCAACGGGCAGCCATTTCGAGGAGTTGAAGGACGCGAGATAATGATAACCGGGCTCATACGACGACGGTTGTAGTTGATAACAATGTCGTATCTTGTTTGGGGAGAGATCTGAGAAGCCCAGAGATCGCACAGCTTGCATAGGGCCATCAAGGTTGTAACATCCCGGATTTCGGGTGATGAATTTTTGATATATGTGACATATGTGAAAAAATAAATTTTACTATTTAAGGGGGTGTAAATGTAATTAAATGTATGTTTATTTTATGATTTCCAGCAGACCGGATTGAATAGTGAAAAATGAAAAAAAAATGAAAAATTGGAAAACTGGACCAGAGAGCATCGCGACCTGGTCACCGCGACCACAGGTCGCGATGGCTCGCTCGCGGTGAAAAACGCAATTTCGGGCAGTGAGCATCGCGACCAGTCACCGCGACCACAGGTCGTGATGGCTTGCTCGCGATGAAAATGGCAAAACCTGGCAGTGAGCAACGCGACCAGCCACCGCGACCACAGGTCGCGATGGACTGCTCGCGATGAAATTGTCAAAAACAGGCAGAGAGCAACGCGACCATTTGCGCGACCAGGGCGCGCTCGCGACGAAGGCGGTGCGCGCATTCCAGTGAGCATCGCGACCTGGTGCCGCGACCACAGGTCGCAACGGCGGTCGCGATGGCGAAAAAAATATAAAAAAAATAGAAGCTTCTCGCAGAAGCGAGAAAACAGAACAGAGAGAGAAAGAACCGAGAAAAAGAGAGAAAAGGAGAGAAAAGAGAGAAGAAAAAGAAGAAGAAGAAGAGAGAAGAAGAAGAAAGAAAAGAAAAGAAAAAGAGGAAGAAGAGGAAGAAGGAGAAAGGAAAAAGAGAAGGGAAAGAAATCGTGGAACCGCGGTTGGTCGAACGAAAAATGGTACCGAGGTAGATGTACGTTTGTTTTCGAAATCGTTACGAAAAGTTTCTCGTTATTGTTTTAGTTTTCGTTTTTGTTTCCGTTTCCGTTTTTGATTTCGTTAGAAGATTTCGTTTTCGATTATTCGTATGAAAAGTGTTTATTTTATATGTAAAAATTGATGATTGGTTGATCTTGGAACACGTTGATGTTAGATCGCATCTTGGTTTTCTTTCGATTTTGTAGATTCCATTAATAATAATACATGATTTATATTTTTGTATGATTATTGTTGATTTTGGACTGATTTGTGATAAATTGTATTTCAATTTCGATTTCGAATATTTTGACTGTTATGATTTGTAATAAATTGTGATTTCTTGAAAATTTATTTATTGTAACGGCCCTAGGATACCTAGACATAGATATGGATATAGGAGGTTGGTATACCAGCTGGGTTTTACTGAGCAGTACTGCGCCGTTATTATTGTGTGATTGTTGTTGCGGGGCAATCTCGGACAATCACACCGATTTTAGTGATCGTTGTTGCGGGGCAATCTCGGACGATCACAATGATACTAGCGATTGTTGTTGCGGGGCAATCTCGGACAATCACGTGATATCAGTGACTGTTGTTGCGGGGCAACCCCGGACGTCACATTGACCCATATTCCAGTCCTAGAATGTTTAGTATTCTAGTGGGCCAGAATTGATTGAAATTAAAAAGTGAACCGAATGATTTCATTCATAGCATTCATTATCGACTTCATTATTGAAATTAAAGTAATTGGAATTGTTTAATGCTTGATTTTCGAAATTTAATTGTTTTGAAATGCAATAGAAATGGAATTGTTTTGAAATATATATATATTGTGCTTTATTTATTTGAGATTTTAGTACACCCACTAAGCTTTATGCTTAGCGCGTTAGTTTTTGTGTCTAACGCGTAGGTACCAAGAATCCAGACGAAGGTAAAGACTGAAGAACTGGAAGAATTGCAGACCGAGTCACAGGATTGTACAGTTGGGTAGCTATATTTTTGTTATGTATATATATTCTGAAAGCATGCATATACAGGGAAATTGTAAATATGTTTTGTAATATGTTTTTAATTAATTATTTATATAAATATAGATATATAATAGAATCGCACTATAACATTCCGAATCGTACCTGCCGAGTTTTTAATGATTAACATCCGAACAAAGGTCCTGTAACCATTAGGCGTTAGTTGTGCCGACGCTAGATTCACATCACTGAGAAAGTGCACGACAGAGTTGAAGAGCCAATGTAACCCCGTAGTTCAGCATCAACCCATATACGACAACCGACCTACTTAGGGGTTCCACACAGCCCTCCCGTCAGGCACTGAGAGCTTCACTTTATCTTGAATCTCATAGTACTCCTTGTAATGGAGTAAATGACGGTCATTGACCACATTCGACTGACAGTCCAGAAAACTGGGGTTCTGCTGAGAGAAGATAAGCTGCCGAGGTCTATACATACTGTTATCCGATGCGTCAGGTTTCTGATCATCGTATAGAGTAGAACGCTTGCCCATGACTTCCTCCAACGATGAGGTCCTTGCCAGTGATTTTTCAGATGATGACTCGAAGGGTGTGTATGGGACCTGCATGTGCGAATAGTCAACATCTAAAGGGATGGATTCTCGGTGAGCCGCAAAAAGGAAGAAATCGTCCCTTTCGATTTCTTTCAACATTTGCTTACCCCTAAGCCACGAAGAAAAATCTATAACGAAAGAAAAGACAACGAAGGAAAAACAGAGAGCTTACCCGAGAAGTTGACGAAGCAAGTGTCTGAAAAAGTAAAACCACGACGCTATGCTTCGAAGATCAACCATTCTTGAAAGCTCTTAAGATCTCTTTCTGTGCTAGAAAACTAAGAATAAATGGCCAAAAATGGAAAAGTTTAAAAGAGTGCAAAAGGCGATCATATATAGGCCCCAAGGGAAGAATCCCAGCCATTGGTCTTGAGAAGATCCTGCTGCTTAAGAGACGCCTCGATTAAACGAAGCAAATGATTAATGCCTCGGGCATTGGAAGCTTGCTAACCAAAACCAATGAAATGAGGCCACATGTATGAAGAGACAGAGCCACCGCATTTTGCACTTAACCCAAAACGTTTGAAATTCAAAAAAGTGATTGTGCGTAAAAACATGTGGGAGAATTAAAATTGCGCACCCAAACCTAAAGATGACATCTGCCCTTCTTCTAAAATGCACTGCATCACTAAAGGATGCCTCTTCGTAAGACAAAATGCACTGCATCACTAAAGCAAACCATCCGCCTTCGAAGCACATCGTTTTGTTAAGAGAAGAACATTCACTATCAAAGCGCACCGCTTCATTAAAAGGGAACTGCCTAACCTTGGAAACGCACTGTATCACGTTTTTGTAACATCCCTAATTTCAAATAATTGATTTTGAATATGTAGATATAATATTTATGATTTGAGGGGTGAAAAATGTAATTAAATGTATGTATATTTTTATGGGTTCCAGGTGTACCAGATGGAGCGGTCCAGAAATAATGCATGAAAGAGAAGAAAAAAGTTGGTAGTGAGTACTGCGACCAGTCACCACAACCAGGGCTCGCGATGAGCAACTCGCGGTGAAAAATAGTGATTTTAGGTAGTGAGTACCGTGACCAGGGATCGCGCTGACTAGCTCGCGATGAAAATGTGGAATTTGGGCAGTGAGTATAGCGACCACCAGCGCGACCAGGTACCGCGATGGTTGATCGTGATGAAAGCGGTGAAATTCCTCCAGTGAGCAACGCGACCAGGTAGCGCGACCACAGGTCGCGATGACCGAAATTTTATAAAACAATAAGTGGCGGTGAAGCTTCTGGAGGAAGCAACCAGAAAAGAAAGAGAGAGCGTGAGAGAAAGGAAAAGAAAGAAAAAGAAAAAGAAAAAGAAAAAAAGAGAAAGAAGAAGAACAGAAAAAGAAGAAAGGAAAAAGAAGAAAGGAAGAAGAAAGGAGAAAGGAAAAGAGAAGGAGAAAGAAAAAGAGGAGGAAAGAGAGAAAAGGAAAAGGGAAAAAGAAAAATTCAGAAAAAAAAAACTGTCGGAAAACGGTATCCAGGTTGGTGTACACTCAATTTTCGTATGATTTAATTAAATTGATTTATGAATATTTCTTGAAAATGATTTTGAATTACAGAAAAGTAATTTATATTGAATTTCATGATTTTACTTTCTGTATTCTATTATTTGATATGTTTTTGAATTTCTTGTTTTACAACTGTTAATGAATATTGATTTTGGATTGACTGAGAGAATTTTTTATTATATGCAATTTGTCTGAAGATTGAATAATTTGCAATATCTGTAAATTCTGAATTTTGATTTTATGGCCCTGATATATGTATAGGGGGAAAAATGGGTATAGGAGATTGACATGTCAATTCGGTGTATATATGGCAGTACTGCACCTGATATTCTTAATGTTAAGATGATGATTTTACGGATACCATTTCCTTAGAAATGGGAAACCGACAGTGAAATACGGATACCATTTCATCATGAAATGGGAAACCGACTGTAAGAACATATGGATACCATTTCTTTATGAAATGGGAAATCGACTGTTTATATAAGGATACCATTTCATATGAGATGGGAAACCCGACTGAGAAACCCGTAATCCAGTCCTGTAACCCTGTTATGTGTATCAGGGGCCCAATTAGAAAGGTTTTTAAATTATAAATTATTTGATTTTCAAATTATAAACAGAATAAAGAAAAGTTTTGGAAACCCGGTAATGCTCCCTGGGTCGATCTAGACGGGTCGGGTCAGGGGGTGTTACAGTTTTCAGAGCCATCTTTTTTATTCAAGGAATCCCACGACAATATTCAAAAGGATAAGTTAAGCTTATGAATCCATTCTTCAGCAAAGTAAATTCCTTCAGAAAAGATTTCTTCTTAGAAATTTAGAAGGTATTGTTGTGGGTAAATTCTATGAACTTAACCGCCATGTCATTATTAGTGACCAAAGTCGTCGTTTGACCAACATGTAGTCAACTTGAGGCTCAAAATGCTTCGGCGTCATTTTAAGAAGTGTTGCCGAGAAGGTTCTTGTTTGCAGCGAGAACCATTTAAGGCATTAATAACATTCTCGGAATACATTAATGGATCATCAATAAAGTATTTGCTGTAAGCAGTTTGATTCGTGTCAGAAATAAACCTGGCAGACTGCGAAGGCTTCAGATTGACATTTATGGCGAACCCAATCAAAGTCAGAACCTTGTTAGAAAAGTCAAACGCATTAAATATCCTAGTACTGCAGGTTACCGTTCAACCACCTACTTTGTCCTATCCATGAGTTGTTTCTCCAAGAAAACAGAGTTTGCACGTTTAAGGTAACATCCTACTGCCCATATCTTCAGACAGTCTGAACATTCATAGAATAGAGGAAAGCAAGAGGAATGTCTAAAGAATTATAAATAGAAATATTTATGGGGAACGAAGGTAGGCTATATTCAATATTCTCACCAACCCTAAAACTCTTTGAAGCAATTCATTTAATTCATTCTGAAACTGACTTGATCATTGAAGGTTAATCGCCAGCTAAAGTCTAGCAACCCTCACTGATCTTTCTTTGTCTTTACAGATTAAAAGCTTCACAAACAATATCCATCAAATTTCTATTCTCGGCTATCCTCGGCGAGAGCCTTCTCGCAAGATTCAAGGAACAAATATCACTTCATTTTGTTCAACTGACCACTAAAATCCCTTACGTGTCATAATTGGCGGTTGTTGACTGTGTAACCCATTTTTTTACCATCAACAAGTATATATATATATATACTAGTTGATGGTAAATAACATTCAATCTACCTGAGGTTTAATGAATTACACTCGAAATCAAAATTTGTAAAAACTGATACTAATCTCCTCTGATATTAAGTTTGACTGTTAAATATTGTAGTTGACCGTTTAAAATAAGTAAAAGGAAAAAAATGTCCTTAATTAAAAATAAATTAAATTTATAAAAATAAATAATAAAAAACTATCTTTAGATCTCCACCATCCATCTGCCATATTTTTAAATGGATGGTGGAGATTAATTCATTAAAAATAAATATTTTAAAATAAAATAAATATAAAAAATATTGAATCGTAACCCTCTATCTAAAAGATGGATGGTAGAGATTTTTTAAAAAATAAATAATTTTTTTTTTTAAAAAAAATCCTCATTTGATAAAACACAAATAAAAAAAATAAAAAAAGGTGGGGTGGAGATCCAAGACAGATGGATCTCAACAGCAGGGAAGGCTTTTCGAGCCTTCTCTCACAGTCGAATTGAGCCTCCCATACAGGGGAGGCGAGTTTTGTCACGGGGAAAAGTAAGAAGAACCAAACTTGGAGGTGGACCCAATTTTGGAGTGGAAAGCAATGAATGTTTAGGCAAATAAGAGGGTGATCTGGTCTTGACAGATGAAGAAGACAAAGCAGTTGTGCTTGGATTTGAAAGCTTGGATACGGTAGCCATGGAGAGACTGTGACTGAGCAGACCCAAAAAATAAAATAAAAAAAGGTAGGTGATGAGGTGAAAGGAGGAGGCCGAGAGATAGAAGAAAAGATGGTTCAAGCGTTGGATCACACTACAATACAAACAAGAAAGATAAATTGAAAAGAGTTTTTGTTTTGAGGTGGTTTTGTTTGATGTTCTTCTCTTTACCATTTTCTGTACGAATTTTTAAGCTTATTTTGTTTTGTTTTTTGATAATTTTTGGACCTTATTTTGGGTTGGCTTAAATAAGGTTTCAATAGGTTTTTATATGCGAATGAGATTCATCCCATTCAAGGCAGATGAGAAAGATGGGGTGAGATCCAGATTGGAACTCCATGGTCCATCTTGTGTAGATGGGCGGTGGAGATCCAATATGGATCTCCAACCCATTTTTTTTTTTAATTCTGTAATTTATTTTTTATTAAATGAGGATTTTTTTAATATATATTTTTTATTTTTTTAAATCTCTACTATCCATTTTTTTAGATGGAGAGCTAAGAGCATCTCCAATGCTATTATGTATTTGGAGAAAATTGAGTGCCACATAGGATTTATATTAAAAAGTTAAAAAAACGTTCTCCAATGCAATTATCTAACTTCAATATTAATATGATGTGGCAAAAAAAAAGTTAGAGAATATCAAGTAGAGTTTCTAAATGTAGATATCCTCATTGATATGTTTACTAGGATTTCTAACTTTTCCCACCAAAATAATTTTAACATTTTCTCAATATATTTAATTGTCATATTAAATTGGAGAGAGAATGTGACAAATGGTTTATGTTGATTGGTTCGAAATTACTATTTAGATACTTATATTGGATAAGTGAATATGCATTTCTATAATTGTTTTGACAAGCTAGATCCATATTATTTAGAAATACTGATGTGTCACTATTTAGATACTCAAAAATACATATTTGAATTAGAGATGCTCTAAGATTCAATATTTTTTAATATATTTTTTTATTTTAAATATATTTTTTAAATGAATTAATCTCCACCATCCATCTGAAAATGATAGGTGGATGGTAGAGATCTAAATATAGTTTTTTTTTTTATTTTTAGTTTTTATAAATTTAATTATTGATTAATTTTTAATAAGGGCATTTTTGTCTTATTATTAATTTTAAACGGTCAACTATGATATTTAACGGTCAAACTTAACATCAGGGGAGGTCAATGTCAATTTTTACAAACAGTTCCGAATATAATTCATTAAACCTCAGTTAGGTTGAGTTATATATATATATATATATATATATATATATATATATATAAATCACCGGTAGAGAGAGAAGGGCAGAGAATTTCTTTTAAGACTATTGAACTACAAAAACTTGACTTGACTAGAGGGGAGGGTTAAAGTTCAAGAGAAAAAGAGTTATACTGAGGGGTAATTTTGTCTCAATTAAATTAGGTGTTATTTTTAGTTAAAACAATAATTTGATATAAGTTTCTAAAATTCAGGTCTAAATGTGCCGTTTAAAAAAGGAACTCTAATAGCGTATCCACTTGTAGTAAAGTGGTTAGTGCACCTCCCTCCCACCTTAGTGTTGAGGGGTTCGAGTCCCACCATATACATTTATCAGCATGTTTTCTCCCCTTATTATGGGAGTAGATGTCTCCTATTATAAAATAAATATCCGGGTCACGCGTTTAGTGATTAATCTCGGCAGGTCCTGACAATTATTAATATTGTAATTGTACTTTTTTAAAAAAAGAAAAAAAAGAAAAGAACTCTAATAGATACTGCTGTGTGCAATATAGCCTAAAAGTAGGGTGTGAGTGCAATTAACCCGAAATTTTTTTCCCGTGCACCAACATTAGTATAGTTCAATCGAAATTGGTCCACAATAGAGTCAATCACAAAATAATCAGCGGGATCGACGGCCAAGATGTAACAAAGTTAGCATAAACATATGTATAGAGAACAGTAAATGCGTACGTCTTCGCATTTTCTCAGTTTTAAGCACAAAACTCAAAACACGCTCACACATAACATACGATTCCAACACTAAAGAAGTAAGACTGAAAGCAGCACCCTCCGAGAATGGCTGGTGAAGCGCGCGATGGCGAGGCGCCAAAGAATGATGCGAGCGATTTGGAGTTCCGGATAAACGTTGCCATGCATTCTCGCGTCTCTCACTTTAAAGAACAAGCCGAGTAAACACACCATAACTCTCTCTCCCTTTTCGTGTTTGTGTTGGTGTTACTTGGTTCATAAATTCATTGAACTTCAATTATTTCACCTTTTTTTTATTGTTTATTTCAGTGATTGTTGAATCTTCTATGCCTTTGGATGTATCTTGAAGTTACAAGTCTATGAAATACAGTTGGTCTCGTGTTTAGGGTTTACTTCTTTCAATTGATTGATTGTCTTATTCACTTGATTTTGTTTTTATGAATAAATTGTTCACGAATACTTTTGCCATTACCAATTTGTCGTTTTAGTTAGGAAAAGTGAATTAGGAAATAGGTTTTCTTTGTAATTCATTTTATTGTTGCATGTTGAGTGGGATGGTCAATGAAACCTGGGGACATCTATTGTTTATTTTGATTTTGCCATTAACTAAATAGAATGCTTCGGTAACAGTGGACTTTAAAACCTAATGGGGTATTTATCATTTATAAAAACTTCCTCCCGTAGCCATTGAGAGCCCCATTGACGGAAAATAAGGAAACAAGAGAAGTAACAAAGAATGTCAGACAAGTTATTTTTTTTCACAACTAGCAATCAAGAACTACAAATAAGCCTGCAAAAAAGGGGAAAGAAGCACTGTTCCCATTTGAATGATGGACTTCCTCCCTAAGCAAAATATAGATAACAGTATTTTTATGTCAACAAAACTGGGTAATATGTTAATGTTATAATATTTAGTATTGCTAGTGGAAGAATTCTCAAGGTGCGTTTTAGGGTCTGATTTTATTTATTTATTTATTATCACAAATTATGTACTAACAGAAAAGAGGAAGTTACGAGGGGTGGATTAGGGTCCATAGAAGAACTCTGCAAAAGCCTCAAAAAATTCGAAAGTGTAATGAGCTGTATATCTCCCATGAAAATGAAAAAAAAAAAAAAAAAAGAAAAAAAAGGGAAGAAATAAGTGTTCTGTCTAATTAGGGCTAAAAATCAAGAACTTAAAAAATAATCATACCACCATCAAACCAAAACAGCCTCCTAATTGTGTATCAAGAAAAATGAAGGGACATATCCAAACTCAGGAGAGGAAAATGCCCGAAGAAAACTCCAAAACTGAACTTTGTCCCCTAAAGTGCGAGTTTCCTTTTCTGCATACTCATTAAAAATCTATTTGTTTCTTTCTACCCAGAGCACCCACAAAATGGCCATGATACCACAGGTCCATACCATATGATTCTAGCCTTTTTTCCACCCCCGAAGGCTTTCCACTTTCTAAGCTAAAATTATTTATCAAAAGCTGGTTTAACATAAGATACCTTAGTAGTAATAAGCAGTTTATTCCAAAGATAAGTTGTTGAAGGATTACCAGAGGAACAAGTGATCAACAGCTCTCTTGGTCCTTTTTTGACATGAAACTATTAAGGAGATAAAGTCAAAGCTGGATTTCTTCTTTGAATTATGTCATTGGTGTTAACTTTACCATCAGCAATGCCAATATACCAAGTCAAAATTGTTTCTTTTGATGGACCCTTGGCTTTCTAGATCATCTTGGAGGAATAAAAAACTAGACAATCAGTCAAACTATTGAAAAAGGATTTTACAGAAAAAGTTATTCAGAACTCCAACTTCCACCTTCTTTTGTTGCCTTTATATCCATCGAAAGCAATTCCTACTTGCGGCTCCAGAATCTCAATATACTCCACTTGTCATCGAAGGCTCTTCAGAGCTTGAGATTCCAAACCCAACAGGTTGCATAAAAAATAAATCTATAGATGATTTTGAGCATTAGACAACCTGTAAAGACTAGGAAACTGCACACAAATTTGGACTTCGACTATATCAATTATTAGAGAACTTACATGTGAAGCTAGAGTAAGTGAGAATAAATTCCACGTTGGAAAGATAAAAACAAAGTGAAGGGTTTGTTAAAACAGGGCAAACTTCAAATATATTAGAACATTTGTGATCAATTTGAGGTCACCCTTAATATCATCATGTTGCATACAGTTGAAAATTCGAAAACAGTAAGTGCTGGTGGTAGGGCCTGTTGATTAATGGTGAAGAAACTTCTGTTTACAGTTTATTAAACAGTGTGTGCTCACTGATTTCTTCAAGTACTGCTAGGTTATCTTCCTAGATCCCTGGTTCCTTTTTGGCTAAATATTGTTTTTTGTGAAATTGTCTATGCTATTCAAATTTGCTTCTTTTTTTCCCCTTAAAACAAAATATATTTCAAGTGTACACAGTTCTCCATTTTGCTCAATCAGGAATTACTAAAAAATATGGTGATATAGATCTAGTTATTTCTCTGTTTATTTTTTGCCATTGGAATTTATACCTTACGTTGAATTGTTTTGTTCTATATATTAGTTAGGAACAAGGGCAGTTTAATGATTATAACTATTTGTTTCTAATTGCAGTTCTTTGACTTTTGAGGGGGTTCGAAGATTGTTAGAGAAGGACCTGGGGTTGGAACCATTTGCACTGGATGTGAATAAAAGATTTGTAAAACAATGTTTGCTAGAGGTACCTTATTTAGTACAAAGACTGTCTGTCTTTTCCATTATATTGTACAAATAGGTTTGTTAGCATCAAATATCCTGATGTTCATTTTGCTTTTCCTTGCCCCTAGAATTATGCTTTGACATGTAATGAGAGTGATTTTGTTGGTTGCTTATTTTTTTATGTTGAATGAATGGCAATTCATATGAAGTATAATCCAAGGCAAAATCTGGGTGTGCATATGCAAAACTGATTAATTAAATAAAACTGAACAGTTGTAAGGAAAAAAAAATGTTGTGAAGTTTCTGATGGAAGTAAAACACTGAAGGCTGTCTCCTCCAGAACATGAAATTTTGTCTGCATCTTTTTAATATTTAATATGAAGATCTAAGACAAAATCTGGGTGTCCATACGCAAAACTGATTAATAAATCAAAACTGATAAATTTTAGAAAAAGAAAATGTTGTGAAGCTTCTGCTGAAGGTAGCATTTAATCTGAAATTATCAGAAATTGTGATCAATATGTGCGTGCTCTTATCAGTTTCTGGGCAATTTTCGGCAAGTGAATTTTGCATGCCATCATTATTGGTAGTGATGGGACATCTTGGGCATTTTAAATCTTTAATACTACACCATCAAATCCTTGAGAATAATTTGTAACATCATTTTCATTGTTATTGTCACAAATATTTAATCATTTCATCATCATCATCGAATTAGACTTTGCATGCTTACTAGATTCTCTTTTGTCTGTTCTGATTGTCAATAAAGCTGCACATATTATCATTTAATTTTCAGTCAGCTTGTAATCTGATCAATCTTAAAATCTAGTGCCTGGATGGTGCTGATGATGACAATGCCTCAAAGAATCCTAGGGAAACCGCTGAACAAAATGTTTCTTCAACCAAAGGAGTTAAAACACCCGAAGGACATCAGTCAACAAAAGATGTAAAGGAACCTTGCTCAGAAGATGCGGAGAAAACAGAAGACTCTCCTGTATTGGGCCTTCTGACAGGACACAAAACTACAAAATCTGAAAATGAGGAAAGTGGAGGCGATTTAAGTAAGAAACTTCCAAGTGAGAGCATAATAAAGAAGGCTATCAGGAAGAGAGCTGCTTATGTCAAAGCTAATTCTGAGTATGCTTCTTAATAAATTGAATTGTCATTAATTGGACTGCTAATACTTAGTCTGTAGCTGCGTTTCTTGTATTGTGAATGTTTGTTGCTTTTCCTTTTGCTTATTATATTATAAAGTATTCAGTTAAATAATTTTTCTGCTGTTCATTTTTCTGTGGTTCGAGTGATTAAAACAAATACCCACTACTTGCTTTATTTAAGGGAAGTTTCAATGGCTGGGCTTCGTCGACTTTTGGAGGAGGATCTTAAACTTGTTAAGTATGCTCTTGATCCATGTAAGCAATTCATTAGCGAAGCTTTAGAAGAGGTGAGTTATCAAAGAAGCATCATTCAACTTTTGAAGGTACTATATTCAGGCTACCTGTCCTATAACTATTTCTGTTATTCATTAGGTAATGAAATCCGGGGAAGTTTTGGAACCTCTGGCTGTGGACAAGAAGAAACACCTTAAGAAAATTTCTCCCAGCAAAGCATTGAAAAAGGTCAGTAGTGAAGGAAGTTCTGATTCATCAGATGGTGAGACTGGAGAAGAGGAAGAAGTTAAACCTAAAAAGAAAATTGTTTCGAAAAGAAAGATGCAGAATTCTGAAGGACTAAAAAAACGAAAAAGACCTGAAAAGGAGACAAAGGTACGTAGCAAGAAGCAGATCAAGGCTGCGAAAATGGTGTCTGAAGATAATAGTGATGCAGAAGACAGTGGCATTGTCTCTGAAAGTGGCCACTCACAATCATCTGATGACAAACCTGCAAAGGTTTTCTGTTTTGTTTCTCCAAGATCTCTCCAACATTTAAAGGCTGATCATATTAAATATTTTTAATTTATCTTATTTCTTAATGCAGAAAAAAGAAGTTGGAACTCCAGCATATGGGAAACGTGTGGAGCATCTGAAAACAGTAATCAAATCATGTGGGATGAGGTTTTACTTTTACTCATTGTCCATAAGCTTTAGATTTTCTCTAGTTTTAAAAGCTAGTTGTCAATTAGCAACAATTATGATGTCAATCAGCCATAGATTATGTAATTAATTAGGCAATTGATTAATTATTCTACTTCCTTTTCTATTCTAGGCCTAGTACGATAAATTCATGTACCTTGGTTGAATAATAATATACAATACAATTCCCTGTTCCCCTCATCTCTTTAGTGTTAACATGGTATCAGAGCATAGATCCTTCTCATAAACGCAACTTTTAGAAATATCTCATATGTGCCGCTGTTTGTAATGGTAGACAGTAGCACAGTCACACCTATAACTGGTCCAAGATTTCGGCAACCCTAACAATACCAGCAATTCTGTCCGCCGACCTGTCCAATCCAAGTTATGATCTGTCACTTCGTCGCCGATTGTCACTGTTCGGTTGCCTATCATCTTCGTCCTCCAGAGACCTCCGTTCTACCAGCGACCTTCCGCGTCTCTGGTTATAGATGGCCATAATTGATAATATGGCTGAATAATTATTTTCATATATCTAAGGGTTATTTATACAAGATACACACACCCATTAAGGTAAGTCAACTATACAATAACTCCTAGCTAAAATAAGAAAAAACAATAAAAAGAATATATACATGCTAACTCTCCCCCTCAAGTTGGTGCATAGATTTCGCACATGCCCAACTTGAATAGTTATGTATAGAATGAACCATTAGTAATAACATTGGTCATCATATTGGCCAGCTGATCCACACTCCTAATATAAGGAATCTCAATCACACCAGAATCTAAGTTATCCTTGATGTAATTCCTATCAAGTTCAACATGCTTGGTTCGATCATGCTGCATTGAATTATTAGCAATTGCAATCGCCGTCGTACTATCACAAAAGAGCACCTGAGGTTTTTTAGGACCATATCCGAGCTCACCTATAAGGATTTTGAGCCTATAGTCGCATGATGAAGGGCACAGTATTAAGGTTCCGCACTATATAGCGAGACCACATTCTGTTTCTTACTCTTCCAAGTCACCAAATTACCCCCAACGAATGACACATATCTTGAAGTAGACTTTCTATCCAATCTGGATCCAGCAAAGTCAGAATAGGTATATCCCACAATATCTAGGTGTCCATGGCTAGAGAACATAATATCTTTACCTGGAGAGGACTTCAAATAAGACAAGATACGATTCACTACACCCTTGTGATATGTCAGGTCTAGTGTGAGCTACATAGATCAAATTCTCCACTAGCCTCTGATATCTCTCCTTGTTTGTTGGTACTAGATCAGGATAGATAGTAAGACCATGGTTTACCTCAATAGGAGTTTCCGAAGGTTCACAGGTAGAGTTTCCAGTTTCAGCCAAGAGATCTAATGTATATTTCTGTTGAGAGAGGAAGATTCCATGCTTGCACTGAGACACTTCAATCCTTAAGAAGTATTTTAGAAATTCCAAATCCTTCATTTCAAATTCCTTGGACAAATAGCTCTAAAGCTTCTCTATCTCACCTAGGTTACTATCTGTAACAATTATGTCATCAACATAAACAATAAGTAAGGTAATATCATCAACATCCCGTTTAGAGAACATGGTGTGATCTGCTTAAGCTTGCTTTAAACCATACTCCTTCATTGAGTAGCTAAATCTGCCAAACCAAGCCCTTGGGGATTGTTTCAATCTGTAGAATGTGTTCTTCAGCTTGCATACTTTACCTCCTTTTGGTGTGAACCCTGGAGGAGGATCTATATACACTTCCTCTATCAGATCACTATGAAGAAAGGCATTTTTCACATCAAACTGTCGTAATGGCCAATCCAGAGTAACTGCAAGAGAAAATATGATTCTAACAGTGTTCGTCTTGTCTACATGAGCGAAGATCTCTTGATAGTCAATCCCATAAGTCTGAGTGTAACCCTTGCAATCAGTCTAGCCTTGTACCTGTCAACTGTCCCATCTGATTTATACGTCATTGTAAATACCCACTTACACCCCACTATCTTCTTTTCCTGAGATAACTCAACCATCTCCTAAATAGAGTTTTTCTAGAGGGCCTTCATTTCCTCTACCATAACAGACTTCCATTTGGGATCTTCAAGAGCTTCCTGAAAATGACTAGGAACAGACACAGAAGACAGCTGAAGAGCAAAAGCTGGGTGAGGACTTGGATAGACGGTGATAAGAGAAAATCAGAAATGGGGTAAACAACATTAGAAGATGATTTGGAGGGCTCTTTACAATCATGAATGAGATATATCCTACCCTGATTACCTACTTGTGGATTCAAGTCTACAATTTCTGAAGTTGCAGGGTTAGGGTTCACATTAATTTCCAAAACTGAAGCTATAGGGAAAGAAACATGTACCTCAGAGTCAATCTTGGAAGAGTCATCCGATGGCATGGTAGTGTTATCAAGAGGAGTACTGGAGTCAGGAGGAGGCACAACAGTAGCATCCTTGTTCCGTCTTGTATAACCTTTTTGGAACAATCGGGTTGGTCTTTCACCACATTCGATAAGAGGTTCAAACTCAGCGTCCATAGGATTAGTATCGTCCATAGGATTAGGAGTCGAGTCTTCTTCCTTACTCGAAATCCACTACCTATTCTCTTCCAACTATAAATGTTTATCTTTCTTACTATTAATCTCCCCCTGAAGATGAACCGGAGATATATCCCCAGAAAAGTAAGACCCATTCACATAACTGAACATCCATGGACGTATAGTATTTTTCTGTAGGAGGGTGAAAACATTTATAGCCCCTTTGAGAATTAGAGTAACCAAGAAAGACACATTTAAGAGTACGAGGGACGTGTACATAACACAACCAAAAACCTTGGGGCAAAGATTGAGAGCAGAAGGAATAGAGTGAAATCGGGACAACATCCTTGACGGTGTTTGGTAGTCAATGACATAAGCATGCATTCGGTGGATGAGAAAGACAGCGGTCATGATAGCATCACCAAAAATGTTTAAGAACGTGCATCGTAAAATATAAGGCCTGGGCCACCTTAAGGAGATGATGGTTCTTATGCTCTGCTATGCCATTGTTGTTGTGTATAGGCATACGTTGTCTGGTGGAGGATGCCATATTGTTTGAAGAAATCAGTAAGGGATTTATTCACAAACTCAAGTTCGTTGTCAGAATGAAAGACCTTAACCTGAGTATAAAATTGTGTGACAATCATTTTGTAAAATTGAGGAATAACATGTATAACATAACTCTTAGACTTTAACAAATAAACCCAGCTCACCCTAAGTACAATCATGAATAAAAAACATAAAATATTTATGACTCAAAACTGAAGGAGTAGAAAAAGAACCCCAAATATCAGTATAAATACATGAAAAAGGAATTGTACTTTTATTGAAACTGACTTTAAAAGGAACACGATGGTTTTTAGCATAAATGCATTGTTCACAACCTAAACTAGACACTGGAACATTACAAAACAACTGAGGAAATAAACAGTTCTAAATATGCAAAAGATGGATGTCCCAAACGACAATGCCACAAAAGAATCTTCTCCCTATCAAACGTCTTTCTCTCTATTTGGAAACCACGGCTAGACGTTATATTTCAACGCTCTAGCCTCCTCTAAGTAGTAAAGACCTCCTCTTTCCGTACCAGTAGCCAATCGTCATCTTTATGAGATTGTCTTGAAACACACAATGAGTAGAGTAAAAGTTACAGAACAATTGAGATGTTTGGTAATCTGGCTAATGGAAAGAAGACTATAGAGAGACTAGGTGCAAGTAAGATAGAAGATATGGAGTATGTGGGAGAGACTGATACATTCCCTGCAAGTAAGATAGAAGACATGGAGTATATGGGAGAGACTGATACATTCCCAGTGCCCTGTAACCGGCGTGAAAGTCCCATCAGCAACCTGAATAGACTTAACAGGAGGGGATATTAGAGAATTAATCAAAGAAGAATTGCTAGTCATATGATCAATAGCCCCTGAATCAATTACCCAATTATTATTAGCTGAAGAAATAAAGGCCAAACTAGATTACCTCCTTGAGAAGACACCCGTGAAACATGTGAAGTAGAAGATGGAGAAGTACCAGAGGAGATTTTCGATTTCTCCTATCAGCTTGCTTAAGCTTAAACCACTTCGGATAGCCATGTTTCTTCCAACAAACATCAACTGTATGTCTGGTACTATTGCAGTGAGTGCGAAGGTGAGTATGCGAATCAGTAGAACTAAGAGGAGCAGCTACCTATGGTGATCTATCTCTGTACTTCGCGGTGGGCCTAATGAATAGGCTTCTTACATATTTGGTAAAGGAGAAGTGGCAGGAACACGACTACTGACTTGATCGAAACTGTGATCAAGACTCGTAAGAAACATATATACCCGATCCTCAAGTATATGCTTCCTTTGTTTCTCGACATCGATTGCATGCTCCATATCGTTGGGCCTTCGATAATCTAATTCCATGAAAGTGGAGTTCAGCTCATTATAGTATTCTGTGCAAGGCCGGCCATCCTGACGCAATTGAAAAGGCTTCTTCCTCAGTTCGTAGACCTGAGAAATATCAGGACTTGAGAAATATCTAAGGCATTAAGGTAGCTCCTCTTAACTGCATCCCAAACTTCCTTAGCCGTTCCACATTGCACAAAGTGTGACATCAGGTTAGGAGTCATCAAATTAATTAGCCAGGATTTAACTAGGGCATCTGCTGCTTCCCATTCATCTTAGGTTGGATCATCCTCTGCAGGTGCAGTCTTCCGCTGTGTAATATAGTCCTTCTTTCTGCCAGCAATATGTATCTCCAAAATCTTAGACCAAATACGATAATTGATACCATCCAATTTAATATGAATTTAAGAAGCAGTCTCCTAAATGGTGACGGATGACATCTTGCTATCAGGAATCATAGGGGCATTGGTGTATGGTGCAGATGGAATCTTATCATACATAATTGATGGCTAGGGTTTGTGGCAGAAGAAGAATGCTGGCTGCTAGGGTTTAGTATGGCGGCTGCTGGAAAAAGGTCAGTAGCGGCTGCTAGGGTTTAGCGCAACTGCTGCTGGAATAAGGAGGTCGGCAGCGGCTGCTAGGGTGTAGCGCGGATGCTGCTGGAACAAGAAGGTAGCGGCTGCTAGGGTTTCATAAAAAAGAGGCAGCGAAAATTCTTTACCTTTACCTTTGATACCAAATTGATAATATTGCTGAATAATTATTTTCATATAACTCTGGGTTATTTATACAAGATACACACACCTATTAAGGTAACTCAACTATACAATAACTCCTAGTTAAAATAGGAAAAAACAAAAAAAGAAAAGAATATGTGCATGCTAACTGCCATCGCTATCCGCATTGGCTTCTTTCCTCATTTTTTTTACCGCTACTGTTGTCTGTCTTCTTCGGCCATGTCACCGTCAACGACGTCATCTATGTCACGCTGGCGACCCTTTTTTTTTGCTTCAACAACTCTCTTTATAGGTTTGGTTTTGGGTTTGCCATTGAAAAGGTATGATTTATTGTCCATTGATGAGAGAGAACCAAAGAAATAAAAATAAAATTGTGTTTTCTCTCTCTTAGTTTGACTGCTAAACCAAGATAGATAACGGCTGCATATGTCCACATTACCCTTCTCAAGCTAGGGTTTAAGACAAACATGCCCTTTCTCTATTGATAATTTCAGTTTTTGTCTCTTTGTTTTTTTTAAAAGAAAAGAAAAAGAAAAAAACCTTTGTCAATCTTTTCATCGGCCCCTCTATCAAGCTGTTTCATCGACCCCTCTGTCAAGCCGTATCTTTTGGCACTCTTCAAGCCGTTTCAGTCGGTACTCAGTCAAGCTGTTTCGTCGGCACTTTGTCAAGCCGTTTGGTTGGCACATCTATTAAGTCAGTTTGTCGTCAACCTTTTAAAAGATTCACTACCACATGGGCGTAACTATACAAACTCAAACCGTTTCATCTCCTCTTTTTTTAAGTTTGAGGTAGGATGTTAAAGGATCTCGGAAGGAATTATTAAATGTTTCCATTTTTATTTTATTATGTTTTATTACCAGTTAAGTTTTTTTCTTTATTTATGTTCCTAAGCCCCCGAGTTCTTCCTTCTAAGAGGGTTGGCAGCTGATACTCAGTTAACCACTAAGAGTCAGGATAGGGGCCTTGGTGGAATGTCCCCAGCCAGAGAAAAACTATGACTGGCTTGCTTAGGAGTGGGGGGGAGCATTGAAAATATCTATGCTCCAACTTGAGGAGGAGTGTTAAAGCTATTTGTCAATTAGCAACAATTATGATGTCAATCAACCATAAATTCAAGTAATTAGTTAGGTGATTGATTGAGTAATTATTCTACTTCTTTTTCTATTCTAGGCCTAGCTAGCACTATAAATCCATGTACCTTGGCTGAATAATAATACACAACACAATTCTCCTTTGCCCTTTCTCTTTAATGTTAACATCTAGATTGATGCCTTCACATTGTTTATTTCATTTGCAGTGTTCCTCCCTCGGTTTACAAGAAAGTCAAGCAGGCACCCGAGAACAAACGTGAGTCTCAACTAATAAAGGAATTGGAGAGTATACTTTCTAGGGAAGGATTGTCTTCAAATCCTTCCGAAAAAGGTGGGCATTGCAATTAAATGTCTAGCTTGTATATAAATTGTCAGTAAGTAGTATATTGTTTGCTGATGAAAGATGTTCATAAAGCCGCAGCATCCCCCCTCTTTTATCATCTTGTCATTTATTTGGAGCACAGAAATGAAATAAGAGAAAAAATTAGCACCTATTTATTTTTCCCGATCTGCAGAGACAAGCCAAGTAATGAGAGAAAAAGCACAGATCTTGCATTGATATCTATACTTAGTTATACCCGAAAACCGAGCAGAGATCCCTGAAAAGAATGAAAGGATTTACTTTTTCAAAGAATGAATTATATATGATATGGTTATGCAACTCACAATTTTTGGAATTTAATTAAATTTGCTGGGTTCTTTCTAATTTTCCTTCATAAAAGGATCAAACTTGGTCTTCCCTAAAAAAGAAGATTTATTTTTTCATTTTTTGTGCTTTGGGAAGATTTTGGGGTAGTCAGTTTCTTTCTTTTTATTAAATGACCATTGTATATCGTTCTTCTTGGAAGTTGGTTGTCCCTTGTCAATGCACCTTTTTGAGTCTTACGGAATGGTCCCTGCTTAATTACGTGGTTGCAGAAGACATTCTCTCACATCTGTTGCATCAAGTTTGATGCATTAATGTTGACAACTTGTTTGTTTTTTCTCCTCAGAAATCAAGGAAGTAAGAAAGAGGAAGGAAAGAGCAAAAGAACTTGAGGGTATTGACATGAATAATATTGTATCAAGTTCACGTAGAAGGAAGCACAACCAGTTTTGTAGTTCCATCAAAGCCCAAAATACCAGATGAAAGTGAAAGTGGTGATTCTGAAGATACTGACAATGAGGATGAGGACAGCGACGGTGATGGTGATGAAGATAATGATGATGAGGAAGGTAATGATGACGGTGATGATGAGAACCAGAGTGAAGAATTGAACGGGGGTAAGTCTTTAAGATTATTTTCTCTACCCTCTATTCCTAATTGTTGCCTACATTATGAGCTACCAACTATCAATGCCCGCTAGTGTTAGGAGGACTTGGATTTTTTGAATAGTGGTGCTTGTCCGGTGTTGCCCATTCACATGTTTCATATAGTAAAAATCATAAGTTTTAGCATCCATGTTTTGCTGAAGTCGTATGTTAACATAATAAGTATTTTAAGATCATAATTAGGCTGTATTTGATGTATCCTGAATGTTCATAGATTCTGGCATGATTTATGTGGTTGGTAGCAACAAGATTATATTATATGCCTTTTGTCAAGATTATTATCATGTTGCACATTGGAGGAATCAAAAGACTAAGGTTATATAATGGATAGATCTGATAAATAGCACTGGTATATTGTACAATCTTTGATCTGCATAACACAGAATAATGATTAAAGTGCCCACATCTGTACTTTTGAAGGTGATATATTGGTCTGATAGTACTTTTGTATAGATATAGATTTCTTCTTTTTGGATTGTAAAGCCCCTTTGTGTACTATTGGTTCACTTATTTGCTTTTTATAAAATTCAGTTTCTTATCAAAAGAATAAAAATAAATAAATAAATAATTGGTGCCCACATCTGGACAATAGTCGATGATCACATAGTATAGCTATTGAATAGAGAAAATGGGATTATTTTATTAGTAGGCAATCAACATGCTGTCTTCAAGTTGTGATGATATCTGAGAATGTGTTGGGAACATCCTACAAGATATCATTGTCGAAGAGCATATACGGTAGGTTGCATATTATTTAAAAGCTTGTGTGTATATTCCTTAACATGATCTCTACCTGCCTTTGCAGAAGACGATGAAGACAGCGAATTGAATCTTAGGGACTTTGCTAGAAGACTTATAAGAAGAGTTTCAATAATAATGTATTAAGTGTTTCATTCTATTTATTTTAGTATGTCTTTGGTGGGGATAGGCCTTAGATTGGAGAATGTTCTCACAGCTATGCCCGATAGGAGTTTCGTACTGTACCTTATTTTAGTTATTTTTTGGGCATCCTCTCCAAAGTAGTAGAGTAGATTCGAGTCTAGAGATTTTTGTATGTTGAAGTTAGTTATATTTGTTTTTACATGTAAAATAGCTTCATTTTCATTTGTGATTTACCTACCCCACCAGTGGCAGTAATTGCTGTTCTTTTGAGTACATCAATTTAAAAATCTATTCAGTTTGCTGCGTGTGAAATTGTGAGCGTGAAAATAGCTGCATTATGACATTTTCTCACTTGAAAATAAAAATAACCAAGTCGAGAGTCTGTCAGAATTTAATGAAACTCTCACAACACTCTACACGTTAAAGGGGAGGTGTATACCATTAAGATAAAAATTCACTTTGTTACTCCGTACAATTAATGCATTTATATCATAATTGTTTGACCATAATGCATATATTTCAACACATTGACGATTTTGAGGGAAAATGGACACCCTTTGATATCAACTAGTTAAAAATGGGTACGTTTAATAACTGCCAGCCAAAATGACTGGTTCCATTTGAAGGTAAAACTTTTCATACTTACTGTAAATTTACAAATGAATAAATTGTCTCACCTATCTTCATTTATTTCTTCAAACACGTATTAAACTGGTACACTAGTTTATGCAGAGCTCACCAGTAACAAATAATGGATTGAATTTACTTCACTTAAAACTCCAACGACAAACTTATCAAATCATGATGAGGTTAGCTCAACTCTGATACAATGCGCCTGACTTCATTTGCGACTTCAATTACATGTGTGTCTTTACATCCTGACCATTACGAATATCTTTTTCCAAGTAAGCGAAACAAATAAACTATAATTCCAGCAATAAGTAAATTTTAAGGGGTACTGAAATAAACGTACCAAGTTCAAGAAGCGCCTTTTCGAGTTGGAAGAGGTAGTCTCTGTTGGGTCCTGAGGGACCTTCAGCATGAATTATTTGTCTGTAAATTGATATAAATATTCTTTTTAAAAAAAAAAAAACATCCAGCAGCAAATGTTTACTAGAATTCAATACCTTTATGAAACGGGAACGATAAATATATTGTAAGTGCCAAAATTTTATATTCAAAGAAGTCTATTACTGAGATTCAAGATCGTCATCACATCCATACCGTAGCCGGTAGCCAACAGACAAGGAGCACGTAACAGAATAAGGTTATAAAGTGAATAATTAGAAAGCATACTTGGCAATCTCTTCAAGAGATGCAGGCCCCAAATAGTTCTTGTTGAGCTTCTTGTCTGGAGATGCTATATATCTACAAAAACTAAGTTGTCAATTTAATCTGGTTTAACTTTGAGAAATTTAAATGTATACATTAGATGGTTCATGGTGGTTTCTGCCAACTTACACCATTACTCCAGAAACGGCTGGACTTGCAGCCATAGGCTCCTGAAACAAATTTCAAAAGTTAATTACACAACTGATAGAGCATAATATATGTTTGGATTTTTAAATTTTACAAATATTTTAGCATTTATAACTCACAGTGAAGAAATCAAGATAAGCTTTCTTGTCATACTGTTTCTCCCTCACTTCTAAATACTGTGTGCCATTGAAAACCAAGAAAGGAAGAGATATTAATTGTGACAACAAATAGATACAAGATACAACCCAAAGTTAACATAAAATAGTAACTGAATAACGCTACAAACTTTTCCATACTGCTAGGATATGAATTGAAGAGAGCGTGATATAATGGCAACTAGAAATATTATTGCACAAGCTAGGAGAATTGGAAATGACTATTCACTCACATCTAATGCAAATCAAAGTTCAAACGACAAAAAACTTTAAAATCAAATGTGTAACTCAGTCTTCAAATGAGCAGCCTACCACGATGAACAGAAATGCTTTCTGAGGATCTTGGGTTATGAGAGATGAGAGCTAAAACACAATATTAGTTCTATGGAAAGAACTTCATGTAAAATTAAAGAATCACTTGGTCACCACTCACAAAGGAAGAGATAATATGCAAAATGTACAAAACAATTCTTTAATGTGCAAAATTTACAGTAAAATAACATGGGTTTATAAGGTGTGCATTAAATGAGAGCTTTCGCTCCTATATCATTAGGCAAGCCATTACTAAAAGCGGTATCTTGTTCATAACCATATGTTACATCTCTCAATGAATTGTTGATTTGTTTCATAAATCTAATGTACAGTTATCAGCAGAGTATTGACAAGTCCCAAAAAATAAGACGAAACTGTGGAAGAGACACTAAGTGGCAAGGTAAATAAATCATATGGAGGAATACCAACACCAATCCTTTGCAAACACAGAAACTGCTTAACAACAATAATCAACCTACTCACAACAAAAGTTTTCAAACTCTACAGGAAAAAATATATTTTCGATCACTCAGGAGACCTTCAATCAGGCAATTATAGGTTCTTCTAGCCTTGGCAATCCAGGAACTATAATTCACTAGGTTGAAACAAAATAAAGTTGAAGAGATAAGAACTGTAAATTTAATTATTAAAACAAAGAAGCCGGAAAGAAGTACCTTGGATTCATGGAAAATTCTACTAAATCCATTAGCATTACAAGAGGAAACTTCGTTAATGAAACTTCTATCAAATCACTAACATCTTAAGAATTCCTGAATTACATTATATATTTCCTACTCATAGATTACAAGCCTAAAAAAACTAAAACCACGTCTCCATGGCGATATTGTTATGTATTGAGACCCTCATCATTAGAATGGCTTCATAACTTTCCCCAGAAGCATAGAGATAGTGAACAACAGGTCAACAACCACCTCTTAACTGCCCCCTCCCACACCACCACCCAAAATTAGAGCTTGAGAGCAAACAATGGTATTTAGGGTGGGTACAAAATTATAAGAAAATAAAAAAGTTAAAACAACAAATCAATTACAAAGGTTTAATTATCGGATCATACTGTTAGTGCAGTTTCTTTGTCTTCTTTCTTGGAGACCTTGTATGCAACTCCCCACTATGACCTCGCAAAACCAAAGAAGTATCTGCCTCACATATTGATCTCATTTGAAAATTTCATGTCTTTTTAAAGAACTTATACCTTACATAACAATATTGATAAAAACAAAAACAATATCGATGTTAATAAGTTTCGTATAGAGATCCTTAACAGATATACAAACTTTCTATTTCTCGCATGATTTTAGGACACAGCTTGATATCAGTCTCTCCTGCTACAAGTTCATATTCATTAAATTACTCATAACTTTGATGTTGCAAAAAAAAAAAAAAAAATAATCAGTCACCATGTGAGAACTATCAACTTGCAAATTATATGCCTAGTAGTCAACTCTCATAGAAAACTGCAGTTACACGAACTATAACCATAATAGGGATGGGAGTGGGGGAAATGGGGATGGATATGTGTTCCCCCATCCCCATCTCTATTTTCTTGACCCCTTCCCTATTCCCACCCCCATCCCCATTTGGGGAAAGTGAGGATGGGGGAGTTTGGGGGGGAGGTATCCCCATCCCTGCTTCCTTGTTTCCCCATTTTGACATAAAATAAAACAATTTGATTTAAAATAAAGAAAAGTAAAATGAATGTTGAGACTGTTAACCAGAGTCATAGACTAAGTATTAAATTAAAAAATTCAATTGGGGTTAGTGTAATATATTTTTAGAATTAAAATATATAAAAAAAATATTATTATGTATTTTTAAAATTAGGAATGTATTATATATAAAAAATATTTTAAAAAAATTTATTTGGGGAAATGGGGGAACCTATCCCCATCCCCATCTCCCATTTAAAAATGTAGATGGTTTTAATCTCCATCCTCATCCCCATCCCCATTTATTTGGAATTTTTTTCCCCCAAACGGGGATGGGGCCCCATGGAGAAAATGCCCATCCCTAAACCATAAATCAATTTTATTAACTGAGAAATTCAATAGATAACTAATTAAATCTTAATTCAATCTTAATTGCAAATGTAAATGATCCTCTGAATCTCTGATTAAGTAACTATTACTGTACACTACAAAAGTCAAGCAATCCATTGTTTTAGGATAATATAAGAACGATCAGACAGATAAAGCCTACTCTGAGTTTGTAAGTTATCTTCTATTTAAAAAAAAGAAAAGTAGGTATTGATGATGTTGCCAAGATGATAACTTACACAGACTTCACCCTCTGCTGGTTCCAATGTAACTGTTCTTCCTGGATACTCTGGTGTGCCTCTGTGGTCCGTGCTTCCTATTCACAATAAAGAACATGTAAACACCAAATTCAACAACAAAATGCATATTTATATATTATTTCATATACACACACATATATAAAATATCTTAATAAAATAATATACCTTGGTAGAAGACACGGCGATATCCTTTGATGAATCCAACAACGCGATCATCATAGTCAAAACCAGCTTTCCATATTAGAGATCCATAACCAAATACCCACATTACCATTTTACTCACTTGTGCTTTTTTGAGTTGTTTCAGTTCATGTATTTTCTCAAAGTCTCAACAGAAAGAAAAGGGGTCACTTCTCTGTCTCTCTCTCAACTATTGGAGAAAAGAGAGCCAATTGGTAAATATCAAGGCAATTTCTATTTGTATTTTCCATTCTTTCATTGCTAAATAAACCCACCTAAACGAGCACATTTTCATGTAATGAACTTACAAATGGGCTTGTGGTGTAATTGGTAGGCAAGTGCAAAAGTGCATTCTCATCACTCTTCTATCTTCTTTTTGCTACTCAAATGACGTGATCTATTAGAGAGTGTTAACACTTGTTAACATTTTTCTGTTTCTATTTTTCGTTTTATTAACTTTCATTTAAAAATTTCATTTAAAAAAAAAAGAATTTAATAAAAAGAATTTTATTTTCAAAATCTGAAAATACTTCTTATAGCAAAATTAAAAATAGTATTTTGAAAAAATATGTATTAAGTAATAATATTATAATATAAAATTATAGGAAATTGTTTTGAGAATATAAAATATATTTTTAAAATATAGTAAGAGTAAAAAAAAATATATATTATGTGTAGTTAATTACTTTAAATTAATTTTTTTGATTAGAAAATATAAGAATATATATATATATAATTAATAAAAATTAATTTAACATTGATAATTAAGATAAAAATATATCTATTTTAGTAATCTCAAGAAAATATATTTGTTAATAAATAAAATGGAATAAATATAGGGTAATTATCAATTTAGTCCCTAACTTTTGGAGAATCATCAAATTTTTAATGCAGTTTAGTTTGTTGGTATCCTTAGGTCCCAACTTTATGAAAATGTATCAATTTGATCATTCTGTGAGTCAACCGTTAATTAAACTTAACGATTCTGGGGGTATTTTTGCCTTTAAACCTATCAATGGGTCAACAATAATTTTTTTTTGGTGAAATAACATATCTACCCCTAATTAAAAATTTCAAATAAATTAAATTAAAAAAATTAGAAAACATAAAAATTAAAAAAAAAATTAGTTAGATCTCCACCGTCCATCAAGATTGATGGACGGTGGAGATTATATTGAATTTTTTTTAAAAAAAATTGGAAATTGAAAATCAAATTATTTTTTTTTGGTAATGTTGAAATTTAATGAATTATGTCAGTCCCAAAAGTAAGATTAAAAAAATTTAATTTTTTTTTTGTTCTTTTTGGTGAAGATCTAGATTGGATCCCCACTAAGAACAAAAAAAATAAAAAATAAAAAATAAAAAAATTCGAGAAACTTGAATCTCTAGCAATCTCCATCGTTAGAGAGATGGAGGTCGCTTCATCTCCAACGATGGAGATCGCTGGAGATTCAAGTTTATTGAATTTTTTTTTGTTCTTGGTGGAGATAGTGATGGCTGCGGTTTCGGTTTCCCTAGGGGTATAACGGACTTTATGACCCAGCTCTAGTTATGAACTACTTGTGAAGGATCACATTATATGTAAATAGTTATATCAATGGACGCTGAGAATTCAGATTGTATAAACACGTCTACAGTTCTGAGAGTGCAGCTTCGAGTTTTTGGTGGAATAACTTTGAGGTCAGTAATCGTAAAATATTAATTAAAGCGTTTAATTAAATTACTAAATATTATTGGAGCTCAAAACTGTGGGTCCATTAGGTCCCCTTGTTAGCCCTTATGGTTGTTGGTAATAACGGTCACGGTAGATTAATTGGATGATCCAATTAATAATGTTATGAAAGTAATACGATTTAATTAAAAGAGAATAATTAAATAATGTGATTATTTAATTAATTAAATATTTAATAAAATAATAGAAATTAACAATTAATTATTAATTATATTTATTAAATATGAGGTTACATAATTAAATGATGACTAGGATAAAAGAATTAAAATAATTAGATTATTTTAATAGTCCTAAAAGTCAAAGGTTAAAGTCTTTAGGAGACCAAATAAAAAGGGATTAAGAATCCCATTTTGACTTGGTCAAATTAAAACCCTTAAAGAGCTAGTATATAAGTGTTATATAGCTAGTAAAATTGACCTAACCACAAGTAAAAAAACACAAGAGAGTTCGGCCACCAAAGAGAGAAGAAAAGAAAAAAGTTTTTTTTTTTCTGACTCTCCATTTCCTTGCAGGTGCGGCCGGCCATAGGGAGAAGGTGTTCTCCGTTCGTTTTTCATATGACTTCCATCTCTTACCGTGACGTGCCCACACAAGCGTTATCAGATCGCGGGTCATAGCTTGGAAGATTTAGTGGTATATCGAAGAATTTGTAAAGCAAAATTAAGAAAAAGGTATGTAGTCTCAAAGGTTTTTTTTTTTTTTTTTTAGTATATACAGGAACTCGTTCCTAATTGAAAAAGGTTTTCAATAAAAGAAAAAATTTTGAAACCTAATTCCACATGTTATACGATAATTAAAATCTTTTCTAAATTTTCCTTCAGTTATCCGATAAATTGGATACCTTAGACAAGAGGAACAAGGGGCTTATTTAGGGATTACATTATTCTAATAAGTTTTGGAAAGGTGCTTGGTTCTTTGTACAGGGGGACTGGGGTTGGTATGTTCCTACTAACAAGACCCACTTCCTCCTAGAAGGCTGCATCCCTCGCCACTTCATGAAACCAAGTATTTTGATGGTTATGTTTTATATTAGTATACGTTTCTGACACTAGCTTTGTCGAGAATAACACATTCTTTGCAGATTCATTGACCGAGGGACTTGTTTCGACCTGTGAGGAAGTTAAGCGGGTACACTGAGTAGTTACGTCTCGCTTGGATGACCGTGATGCTTCTCTGCTTTACTGCGATAAAGCGCTGGTGGGTCGAGCTTTCGACCAGCTTCAGCATTGGACTAAACAAGTTCCTCTTGATCATCCTCGAAGTGAGTATCTTTCATCTCTTTATTTTCTTTCATATATTTACTTCAGACAATACTTGACCCTTTATATATATATATATATATATATATATATATATATATATATATATTCTTGTAGTTCAGGAGAACGATCGTATATGTGATCGGGACGTGAGGAATTTGAAGAATATGTCGGTTGTCTCTCGTAAAGAGGGTAACAGGGGTGCTGAGAAGAAGGCCGCATCTCCGAACGAGGCTGCATCTCTGAACAAGGCCGTTACTTCTTTGAGGCCTACTATGTCTACCTCTAAAGACGTTCCTGCTTCTATTCTCGAGTCACCTCCTGTTCTCGCTACGGAGTTACCTTTACTGTGGAAGAGGCTGGTCGGCGGACTAAACGATCAAGGGGAAACGTAAGGCTGACCAAGAGCATCGTAACGTTAGGCGGACCAAAATGTGTTGCACGTTGAAGATGACCCCCGAGCTTATCCTTCCACTCGGTTTTGTCCCTTCTTCCTCGGAAGATGCTTTGGAGCCACCTTTGGTAGAAGTTCCAGAACCACGAGCCCCATTCAATGTAGAGGATGATTCCGATGAATCTATCAAGGAGGGGCTCGTACGACACAAGGTGTGATCCAGCGCGGGCGTCGTTGCTAATAGATACGAGCTTGCTCTTGGTTCAAATAACGCGACTGTTGCTGATCCTTCTGTTCCTGCGGCCAATGTGGCAGCATGCTTTCAAGTGGATAAAGTTTCCAAAGCGATTCCTCTTTCTGCTGAGAATGTCCCTGGTCAGATTTTGGAGGGAGAGATTCGTTCTCAGGAACAATTCAGGATCGAGGGTTTCCTTGGGGACACCATCGAGAAGCAGCTCCAATCCTTCTTTGATCTCTCCGCACTGGTAAGCTATATATTTTGTGTTGTAATTATTACTGTGCTTACCACATTCTGTAACTGTTATATTTTTTGTACAGTTTTTGACCAAGTTCGATGCTGCTGCATGACACTGCTTACAACTCGTGGGATAAATCCCAAGTGCAGGATGTGTCAAAGTAATAAATTCCCATGAGTATGAGGTCGAATCCACAAGGAAGTAGGTGGTTAACCAATTCTGAAACTAAAGATTATTACTAAGCAGAAATAGAAATAAAAAAGGTTTGTTTGAATCCTAAACTCAAAAGAATTAAGAGCAATTATCTAAAAATCGAGTTAAACCAAGGATGAGAAAACGTTAGGTGGTTTAATGGTACCAATCATGAACACGGGTATTGCAATTGACTAATTGAAGCACAATATTTCAAAGAAGTAAATTATCCTTAATAAAGACACATCAAATTATATTCGTCATGCATGGATGTTGTGATTCTAATTAAATTCACTTATTGGTCATAGAGTAAAAATAATTAGAAACCCAATATTAGTTCTAATTCCTAGGTTAATTAAGCACTTTCATGCCTTAATCAATCAAGTCATTATTCTCTAAAATTAAGATAAAATCAATTCTAACTTAATGATTTCTCAAATAGGCTAGAATTTCCTTACTAATAGCAATTCAACATTCATGCAAACACTTTCGTAATGCAACCAATAAGAATCACACATCAATAGAATAAATTATCTAGGTAATAAAGTTCTTGAAATATATAAAGTAATATATTAGTCATTTACAAACCCTAACATTCAATCATGGTCCTTTGACCCCCTAACTAGGAATTTAGTTACACATTACAACAATCATAACAAAAGAAAAAGAATAAGATGAAATACAACACATTCTTGAAGCACTAAGGTTAAGAAATCTCGCTTTAGGTCCGGCTGGGACTTCGTTTCCTTCGATACTCCATCTTTTATGCTGAACAATTGATGACAATGGTAAACTAACGGTATGGCTTGTGTCTTTGATCCGAAGAACACAAGAGATGGTGAAGAATGAGTGTTTTGTAATGAACCTTGGCCTTAGAACCGAATTTTTGCAAGGCTGGACGAACCCCTCTTCTTTCCCTTTCTTTCCTTTTTATAGTCCGCTCGAATTAGGGCGTCAGAGTCGTCGTCACGACCGTGTGTCGCAACCCTAGGGTCGCAAGACCCAGGTCGCCGCACTCACTACCCAAAACTGCACCTTTCATCGCAATTCTCTGACGCGACCCTTGGTCGCAAAAATAGGTTACGATACTCTCTGCCAAAATTGGTGATCTTCATCGCGATACTTTTGAAGGGTCGCAAAACTGGGTCGTGACACTCTCTGGTCGAAAACACACTTTCCTTCGCGACTTTCTAATCCGACCCTTGGTCGCGAAGCTTCGGTTGCACTACTCACTGGTCCAAAACGCCTCCTTTAAGCTTCTAAATCCAACTTGGCATCTTTTCCCCATTAATCACCTAAGACCTGCACAAGCTCAACATATACATAAAACCTACCAAATTCACTTAAAAAATAAGATCAAAAGATAAGGTAAAAGGGGTTGAGAAAATAACATAAACATTCCGATCAAATACTCCAAAACCTATCTTTTGCTTGTTGAAAATATAACTTTTGGGGAATCATCAAATTTTTAACGCATTTTCATTTGTTGGTATCATTGGGCTCTAACTTTATGAAAATGTATCAATTTGGTCCTTCTGCGAGTCAACCGTTAATTAAATTTAATGGTTCCAAGGGCATTTTTATCTTTAAAGTTTAAACATATCAATCGGTCAACAGTAAATTTTTTTGGTGAAATGACATATCTACTCCTAGTTAAAAATTTTAAAAAAATTAAAAATTAAAAAATTAAAAAAATTAGTTGGATCTCCACGTCCATCAAGATTGATGAACAGTGGAGATTATATTGAAAATTAAAAAGAATTAAAAATTGAAAATAAAATATTATTTATTTTTTTGGATTGTTGAAATTTATTGAACTATCAATCCCAAAAATAAGATTAAAAAAATTCAAGAAACTCGAATCTCCAGCAATGGAGATTGATCTCCATCACTGGAGATGAATGGGTCTCCGGCGAGTCTCCATCACTGGAGATTCTAGTTTCTTGAATTTTTTGTTTTGTTCTTGGTGGATATCCAGACTATTTTAAGCTCCAAATTTTTTTTTTTGTTCCTGGTGGAGATGTCCAATCTAGATGTCCACCATTTTGAGTTTCAATTTTTATTTTATTTTAAAAAAATTTCAATATAATCTCCACTGTCCATCAATATCCATTAATCTTTATGCACAATGGAGATCTGTTTAAAATTTTATCAAAATTTTATTTTTTAAAAATTAATATAAAATGACCATATTAACCTACTAATTATTAATAATTGTTGACCGTAAAAAATGGATCAGATGGTCAACAATAGTCAACTATGCCACGTGAGGTGATTTGGTGGTTAGTTGAGGTGGTTATTTATCATTTCGATCTTTTAGGTCCACGAGAAGGTTCTCGGGGGTAGTGAGAACCTAACAATTGCAAGCTGTGAAATAGATAGCTGAAAACAAAGAAAGATCGGTGAGGAGTACCGGACTTGTACCAGCGATTACGCTCTGATAATCAAGTCAGTTCAGGTATACTGGTGAAATAAATGAATTAATTGAGAGAGTTTTAGGGGTGGTGAGTTATACTAAATATCATACCTTATTTCTTTTTTAATGACCCTATATGTAGTCCACCAGACATTCCTCTTGTTATCTTCTATTTGAGGAATGTTCAGGTTGTCTGTAGATCTGGTCAGTCATATGTTACTTTAAACATGAAATAATTGCCTTCTCGAAGCGTCTGTCTAGGGATGGGACATGATGAGTGATTGAACGGTAACCTTTCATGTCTGAGCAATTAATGCGTATGACTCTCTTAAGGACAAGACACAGGGCTAGGTCAGGCCCACCTATAAATATCGTCAGATGCATTAAATGTGAACATCTTTTTATCCAAGCAGGGTCGTACTACCTATCATCGAGATTATGTTAATAGGTAATTAATGTCCTGTGAGAACATTAATGCACTAGGATACTCATGTCTTTAATCGACCATGTGTTCGGCGACTTATGATAAAACGACGTCAGGTGGTCTTTAATTTAAAAGGTCACTTTGAGATCAAAACAATGATGTATTGATCTCATGAGGACGTGGCTATACCTGGGTAGAAAATACCCTCAATAATACCCCCTAAATTTCTAAAAAACTACTATTTTTTAAAAAGAAATTTATCCTTAAAGGGTATTTAGAAGGTTTGCCTTGTATATTCAAAACGGTTCGTTTTATTTGAAGACATGTGTTTATGGATGAAAGTTTAAATGCAACGGTCTAATATAAACCTGAAAAAGGGGGGGGGGGGGGGGGGGGGGGGGGGGGTGGCGGGGTTGGTTGGGGAGTGAATAGGTCTTACCCAATGTTTTTTATTACCAACAATTTAATTAGATCAATTCAACAATTATAAACACATAACAAATGCGGAAGAGATAAACAAAATCAACACAAGGATTTTAGCGTGGAAAACTCCTTCCAACAAGGGATTAAAAACCTACGGGACCACTCTTGGCCACTTAACGGACAATCCACTAGTGATAAATGTAGTACACCCTCAAGTCAAAATTACAAGGACTTACTCTTCTTGGACTATCCCACTCTAGTCTACCCGCAGGCCTTTTCCCTAATGATCTTGTAAGATCCACTAGGTGACTAAATGTATATCCTCAAGCTATCCTATAATTCACACTCCTATTGGCGTGAGCTTACACCTATCGTCTCGCAAGAGCCAATTAGTGAAATTCCACACAAATGCAACTTTTTCATAAGAAGCAAACCTTGAGCTCGTTCACAAGACTTCACCAAAGTCACACAAGCTCTTCCAACAACACAAAGGATTATGGTCTAAGTGTTCAATGATGCATGAACATATAATTAGGATGCATGACTAATACAACCTATGATGCTAAGTGAACTAGGTGCACACAATCTACTTAAATAACACTTAGCATAAACACATTTCAAGACCTAATAAATTTTGCAACAAATTCAACACTTTCAAGTTATGAAACAAACATATTCAATGCATGAACTCTCTACAAGGCAACCAACATATGAATTCAAATTTTATATGAATGTGATTTTAGCAACAAGCAAATTATTATAACAACAACTAACACTCTTGATCCAACCTAGATTAGTACCAATCCACTAAACACATGTGAGATAGAGGTATAATTCATTCAAGCAAGACAAATGCACTCTAAATCACAACATAAACTTATCTATGTACTAATTCAACTTCCCAAATCCTTTATCATGTATTAAACACAAAACCCACAAGCTTTCCAATCAATATCTATAAAAACTCAATTAACTCTCATTCAAGAACAACAAAGAGATTTAAATGAAATGAAGCATAAAACAACTTCAACATAAAAAAGAAACAACTTACCATAAGTCTCTAATTTGATTCAATGGAAATACAAGAGAGATTGGGTGAGTTTAGAGATATTGGAGTTGAGAGAACATGAACAAAGGGAGTTGCTAGGGTTCTTCTTTCTGGCTTTTTGATGAAAAAGACGAAGTGGCCTTTATATAGGAAGAGCCACGGGTCGGGTTGCCACACAAAACGGGTCGGGTGCAGTTTTCTACACTGACCTATGTTCGGGTTTTAGCTATTATCTAGAGAAGCACCCCCCAGAAAATTATGAAAACATTAGAGAAGAAAGTAGACACATATATGAACAACTTTTATGAAGAAAACCATTTAAAATTTGAACAGGAAGGGCGACATATTGGACCACATACATGACACACTAAAAACTATCTCCCATGTTTTTCCAACATTGACCTATGTCCAGTTTCTAGCTAATATCTAGCAAAGTGCCGCCCAGAAAATTCTGAAAAACTTACAGAAGTAAGTACACACATAGACCAACACCTTTCATGAAGAACACGCTTTGCAATTCGAATAGGAAGGTGGAGATATGAGACCATCTATAGGATGCCTATGCAGAACATAACATATGAATGCAATACAATGAACTATGCACCATATACCATGTCAATGATGAATGAGATGCCTAGAAACATAATGACTTATATGTTGTGAGTGTGTGAGATCCTAAAAACCTTTGTGAGATTGAGAGCAACTTACCAAATAAATCGATGATCTTGATGCCTTCAACGAAAGCTCCCAAACACAATTACAACCAAAGAGTGTTTTGCACGGAATTAGCCAACCTAGAAAATACTCGACCTAACAATCTCCCCCTTTGGCTATTCCGTGATAAAACCTCAAATCTCACAAATATACAAAATGATACAAAGTTTGAACTCACAAATACAACCTCAAAAATTACAATGAATAATCTTAAAACTGAAAACTTAAAGCTTGAGATCATTTCCGGGCAAGGTGAACCTGAAACAAAAGAAAGCACACTAACACAAAACAAAAGACGTTAGTAGACACCGTGCAGTTCATATAAACGCCCATAGATAAACATAATCATTAACAACAGACACAAAACGATGAACGATAAATACATGTGTGCATTAAAATTTATCCCCCTAAGACTATTTCCATATGCACATAAAACAAAAAATACAAGCGTCTCCCTCTCAAATTCTCCCCCTGAGTACTACACATCAATACAAACTTCTCTCCCTTTTTGTCATGGGAGAGGTAAAGGAAGAACACAATAGACAAAGATATGGGCAAAATAGAAAAATATCGCACAAAAAATAAGAAAATACACGTACCAACTCCCCATAAATGCCATATACAAATAACATGAGAGTCATATCCTTAAGGAACCAATAATCACAAATATGCATCACAACAAATATCAAGTCCCATCTCAACTTCAAAAATACAAACATAATCATAACTTCATTAACAGATTAACATTCGCCCATAATAAGTGATCAATATACACATAAGCACACACACACACACACACACACACACACACACACATATATATATATCATCCTGACTCAAGAAAGTCGCAAAATTTCAAAAATAAGCTTTTGAAGGAAATATTTTGATATCAACTACAAAATAGCTTTACATTATCATTCAACACAAGCTCGTCTCTCTCTCCTTTTTTTTTTTTGAGCTTTTCCTTCTTTTTTTATTTTTTTATTTCTACTTTAATTTTAATTTCCAAAGGCATTGGCGGCTTTCATTGCACCTAAGGAGGTAGCCTTCTCCTCTAATTTGGAGATAAAGATATTATTTCAAGCACGTTATAGAGGTAGCTTTCACTCTTCCAGAGGGCATAGCCATTTCCAAGCCTTTGTTTACCAAGCCATTATTAATCCAATTATACATTTCTCAACAAGAAAACTATTTTAAAAAACATTTGAGAGCAATGAGAAATCTTTTGACAATTAGAAATTGGATGAGCTTAATAGACACACAACATTCACACAATTGCTTATACAAGTCCAAATATGGGCAATTTATCAATTGCAACAAAGATCTGAAGGGCTAATGTTAGGAATTTAAGAGTAAATAAATGATACAGATCATTTTACACAATTAAGACACTAATCCACTCTTAGACATGAACAACACATGTTACAAATGACATGGCACAATCAATGAAGAGAGCATACACCAATGGATTTATTAAGTGATTGAAACCTAGCATGATCCAAAGGTTTGGTAAACAAATCAGCAAGGTGGATTTTCTGTGGACACATACTCTAAGGACACTACTTTGCTTTCGACTAATTCTCTAATGAAATGATGTTGAATGTTAATATGCTTAGTCCTAAAGTGTTGAACAGGATTTTTGAAATATTTATAGCACTGGTATTATCACAATAAATTGTCAGAGTACCTTATTCCAAACCATAATCCTCCAACATTTGTTTCATTCATAGAAGTTGTGTACAACCACTACCTGCTGCAATGTATTCTGCCTCTGTAGTTGATAAGGAGATAGAGTTTTGCTTTTTACTATACTAGGACACTAAGATTGTTTCCCAGATAGAAGCATCCTCCAGTTGTGCTTTTTCGATCATCAATGCATCCTGCCCAATCTGCATCACTAAAGCCAACCAGGTTAGGGTTAGTGTCAAAAGAGTACCAAATTTTAAAGTCCGAAGTTCCATTGACATATCGAATTATTCTTTTCACAGCTGTGAGATGTGACTCTTTCGGATCTGATTGATACCTGGCACACAAACCAACACTTAAAGAAATATCAGGTCTACTAGCAGTTAAGCACAACAAACTTCCTATCATGCTTCTATACAGACTATGATCAACACTTTTCCCATTTGAATCTTTACTCAATTTCAATGAAGTTCTCATAGGTATGTTATAGTGTTTTGCCGATTCTAACCCAAACCTTTTCACTAGGTTTTTAGCATATTTAGCTTGGAAATGAAAATTCCATCACTCATTTGCTTGATTTGTAAAATTAGGAAATAAGTTAGCTCACTTACCATGCTCATCTCAAACTCATGAGTCATCACATTAACAAAGTCATTCACCCGCTTTTTCATTAGTGGAACCAAACACAATATCATCAACATAAATTTTAGCTATGAATAACTCACCATTTTCACATTTGATGAACAAGGGTTTATCAACACTACCTCTTATGTATTTGTTTTCAAGCAAGTAGTGGGTAAGACGTTCATACCATGCTCCTGGAGCTTGTTTCAATCCCTAGAGTGCTTTCTTCAATTTGTATACGTGCTCTGGATGATATGGATCTACAAATCCCTTTGGTTGCTCAACGTATACTTCTTCTTGAAGAACTCCATTTAGAAATGCGCTCTTCACATCCATTTGATGTAGTTTGAACCTGTACACACAAGAAACACACAATAAAAGTCTAATAGATTCCAATTTAGCTACTTGAGCAAAAGTTTTATTAAAGTCTACTCCTTCGAGTTGTGTATAGCCTTAAACAACTAGTCTTGCTTTCTTCCTCACTACATTTCCATTTTCGTCCGATTTGTTCTTGAAAATCCACTTTGTACCAATGACATTGGTACTCTTAGGTCTAGGGACGAGAAACCACACATCATTCCTTTGAAATTGATTGAGTTCTTCTTGCATGACACTAATCCAAAACTCATCTTGAAGTGCTTCTTCAACCTTCTTCGGTTCGAATTGAGACGTGTAGCAAACATAGCTAACTTGATTAGCTAGTTGTCTTCTTGTTTGTACTCCTTCACTCACATCTCCTATGATGTCATCCTTTTTATGAGATCTCCTAACCCAAGGAGCAGGATCTGTTTGATTTGGCATTTCTTTAGTCTCATCTTCTTTCACATTTAAGTCAAAACATGCACATTCAGAATTCTCAACAACATACTCATCATCAATATTAGACACAATTCCTGCATCATCCACAACCACATTAGATGATTCCATAATTGTATGAGTAGTTGAATTGAATACCCTATATGCTACTATTAGAGGAGTATCCTAGAAAAATACCTTCATCACTTTTAGCATCAAACTTACCAAGTTGGTCACGATCATTCAAAATGTAGCATTTACTCCCAAATGTGTGAAAGTAGTGGCTTCTTTCCTTTCATAATTCATATGGAGTTTGTTTAGTGCTGGGTCTCAAGAAAACATGGTTTGAAATATAGCATGCAATATTGACAGCTTCAGCCCAGAAATTCCTTGTAAGTTTCTTACTATTGAGCATAACTCTAACCATCTCTTGTAGTACCCTGTTCTTTCTCTCAACAACACCATTTTGTTGAGGAGTTCTAGGAGCAGAAAACTCATGAAGAATACCAAAGTTATCACAAAAATTACCAAAGCTAGTATTTTCAAATTCCTTTCGATGATTACTCATAATTCTTTGAATGTTTTTGATTTTAAGATCTTTTTCATTCTGAAGTTTAATGCAAAGTGATTTAAATTTCTCAAAAGCATCTGACTTTTCTCTAAGAAAATCAATCCAAGTGAATCTAGAAAAGTCGTCAACACGCACAAAGATATACCGCTTACCTCCAAGGCTTTCGGTTTGTATAGGACCCATGAGATCCATGTGAAGGAGCTCCAAGGGACGTTTGGACATTGTACAATTTTTTTTTTGGATAATTGTACAATTATTTTTCTTGTGTATCCCTTTTGTTTGCTTCCCAATTTGACATGGTCCACATACACCTTCCTGTTTCTTTCCTAGCTCAGGAGGACCTCTCACAGCTTTCACCTTTCCAAGTTTCTTTAGATCCTTGAAATTCAAGTGACCAAGTCTTTGATGCCAAAGTTCAACCTGTTCATGGTTAGTCAAATTGCATTTAAGAGGTTTAACATCAATACAATAACAATTATCATCAGTTATCTTTCCCTGCAAAATAACATTTCCATTAGGGCTCGTTTGGTACATGGGACTGGACTGGACTGGACTCGACTAAATTTTAGACCCATGTTTGGTGTGTCACCAGACTAGAAAAATGAGACTAATTATTCCGGACCCACAAAAAAAAAGTGCACTGTTCCTCGTTATTTTGACTTGTGTAAATGTTTGGTCTTATTTTATCCCCTCACAATTTGTCCTCACCGCTTCTCCATCTCCTTTGCTATCATATCCTCCAAACCCAACTCATCATCTTCTTCTTCTTTAACATCCAAATCGGCCGGCGACCACAACCTCCCCACCTTGGAGCTGAAAATACAAACTGGTAGAGTAAGTTAGTCCTTGCCATCTTCTATATTGGGTTGTTATTTTATTTAATTGTTTTTTGGATTATATACCCATTTGCTTTCTCTTTCTCAGATCTTCAATTTTCTGGGTAGTTTGTTTCCTTTTTAGACCAAATCAACTTCTATTATAATGTTTCTTTTCCTAAGTTTGAAGACTTGTGACCTTTGATTATTATGAAGATTTTGCTGCCTGGGTTTTACATAATTTGTAGAGGAAAGAAAATGATAGATATAGGATTTGATTAATTTATCTTGTGAAGTAATTATACATTGCATATGTGATATGTCATCCCTGACTATTTTTTTTATTTGCTAGTAATTTATTTGTAGTCATTATAGATATTTAATAATGGTGCTTTAATTTTTTTCCCCCTAGGTACATCAATTTGTTACTTGAAGATTAGAACAATTTTTGGTAAGATTTCATATCAATTAGTTTGTTGGACAGTTACTCATTTCAATTTTTATATACTTAAAAAAAAGTGTAAATTTATTAATTGAACTATATTCTTTTATGAATTATTAGATATGGATCGAAGAAAGATTTTGTTATTTTTGTTGCTGGAGATGTGGCATGTAGAGATGATGATTGTTTGCACGATTTTGATTCACATTTTGAGAAAGAGGACGAACCAGAGACTTATAATGAGACATGAAGGAAACTTTTATTATTTGAGTAGAAGTGAGACTAGGATGCGTTTTCTAAAAAATATTTTAGAAAATAATGTAATGTGTGTCAATGAACTTAGAATGGACGTAAGAGCATTTGGTATATTATTTGAGTTGCTTTGAACCCATGGATTGAAAATGATGGTTCAGTGACCGTGGATGAGCAAGTGTGTATATTCTTACACATACTTGCTCATCATGTTAAGAATCGTACTATTGGAAATAGATTTCTAAGATCGGGAGAGACTATTAGTAAGTACTTTAATTTAATATTGCAAACAATTTTAAGATTACATGGTATCTTACTAAAAGTTCCTGAACCTGTGAATGAGGACTCCATAGATCCTAGATGGAGGCATTTTAAGGTATGTTAGTTCATTGTGTGCTTCAACTTTATTTATATTTTTAAATTTACAAAATAATTTACCTTTACAATTTTCTTTTAGAATTGCTTGGAGGCACTAGATGGAACTTATATTAAGGTCCGTGTGCCAATGGGGGATAAACCAAGATATTGAACTAGGAAAGGTGAAATTGCAACAAATGTTTTAGCTGTTTGCTTACGTGATCTTGAATTCATATTTTTCCTACCTGGTTAGGAGGGTTTAGCATGCGACTCTAGAGTCCTACGTGATGCCATCACTAAGCCAAATGGGTTAAAAGTGCCAACGGGTGAGGTCATTAGTTAATGTCAAATACTTATGTGTTGTCTTTAATTTATGACAGTGTATACCTACACTGATAGGAATGTCAACTTTTGGTTATTAGGTTGCTATTACCTTGTAGATGGTGGTTACATAAACGTCGATGGCTTTCTTGCACCTTATCGATCAATAAGGTATCATCTGTCTAAATGGGAAGGAAATATACCTACAAATCCACAAGAGTACTTCAATATGAAGCATGCAAAGGCAAGAAATATAATAGAGCGATGTTTTGGGTTGTTAAAGGCTAGGTGGGGGATATTAAGGAGTCTGTCTTTCTATTCTATAAAGACCTAATGTCGTATAATTACGGCTTGTTGTCTTCTACATAACTTCATTAGGAGGGAGATGTCTTCAGATCCAATGGAACAAGAAGCTCATGAATTTGAAGACAATACAACTGTGAATGATGATGGTACTATTGGCACCGTCGATGCATCTAACCAATGGACTATATGAAGGGATGAATTGGCAGTGCAAATGTATAATGAGTGGACAAGAATTAGGAATGACACTAGTACTTAATTATTTGTTCGTATCTTTGTAATTTGGTTTTTCGTTTTCAACACTTTGGAACCTTGATTTGATATGACTTTATTTGAATGTTTGAAGTACTTTGCATTTTCAATAATTGATGTGATACTTTGATTTGCTACCACTCTGATTATGTGCTTGATTCTAATTTTATCGATTTGAATTGTCTCTCATTTTGCTAAAGGAATGGAGAGTATTGGTACTAGTGAAAATGTTATGCAAGGTAAAAGCAAGCAAAGGCGAGCTTGGACCATATTTGAAAAGGAATCATTTCTGATAGTTCTCGAAGATTTTGTGGCTAATGGCAAGTGTTGTGACACTGGGAACTTCAAGGCTGGTAGCTTGGCTCAAATGAAGAAGGATCTAAATCAGATTTGTCCTGGATCTAATTTAAAGGCAAATCCACACCTTGAATCAAAGCTAAAGAAGTGGAAAAAAAAATTATAGCACTATTTATGACATGATGAACACCAGCGGCTTTGCTTGGAATGATGTGAAAAAATGTATTGAAGCAGATAGTAATGAAGCATGGGAGAGCTATGTGAAGGTACAACTCTATCAATTATGTCTATGCAAATGCTATTTGATTGTGGTGGTGTTGTTTTTTAGGATAATGTTCTAGGATATGTGATTTATTTTATATAATTATGTGGTCAATATTTTTTTTTAACAGCACCATAGCAGTGCAGCTGAATGGAGGAACAAACCATACCCTATATTTGACAGACTTGCTAATATTTTTGGCAAAGACCGTGCTAATGGGAAAGGAGCTGAGGTCCCAAGTGAGATGATGGTAGACATTGGCAATGATGAAGGTGATGATGTTATTAATGATGCTTCTCCTATTTCAATCAACAAGGAGAACAACAACTCTAGGTCAACTCAAGGTAAAAGGAAAAGGAGATCCAGTAATGATGGTGCTCTTGTGTATGTTCTGAAAGAACTAGTTGAAGTTAGTGCAAAAAAGATGGATATAGTTGCAGAAGCTTTCCGCAATTGGAATGAAGATCATTCCGACATTGCCAAAGAACTGAAGGACATGGGACTTTCACCTTTTGAACAAATTAAGGCATTGAAGTTCATTTTGGAGAAGCCACAAAATATTTCCTTGTTCATGTCACTTGATGGTGAGATGAAAAATTATTATGTCGACTCTCTCCTGAGTGAAAATATGTAGAATAATTTCCTCTATACCTGTGTGTCTTTTGCATCCCATTTTTTGTAAACAACTACTTGTGTGTTTTGAGAATTAATGTGTGTTTCCTTTTTGTTAATCTAGAAGTTCTTCTATTGCTTTTTTAATGTATCAAAACAGATGATATTATATATATATATATATATATATATATATATATATATAATTAATGTGTGTTTTAAGAAAGATAAAGTGAATGATTACCAAACTTGTATTATTTGCTTTATTCCTGAATTGTCTTGTAATTGTTTCTCTTATGCATTCTTATTTGATTTACTTATAGAAAAGAGAATGGGGTTAAAAATTATTAAAATTGTTGTTTATATTTGAATAATATGAACATAGTGATATTTGAAAGTTAAGGAAAAAGTTACATAATCAAATAAAACAAATCTATCAATTATCAATAATGTTTTATATTTACAATTTAATAAAATAAAAAATAGTTTTTTCAAAAAAATAATTAAATAAATATTCCGAAATTTAGTCCGAAACAGCACCAAACATGGGTCTGAACAATTTTAATAGTCCAGCTCTTAGTCCGATGCATACCAAACATAGGTCAGGACTTAGTCCCAGTCCAATCCAAGCCAGTTCAGTCCAGTCTAATCCCAGGATTTAGTCCAGTCCAAGTCAGTTCTGCCTGCCAAACGAGCCTTTAGAGTCCAAGATTGCACAAGTATCTTTAAAAAAGTTGACAGCATGTATACTTTCACACAAGTGTGTAATGCTAATCAAGTTTGCCTGCAATCCATCAACAAGAAGAGCATCATTAAGACTAGGTAAACCATAAATTTTAATTGACCCTTTACCTATCACCTTCTTCTTAGAACCATTACCAAAAGTGACCCATCCTGCATCCTTCATCACAAGATTTTCAAAAACATTTTTATCTCCGGATATGTGCCTAGACCAACCACTATCAAGGTACCAAGAATTTGCATTAATGGCTTTTAAGGCATAATAATAGCATAACATATGAAATCATTTTTTCTAACCCATGCTTTTTTCATTTTCTTTTTCAAGTTCTTTTCTTATGGTTTTGAATTAACAACATTGTTAGGCATTTGTCTAGAAAATCTTTCAAAGTGACAATCCCTAGATTCTATTTCAATTATGGCACATTTGAATGTAATCAAAACATCTAGGTTTAATATGCCCTTTCCTACCACAAAAATAACAAATAAGAATGAAGTTAGAAAATGTACCTTGATGATTTGGTTGCCATTCATTTCTTTGGCCTCAGAATGATGTGGTGTTAGGAACTTTACCTTGTGTTTGTGGTTGTCTAAGAGGTGCCTTCTTGGGGTTGCTTGTTATCCTTGGTTGTTCAAGTGTTTGCTTCAAATTTTCTCCCTTGAAACATGTTGTCTTGCTTGATGAAGGAGTGATTTCTTCAATTGCATAACCTATGCCTCTCTTATCTCCATAAGCCTTGCCAAGATTAATTACTTGATCAACCTTTAATGCACCCAAAGTTAGCCCCTCGATTGATTTCCTTGCATCCTCCAATTCCTTGAGACATTCTTGTTCCTCATGTCTCACAATTTGCAAGGTCTTCTCTTTCTCACTCAGTTCCTTCTTCATTAGAATAATTCTTTGATCATCATCTTCTTTTTATTTCTTGAGTTTTTAGATGGCTTCTTCAACAATCTGAGCCCTTGATAATGTCTCTTGCTTCTCTTTATCAAGGTTCTTGAGTTTGACCTTATGAGAAACATTTTCCTTCTTTATCTTGAGGCTTTCTGCATATAATTCATTAAAAACTTCCTCAAGGACTTTCTTCATCTGATTCCTCTCTCTCACTTATGCTTGTTTCACCTTCACTAGCTTCTTCTTCATTGCTATGATGACTTGCAACAAAGGCTAGTGAAGTTACTCACTAGCTCCTCTGAACTTGTGGAACTTGTATCATATTCTTCATCACTATCATTCCATGATACCTTCATTACCTTACTTTTCTTATTTTTCTTCAAATTGTTGGCACATTCGGTTGAGATATGCCCACAGCCTCTACATTCATAACATTGGACTGCCTCTGTTGTTGATCTTTTCTTTTGAGGTGCCAACTTTCTTTGGAAAGCTTTTCTTTGTATCTTTGGTTCTTGTGGAATTCTCACCCTTCTTTTTGTTTCTCATGAGGAATGTTTTAAACCTCTTGGCAAACATAGCAATCTCAGCTTCATTGAGATCATTATCATCTTCTGAATTTTTAGCTTTCGTGATTGCTTTGATGGCTATACTCTTGTGTTTCTTAACTGGTTTCAATCCCATTTCAAAAGTCTTCAAGGAACCAACAAGTTCTTCTACTATCATGGAATCAACATCCTTGCTTTCTTCAATAGCTGTGACTTTAGCTTGAAATCGTTCGGGCAAGGATCTTAGAATCTTCCTAACAATCTTCGACCTAGAATAGACTTTTCCCAACATATAACTCTTGTTGGTGATGTCTGTGAGCTTGGCTTCAAATTCTGCAAAGGTTTCATTCTCTTCCATTCGAAAACTCTCAAATTGAGATGTTAGCATTTGAAGTTTGGACCTCTATGATAATCAGTTAGCCGACCATTCTGACAACAGTTCGCACAAGAGGTGACAATTAATTTATTCGAAGTCGTTTTCTAGATTACGAGCCAAATGTGGTTACTAGGTCTCACCTAGTTGAATACAAAAAATACTATGCGCTCCCCCAAAAGGTGAAACTCATACTTCCAGACGGGAGGATTGCGTGGAATTTGATCGGTCGATAATTGTTATATTTTTACGACCCTTGGGACCGTTTATTTTGATTTATTTGCTAGTATTTTTGGTGCGTTTGATATGTTTTGTGAGTATATGCAGCTATTAGGTGAGTTTCCATGAATTAAGCATATGGCGAATCGAGGCAAAATCGGACAATTCATGGACCATTTGGAGATAAGCCACCTTGCACATTATGAATTGAAAAGAATTCAACAGCTGCATGCCACCTTGCATGAGAGAAAGTGGAGAATTGCCTACCATTGCATGAGAAGAAAGTAAAAGCTGTTGCACGTGGAATACATAAAGAAAACATGAAAGAAAATCACAGCAAAATAGTATGCATGGCAACCAAAATGAATTTCAGCATGTACGGTGTAGCAAAGGAAAGCCAAGACAATGTGTACCGTGATCGAACCCACGCGAGCAATGGTAGCGATGACTTGCTCGCGTGTGAAGAAGAAGCAAAGTAGCACAGTGTGCTACGCGAGGAAGCAACGCGACCGTTGCTCAAGCCATACGCTCGCGCGGTTGTTTGCTCGCGGTGAAGAAGACCAGACCAGGCAGTGTACAACTGCGAGGAATTGAGCGCTACCATGGCTTGTATGATCAGCTCGCAGGGAAGAGAAGACAGAGCAGCCCTCGCGACCTGCATGGCGATCACCGGTTGCTGTGGCTTGCTCGCGGTGAAGAATTCACGAGCAAAAGAAATCAGCAAACCAGGGAGTATGGTGAAGAAGACCGTGACCCAGCCCAGCTCGCATTGTAGCTTGCGGTGCAGAAACCAACCAGTCCTAGGGGGCAACGCGACCATGAACGCTAGGAGAAGTAGCTCGCGGTGCAGAAGGTCTAAATGGATCAGTAGGCACCGTGACCAAGCGGTGCGACCGCTGGTCGCGGTGGCCAAATATCAGCGCCTTAGTGCGCACTTATAAATAGAAAAAAAGGCAGCAGTAGAGGAGGTTCGTCCAGGTGCGGTTCCAGCATCTCCAAGTTGCAAACGTGGCCATTTTTTCATCATTCCTTCCACCACAAAACACAACCAACATCACCCATTCATCAACACTTCACTAGTCTTGCGATTTCATCGATTAATCACCAAGAAGAGACGAAGATCGATGGTAAAGAAGTCTAAGCCGGAAACGAGCGGATTTCGAGTCTTTGCGTCTTCGAATGGGTTGTATACTTGTATTACATCCTTATTCTTTCCTTGTTTTTATTTGATTGAATGAGTAGCTAGTTGTTGTGTTAGGTGTATGAACCATAAACGGATTTTGTGAGTTATTGATTATGAATACATTGTTATATTATTTCATGATATTATTTGTGGATTTATTGCATATTATTGTATTGTATTTTAATCTCGTGCGCTGTGATTACGAAAGTAGATTGCAGGTTTTCTTGATTAAATTCGATCCAATATATATACTATGGAATTATTGAGTAATATTAATTGTTATCGTATGTTGATTATTCATGTGCTTTCGCATTTACGAAAGTAGTTTGTGAGTATCTAGTTTAATTAATATTTTGATATATGTTGTGATTTTACATGAAACTGTTAGGTTGCAATAGGGCTTATAATTCTAGAATCTATGCTAGGTTAATTGTATTAAGAAATTAATCAATCGATTTAGATATTAGATTCGCTTTGGGTTCCTTTCAATATATGTCATGATATAATGTGTTTAATAATAATCAATATATTTACCATATCCGTGATTGGAACCGTGTGACCACTTAGCATTATACTCCATTTAATCTGTCTCGCTTTATTTAATTGTTTTAGTTAGTTTAATAACAAACCACGAAGAGGAGAAAAGGAGAGAGAAGAAGAGACAAAGAGGGGAGAAGAAGATCACCTTGGAAACAAGAGGATTCAAATTCAATCCTTGAGCCAAAAATCTCACCATCAAGCTTGGATTTGGAGAAAGTGGAAGCTAGACAAATTCGCAACAGGAGGAGGACGAGAGTTCATCGCACCTAGAGTTTTTCTATCCCTTTCCTTCTTTATTTTCTTGTTTGTAACACTCTTTATTAATTAGAAAACATATTTGGTTGTAAATCTTTGATTATGAACTAAGCTTGTAAGTTAAGGTTTTGTTGGATCTTATTCTATAAAACTTGGATGAATTGATTGTCTAATTTATGGTGGTTGATTATTATGTTGTTGAGTGGTATTATTGTTCTTAATGCTTCTGAATAGTGAAGGCCTGCATTTAGTTGATATTATGGTTGTGTGTTATTTACTGAGAGGAGACGTCCCACAACGTGCTCGATGTAATGTCCACTACAAGTAGAATTAGATAGAGATATACTAATTTGCTTGTGATCATATAGGGTGTTTATTATGACTAATGCATTTTCATGCACTTGGATATACCATCTAGATATAGGATATTAGTGTCTGTGGTAATAGGTCCAATTTGCCTCGAGATGAGACTTTGGATAATTTAGATAAACACGGTTATCAACATGAATAATTAAACCACAATGATGTGCTTTCATGAAACTCAATTGGATAGATTAGGTGAATTCAAATACCCTAACTAATCTCTCATATTGGTTGTTTGCTTTATTTTTATGTTTATGTATTTTCATCTTTAATTTTCCTCTTACAAACCATTTTGATTTATCTAAATAGAAATAGACTTGGTTAATTTTAGTACTCAATACCTAAATATCCCCGTGGAGACGATAATTTACTTACACTTTATCACTTGTGCCGACCCCGTATACTTGCGGGTACAAAAAGACGTAACAGAGTTCTCCGAGCAGGATGGTCGCCGTCTATGGGATGATGCTCAACTGTGGAGTGACCTTGCCGCTCTAGCCCTTTTATCGCGTGTTTCCTCAATGACGTCAATTTGGCGTTGACACGCTCACAACGCGTGGGATAAATCCCAAGTGCAAGATGTGTAGAAGTAATAATTTCCCGTGAGTACGGGGTCGAATCCACAAGGAAGTGGTAATTAACTAATACTAAAACTAAAGATGTCAACAAAACAGAAAATGAAATCAAGTACGTTGAGAGTTTTTGAATCACAAAATAAATGTAAAAAACTATAATTAAACTTAGAACTAGGCCAATGGTGAGAAAACCGTTAGGCGGTCAAATGGTACCAATCAAGAGTCTAGGTATTGCAATTGACTAATTAAAGCACGACATTTCAAAGGTTTAAATTGTCCCTAGCAATGACATATCAAATTATATGGGTCATTGATATTGTAAATCTAATTAAATCCACCTATTAGTACTAGAGTGAAGATAATTAAATACCCATTATTAGTTTTAATTATTAGGTTGATTAAGCACTTTCATGCCTTAATCAATCTATTCAATACTCTTTAGAATGATGATAAAAATAATTACACCCTAATGATTTCTCAAATAGGTTATAATTTCCTTATTAATTGCAACTCAAAATTCATGCAAACACTTTTGTAATGCAAACAACAAGAATCACAAATTAATAGATTCAATTATCTAGAAAACAAAGTCTTAAAATATATATATATAAAAAAGAAAAATATTCAATTACAAACCCTTAACTCAATCATGGTCCATTGATCCCCTAACTATGGAATTAGCTACACATAGTAACAAGCAAATCAAAAGAAAAAGTATAGGAAGTAATACAACCCATTATAGAGCACTAAGGATGAAAGATTCCGCATTCGATACTCCGTCTCCTTCGATGAACGAATGAATACAATGGTAGACTAAGATGGAACTTGTGTCTAGGATCCTTAGAACACAAGAGAATGTGGTGTTTTGGTAGTGGAAATTGGCCTTGAAACTTCTGTTTTTCCGTAGCTAGGCGAACCCTATTCTCTCTTCTTTCTCTTCTATTTATAGTAGCATGAATTAGGGCTTTATGCGTCACCATTGCAACCGTGTGGCGCGACCCCAGGTCATAATGCGTGGTCGCGGTACTTACTGTCGTAATCTGGAGTCTTCGTCGTGATCGTGGGTCTTGAAGCCTGATCGCGGTACTCTCTACCCAAAAATGCCTTTTCTATCGCGATGCCTGTGGTGTGACCCTTGGTCGCGAAAATGGGTCGCGCTACTCACTGGTTGAAAAAGTATCTTTTTAACTTGCAATTTCCATTTGTCATTTCTTCCCAAATATTCACCTAAGGCCTGCACAAGTTCAAAACACACACTAAACCCACCAAATTACTTGAAAACAAGATCAAAAGATGAGGTAAAACTAGTGTAAAAACATAACATAAACAGTCCGATCAAATACCCCCAAACATATTTTTTGCTTGTCCTCAAGCAAATCGGCACACACACACTAAAACACAAATAAACTATAAACAAAACAATAGACCAACTAAACTATATCCATTTTCGTAGGGAGAACGATGACACTTAGCATGTGCCACAAGCTTTTAAACCCCTAGATGGCCCTAGTGGACGAGTTATAGTATCGTGAGGGTTTACCAACTGATACCCACAAACATACTAAGCTAACCACAGACATCGCCAAATATTAAATCAAATATGTACATAAATACAAAAGCATGTGAGAATACATAGTAAGAAACTAAAACGCTGCCAGTTAGACTAATGCACCATATATCAAACAAGAACCTGACATACAAAACATTAATAACAGTCAAATCTTCCATATTTCGTAAGCCACTGATTTAATTCACCTCGACTCTAATCTCACCAATTTTCACTCAGTGACACTCAGAACCTAGGTTTTCACACTCTCAATTACTTATGACTGGAAATTATGAGCAAAGAATTACCAAATATGTCGTATGTACAATTAATTAGAAAGAATGCACAGGTTTAACAATTAGATCTCATGAACGATTTTGGACATTAAGAACACAAAATGCAACATATGTCAAATAATACAATCAAGTTTCATAAAGAGATTAACATGTCTTTTCATGGTTGTAATGGGGCTTTGGGGTGCATGACTACAAAAAGAAAGGAAAATGAAATTCAACTAGCTTGGAAACATTATGAGAAACCTCACATATTTTTCTTTTCTTTTTTTTTGTACTCACCCGAATACCAAGTTTGTTCAACTTGAATTCCTATTGTTTTCTACACCTTTCTCCCTCAACCTTTTCTTTCACTTTTTTTTTTTGAACATTTGTGCATCATCACTCCTTTTCTCATCTAGCCAACTATTCATTCATTCATCATTTTTTTAGATGGCTATTATTCTTTTGCATGCATCCCATTCCTTGCTTATTTTTTATTTTTTTATATATCGCCTCTTTCATTCAACACCAACACTTCATCTCTTTTATCTTTTCTAGTTTCCAAGCTACAAAGGTAAGATCTTATATTTTTGGCTTGGAATTTGGACTAGTTTAGGTTATGCAATAAAAAAGGTTAAAGTGTAAGTGTTTGGCCACGAGTGAGGTAAGGAGCACACAATTCAAAGGACTGGGAAATTAAGCTTTTTAGGAGTTCACACACAATGCCTGAATCACATCTCTATATTCCACTCAATTAATCATTCAACACATGCATACAAGATTTTTTATAAAAGCAGTTCATTAGCATCCAATGCAAACCTAAAGAGATCAATCTAATTTCAATAAACACGAGAAAGTGTTTAAGAGTAGAAACAAAAAATTCTCTCATAAATAATACAATTAAAGCTCAAATCTCATTAAGGGTAGTCTCCACTATTAATCAGGGCAACTAATTGGAAGCTTTCATGTATTATAATGCAAAGATGTCGAAACTTAAATGATTAGATGCAAAAAACTCCTATTGGCAACATCCTAGTTAACAACTTTGTATAAATCAAATGACCTAAGCATTTACATAATGATACTCAACTATCCATTTAGCATGTATTTGTGGTTTGCTATCCTAACACAAACATACAAAACAAACAAAAGACTCACAGACTAGATGTATGTGGTGTTGTTATACTTAAGTTTTCTAAACGCTCGATGCATGTAAGAAAAGTCTAGGTTTCTAGCCTACATACATCAACAAAACACGAAAAACAACTATTAAAAACAAAAACCGAAAATCACCCCTAAACCTAAGATAAAATTGTCCCTAATTTTTTAAAACCCAAATTCAAAGGAAAAACATAAAATAGAAATTACAAACGCAAACAAATAAACAAAAACAACCTAATATCCATAACTATCAACTTCATCCACACTTCACTCCCCCCAAACTTCGCATATTCAACACAAGGCACAGCACTTCAAAGGAAGAGAAATAACTGAAGACATATACACAAATAGAAAAATAAACTCACTGAAATCGAGGGTTACCTCCTACCAAATGCTTTATTTAATGTCTGGGCAAGACGGCATACTCAAGCTCTACATCAGTGTACATCCAAGACACTATCTACTGCATGTTCTGCATTCCTCTCCTACATTCTCTATTCTCCAAGCATCGGGTCTATATCACCCATTTGCTACAACTGTAGCTTTTCATGGCATCCATTCTCATCAAAATTGGGCTTTGGATTCTACGATTTCTTTTGACATGGTTGGGATTCCGCTTGCAGTTTCAATTTCTTCTCAACCCCCAAATCGGCTTCTGGATCATCCTCTGCCCCTCTATTGATGAGGCATTGTGCCTCCTCTAACTCTCTCTCCAGCTCGAACAAGTCCTTAAGTTCATCTTTTGTGAACTCCTCTTCCACCATTGTACCTACAATATAAATAGAAAAACAATAAAAGGAATTTAATGACTGTGTCATAGCATCAAATACCTAAAACTCGACGGTCTCTCCTACGACTGTCATGGATAGCTTCCCGTTCTGCACGTCGATGATGGTTTGTGCAATCGCCATAAACGGTCTCCCCAAAAGAATGGGTAGATTCTTGTAGATCGCCCGTCCATCATCCATATCCAAGACCACGAAATTGGCTGGTATAATCAATTTGTCCACCTGGATAAGGATGTCTTCAACTATTCCTCGTGAATACCATGTAGACCGATCGGCTAACATCAGGGACATGGAAGTAGGCTTCAGGTCATGCAGGCCCAGCTGCATGTAGATTGAATAGGGCATCAAGTTGATGCTAGCCCCAAGATATAACATTGCTCTTTCTTTCTTTGCATTCCCGATGGTGATGTCAATGTTGAAGCTCCCCGGATCCTTCTACTTTGGGGGAAGCTTCTGCTGCAATACTGCACTCACCGTCTCTGATATCATAACTTTCTCATTCGGCCCATACTGCCTCTTCCTTGTATTGAGTTCCTTGAAGAACTTCGCATATGTCGACATCTTCTGAATCATCTCCAAGAGTGGCAAGTTGACATTTACTCGTGACAACACATCGTATATCTCCGCAAATGCTTTGTTGTTTTACTCTTCTGAAGACGACCCGAAAATGGAACTGGTGGCACAAATAGGGTCTGCAGCCTTATAAATAAGTGGAGTTTTTGCTGGTGTGACCATTTATTGCTCTCTGATCACTGGAGGATCTGAACCTGTACCTGCATCACAAACAGATTTATCAGAAAGTTCACCCTCAACCCTATTGTCTATTGTTTTACCACTCCGTATGATAGTAATAACCTTTGCTTGTTCTAGCTGACTAGGGAACTTTCCGGGCACTCTGTTTTGCAAGGCTTCAGCCAATTGGTCGACTTGCACTTCTAATTTTCGTATTGTAGCCTTAATGTTGCTAAAATATCTGCTCAGCTATCTACTGACTATGCTGGAATGCCTGCTGGCTCTGCTGGAATGCAAGCATCACTTACTGATATGGTTGACCAGCCTGTTGATCATATGAGCTCTGTGTATTTGGTTGAAACTGATTCTGTTGCAAAGGCTCAAACCTGTTATGCTGCTGATTCCCTTGGTATTGCCCAGGCTATTGCTGACTATCTCTCTAGAAGAAGTTTGGATGGTTTCTCCATCCTGGATTATAGTTGTTAGAGAAGGAGTCATTCCTTTGTCTCGGAGGAAAGGTATTAAGCGCTTGCACTTGTTCTTGCTCATACTCCTCAAAGGTCTCCCTAGATAGACACACAGCAATGTCGTGCCCACTGAATCCACATATCATACAAATAACTCCGGATCTCTACCCCACTTAAGCTGCCAAACTTTGCATCTGTCTACTCAGCTCAGCCATCTACTTCACCAACCTTGCACTAGTGTGAACCTTATACACACGTGGTGTCTTTCCTTTGACATTTCTATTGCGAGTTGGCTCCCAGTATCTCGAAGAGCTCATATATCTCTTTCATGGTCTTTTCTGTCATGGTTCCTCTTGTAGTATCATCGACCATTGCATGACAATTCAAAGTTAGTCCATCATAAAAGAATTGGTTCTGCAGCTCTAGCAGAAAACCATGGTGAGGGTACTGAATTAGCAGCAGCTTGAATCTGTCCCATGCCTCATAGAACAAATCTCCATCCCTCTGAGTAAATGTTGCAATCTTACTTCGCAACTCTGTGGTCTTCATATGGGAATAGAATTTCCCAATGAATTTATTGTAGACTTCTGACCAAGTGTGAAGGGACCCCGGTGGAAGAGTCATCAGCCACTGTTTGGCCTTGTCTTTCATTGTTACGAGAAGCATCGCATCCTGAGCAGATCTTCAGACAACCTCTACAGTGGAAAAGTCTGGATGGTGCCGTAGAATTTGTGGATGAAGGATAAGGGATCTTCATTTGCGACTCCATGGAAAGCCAGCAACATATTGAAGTGAATGTTCTTCAACTCATAATTCCTAGACAAGTCGTCCAACAGGATGCACGATGGCGATGTCACGATGACTGGCATATATAATCCCTCATCACTCGATGTACAGGCACCCCATTCTAATTCTGCAACTGAATCCTCTCTGTGTCGTCCATTGTCTCTTCAAACAGCTCAGCGTCTAAAATATACGTGTAACGCCCTCAAAATTAGTGTTTTAATTATTGTTTGATAAATTACATATTAGTATTAATATTATTATAATTGAGAGTCCAAGTTATATCGGATAGAAATGGGAGGTAGATTATATTATTATTATTATTATTATTAAACGATAGCCTAGTGGGGGTTAATTAAACGGATCCATATTAGGGCCATTGTGATATAATAAAATGAGCTTGGAATGATGGTCATAATGGGGATTAAAAGGATTGAAAATTTTATTGGAAAGGATTTAAAGAAATTGGAGGGGATTAGTTGTAAATAGCCACCACTATCACTAAAATTCAAGGCCATTATTATTATTTTATTTCATTCTTCTTTTTCATTGCCGTGCACAACGCATGCCATTTTCTTCATCAACTTCTTCTTCTTCTTCTTCATGAAGCCGTGAGCTTCATCTCCAATTCTACTCCATTTTCACTTCAAATTTCTACTTGAAAATCACACCAATTCATTCCCCATCCATCCGAGAACAAAACCCATACATTATAAGCTCAAAATCCACCACATGCAACTCATTTTGGTGAGGATTTCAAGTTGCAAATGAGCTGAAATTTTGAAAAAATAGGAAATCAAGAAGAGTAAGTGAGTTTGGGGATTATCTAGCTTGAAATCAACTTTCAATTCATGGGTCAAAGCTGCATTTTTTTTTAAATTTCAGTATATACATGGTAGATTAGGGTTTATTTTTCACACTTTTGATGGATTCATGGTGTCTAGGGGCTGTGGAAAATTAAGAGCAAACTTGAGGGAGTGATTTCCAAGCTTGGAGAGTGATTTTGATGCAATTTTGGTTAGTGCTTTACTAACACTTGAAATTTAATTTTGTATGTGTTGTTGGATATTTAATTGTGAGTTTTGATGTATTAGAAAGTAGAAATAAATTTGCGTGTGTGGTTGAATGCTTGGATGAAGGAATTAAAGTGTTGAAATTGAAAAATTGTGAGAAAGATGGATGGGTACTGCTGCCGTGGAAGTTTAGGGGCTGTTATGGTGTTTTTTGCATGTTTATGGTGACAATTAATTGATATATATGTGTGTGAGTGCTGCTATCATGTGTGCCTTGCTGCCATTGTATAAAAAAAAAGTTTCGAGTGATAAAATTGAAGTTTGAATGCGAAATAGGATCCGTAAAAAATAGATAAACTTGTTATGAGTTTAATTGATTGTATTGTGATGTTTTGAATACAGTTATGCATGACATTAATTTGTGATTTGAATGCTTGCTGCAAATGTATGTTTTGATGCTTAGAAATCTAAAAATTTATGTGTTGGACATGGATTAAGTGCTGCCAAGTGATTAGGGGCTATTATATACGTGATAAAATTGTTATTTCGGTGTTGAATTCATGTAAATGAACATCGAAATGAGTATTAAAAGCATAGGGGCTGTTGTGTGTAAATTGGGTAACAAATTGCATGAGTTTTATGATTGAAAGCATGTAAAAGCTGTTCGAAAATTGTTTGGGCTGTTGTGAGTGTTTTAGATATTAAAATGCAAGAAATTTATTAATTGCATAACAAGTGTTTGATGTGTGAAAATAATATGCAATTTAATGAAGATTAAATGTCTATGTTTGTAATTGAAATTGAAATTAGAATGATGCTAATATGTTAAATGCTTGAGAGCAAATTCTTGTTGAAAATGATGGTTGCGATTGGAGTACCAAATGGTACACATGCTGCCTAAGATTTTATAATATCATATTGGCAAGTCGGAAACGAATTGATATCGATTTTTGTGAGTCAAGATCGAACAAAATGTTCATGAGTTGATTTTCTTGAATTATAGTATGTAAACTTGTTTATGGAATTGAGTATTAATGAAAGAATTGATATTGATTGAATTTAAATTTTATATGCTTAAATGCCCTAGTTAAATTCGTACCGCATTGTTTGAGGGATTGGATAGGTTGGCATGCTAATAGGGAATTTAGCAGTACTGCGACCGTTATTATGTTTGATCATTGGACTTTGAGAGGCTTAGGTGCCCGGTCCTTGGATTTGATTATGATTTTTCGGACTTTGAGAGGCTTTGGGTGCCCGATCCGCGACATTGTTGTAATTAAATAACCAATCCGCAGCCTCCATTGAGGACAATATTGGTTGATCCCATTATCCAGTTTATCGAAAATGGGTTAGAATTGGCTAAGGGCAATAAAATACTTAATTCATAATTGTGTAATTGAACGATTCAATTGAGAAAATTCATATTGGTGTCACATTTTTAGAAGAGCTAATTGCACTCACACCCCTGAGGTTTGGCCAACTACAGGTAAAATCAACTTTATCGTTTATTAACAATGACACCCCCCACCGTTAGTTGACTTTAGTCAAAGTTAACAGTATCAGGGGTATTTTTGTCTTTTTCAATTTTTAATTTTATTTTATTAAATAATAAATCAAAAAATTAAAATAAAATAACAAAATTATTTAAAAATTAAAATAATAATAAAATTAATAAAAAATAAAAAATTAATTAATTTAAATCCATTTTCCAGATTGAATCTCAACCGTCCATCAAGATTAATGAAGGGTTGAGATTCAATCTGAAAATGGATCTAAAAATATATATATATATATATTTTTTTTGGGATCTTCGAAGAACCCAATCTGGGTTCCTCGAAGAACTCAGAGAGGGTTCTTCGATCGAACCCAGATGGGTTCTTCGATCGAACCCAGATGAGAACTTCGAAGAACCCTCTGGGTTCGATCGAAGAACCCAGTTTCTGGGTTCTTCGTTCGAACCCAGATGGGTTCGATCGAAGAACCCTTTGGGTTCTTCGAACGAAGAACCATCAAACCATGGTTCTTCGTTCGAAGAACCCAGAGGGTTCTTCAATCGAACCCATCTGGGTTCGAATGAAGAACCCAGAAAACTGGGTTCTTCGAAGAACCCTCTGGGTTGTTCGAACAAAGAACCGTCGAACCATGGTTCTTCGTTCGAAGAACCCAGAGGGTTCTTCGATTGAACCCATCTGGGTTCGAATGAAGAACCCAGAAAACTGGGTTCTTCGAAGAACCCTCTGGGTTCTTCGAACAAAGAACCATCGAACCATGGTTCTTCGTTCGAAGAACCCAGAGGGTTCTTCGATTGAACCCATCTGGGTTCGAATGAAGAACCCTCTGGGTTTGAACGATGGGTTCTTCGATCGAACCCAGAGGGTTCGATCGAAGAACCCATCTGGGTTCAATCGAAGAACCCTCTCTGGGTTCTTCGATCTGAACCCAGAGGGTTCTTCAATCGAAGAACCCTCTCTGGGTTCTTCGATCGAACCCTTCTGGGTTCTTCGAAGAACCCAGATTGGGTTCTTCAAAGATCCCAAAAATTTTTTTTTTTTTTTTTGGGTGGAGTTCCAATCTCCAGATTGGATCTCCACCGTCCATCAGATTTGATGGACTGTGGAGATCCAGACTTTAATTTTTTATTTTTTTAAAAAAAATCAAAAAATTTATAATAATTTTTTTTATTTAATAAAAAGAAAATATTGTTTGAGGGGTAGTTTGGTCATTTTAAGGGTAACAGTTGGTCAACCGTTAAATCTAACGGAAGTCAACTAACGGTAAGGGGTGTCATTGTTAATAAACGATAAAGTTGATTCTATCTGTAGTTGGCCAAACCTCAGGGGGTGTGGGTGCAATTAGCTCTTTTTAGAATGTATACATATTACATGATTGTTTGAATTAATTGTTTCATGATAGAGTATTATGAAATGTATTAAATGTTTATTCCCATTAAATGTATCATGTTAGTATGTTGTGTAATATTGATAGGAACCTTCCTAAGGATTCGTTCATGGGATAGGGAGATATGTACCTCTCTAGGGTCCGAACCCTCGGTCCTAGAGTAGGGAGATACGTACCACTCTTAGGATTCGTCCTAGGGTGGGAGTTATGCTCGACAGACAACTACTGTGGTCGAACGACCCATATTCCAGTCCTGGTTTATGTTGAGTATTCCAGAGGGCCAGAATTGAAGTGAATTGAAGGATATGTTTATAAGTGAATTTAGAAATTGATTTTATACGTTTATTTCAGTATTGAAGTTAAAATGATTGTAAAAGAAATTGAGAATTTAATTGAGTACAAATTATTAAATTGATTTAGTTGTCTTTATTAAACTGATTTCATATGATTTAAATTCGTAATTGAATTGAATATGGTGTTGTTTTATTTACGTACATTGAGATTTATATTATGCAAAGTATATTGTGATTTTGATACATGAGTTTAGTGTACATCCACTAAGCTATATGCTTAGCGCGTCGGTTTTTATCGCGCGTAGGTCATAGGGATACCGAGGCAGAGAAAGAGTAGAGAGGAGGTACCTGCAGCTAGAAGAGTTCAGAGTCACTGCATTTATTGGGTAGTGATATAGTTTTGTATGTTATATTTTGTAAGCATGCATATACAAAAGTCTGTAAATTCGATGATTTTATATATATGTTTTGTAAATAATTTATGATTTATGTTTGTTTTTATTTTAAAAGATTTATAACTATTGAATTCTGAATTATTTTATTTTAAAAACTGTTGGAAAGTCGCACTAAACGGTAGAGTGCGCATTTGAATGAAATGATATTTGAAGTGTTGTGGATTATATTTGAATTGAGTTTGATTTGAAACAGGTTTTGGAAAATCAGAAAAATAGAGGAAACTTTGCCGAAATTTTTAAAACTGAATTTTTGATGGGCTCACTAGAAAAACATTTTTAAATTAGAAAGTGATATGATTTTAAATGGTTTGAAATGAATAAAGAGAATTTAGAAAGTTTTGAAAACCCGGTAACGCTCTCTGGGTCGATCCAGTCGGGTCGGGTCAGGGGGTGTTACATTTAAGTGGTATCAGAGCGCTGTTTAGGCGTTTTTGGACCAAAAGAGTCTGTATATGCATGCATTGTATTAAGGATTCCTATAGAAATGTGTGACTCTAATCTGCAGACCTCTTTTCTGTCTTATATAGGATAAAGAGAAATGGAAGGAAGTGGTGATAGACCTGAGAGTCCTGCCAGCGTGGCTGGGGGAGTATCCAGAGAGTCAGTCAGTCCTAGAGCGGCTCGACCAGAAGTTCAAGGTCAGCCAGTATTTATGCAGCAAATGGCTGAGTTATTTCAGAATGTGGCTAGAGCAGCGCTACGAAGATCAGCTATAGAACGACTGGCTAAATACAGACCCACGGATTTCCATGGCAGAAAGGATGAGGATGCGTCTGCTGCAGAATACTGGTTTGATAGGACAGACAGAATATTAGAGCAGATGCACTGCACACCTGAAGAGAGATTGGAGTGTGCAGTATCCTTATTGCAGGAGGATGCCTATCAATGATGGACCTCCATTATACAGTTAGTGCGACCAGAGGACAGAACTTGGGCTTTATTTCAGAAGGAGTTTCGAAGAAAATATGTCGGTTGCATTTATCTGGACAATATGAAAAGGGAATTTACCAACCTGAAGTAGAGACAGCTTACAGTGACAGAGTATGAGAGAGAATTTGTCAGGTTGAGTAAATACGCTAGAGATATGGTGGCTACTGAAGCGGATAAGTGCAGAAGGTTTGAAGATGGGTTGAATGATTACATCCGCCTATAGGTTATGTAACATCCCTAAATTCTAAATAATTAATTTTGATTATATGAATAGAATGTTGATTAATTGAGGGGTGTTACAGGTTGCTGCCTTTGAGTTTGAGGATTTGACTAGACTCGTCTCGGCAGCTCTGAATGTTGAGAGAATTAAGAAAGAAGAGCAGGCCAGAAGAGACATAGGTAAGCAGAGAAGGGGAGCAGGACCATCCAGCTCATATCAACCCCAGAGTAAGAAATTTAAAGAACCACAGTCTAGTGGTCCAGTGCAGTCACAGAGGCCCATACCCACAGCCCGGTCTGGTCAGTCTGCAACTTTGATTGCCAGTACCCCTAGGAGTGCAGTTGGGGGACCAGTCCCTGCATTGTGTGAACATTGTGGAAGAAGACATCCTAGGGAATGTTGGAAGATTACAGGAGCCTGCTTGAGGTGTGGATCCTGTGACCACTTTCTGAGGGATTGCCCACATATTAGAGCTATCCCAGTGCAGCAACCAGAGAGATCTGCCCCTACTACTACCAAAGGTAGGAGGCCCAGTCAGGCAGGGACTGAAGGTGGTAGCCACAAAGGAGTGTCAGAATCAGTAGCCAGACCTGATAGTTGAGTTCCTGCACGAGTCTATAGTGTTAGGGCTCAGGAAGACAAGGATGCACCTGACGTGATAGCTGGTATTATTTCTATTTTTGATACTACAGCTATTGCATTGATAGATTCAGGCTCTACTTATTCATATATATATGTGATGCCATGTTGAAACAACGAAATCTGAAAACTGAACCTACTGAATATGATGTGTTAGTTAGTAATCTGATAGGTCAAAGTGTAGTTGTAAACCGTGTGTACAGAAATTGTCCTATTCGGATACAGGAATGTGAATTCCCAAGAGATTTGATGGAGTTACCATTTCATGAGTTTGATATGATCCTAGGCATGGATTGGTTAACTCGGCATAAAGTAATGATTGACTGTGAACTGAAACGAGTGACACTCAGAACAGTAGATGGTGCAGAAATCACAATGGTGGGTGAAAGGAGGGATTTTCTCTCCAATGTCATTTTAACCACTGCAGCCTGCAAATTGATCAGAAAGGGTTGTGAAGCATATTTGGCTCAAGTGGTGGATTCCAGAAAGGTTGATTCTGGGATCCACAATATACCTACAGTATGTGATTTTACAGATGTATTTCCAGAAGAGCTTCCTAGTTTTTCACCTCAGAGAGAAGTGGAGTTTGTGATTGATGTGATACCAGGTACGTCTCCAGTATCGATAGCTCCTTACAGAATGGCACCAGTACTGAAGATACAGTTACAGAAATTGCTGGATAAGAGCTTCATTAGACTCAGTGTATCCCCCTGGGGAGCTCCAGTGCTGTTTGTGAAAAAGAAAGATGGGTCATTGAGATTGTGCATCGATTACAGGCAGTTGAACAAACTTACTATTAAGAATAAGTATCCGTTGCCTAGAATTGATGATCTGTTTGACCAGCTGAGAGAAGACTGTGTCTTCTCAAAGATAGATCTCAAATCGAGGTATCATTAGTTGAGGATAAAAGATTCAGATATTCCGAAAACTGCATTCAGAACCAGGTATTGACACTATGAATTTGTAGTAATGCTATTTAGGCTGACTAATGCACCTGCAGCTTTTATGGATCTAATGAACCGTATCTTCCGACCATACTTGGATCAGTTTGTGGTGGTATTTATTGATGATAGCCTAGTGTATTCAAAGACGACAGAAGACCATGACAGGCACCTCAAAGTTGTACTGCAAATTCTGAGGGAGAAACAACTGTATGGCAAGCTGAGTAAATGTGAATTCTGGTTGCCTGAAATTGCATTTTTGGGGCACATTGTGTCAGCAGAGGGTATAAAGGCAGATCCTAAAAAGATTGAAGCGATTATGGAATGGAAGCCTCCCATAAATGTTACAGAAGTCAGAAGTTTCTTAGGCTTGGCAGGTTATTATCGACGGTTTGTGAAGGGGTTTTCCTCCATAGCAAGTCCGTTGACCAAACTACTGCATAAAAATGTCAGATTTGAATGGAGTGACAGATGCCAGGCAGCTTTTGACAGATTAAAAGCGATGCTAGTTGAGGCTCCAGTCCTGATTCAGCTTGTTTCAGGTAAAGACTTTGTGATTTATAGTGATGTCTCACAGCAGGGATTAGGTTGTGTGTTGATGCAGGAAGGCAAGGTGGTTGCATATGCGTCCAGACAACTGAAAACTCATGAACAGAACTATCCGATCCATGATCTGGAGCTTGCAGCTATTGTATTTGCTTTGAAAATCTGGAGGCATTACTTATATGGTGAGAAATGTTACATATACACGGATCACAAGAGTCTGAAATATCTACCTACTCAGAGAGAGCTCAATCTGAGACAGAGACGATGGATGGAGTTGATTAAAGACTATGACTGTGTAATTAATTACCATCCAGGAAAGGCGAATGTGGTGGCAGATGCTCTGAGTAGAAAAGCATTGTTCGCTTTGAAAGCTATGAATGTGCAATTACAGCTGAATTCAGACAATGCATTAGTAGCTGAATTGATATGTAGGCCCAGTTTGTTTCAGCAGATTGCAGAAAAACAGAAGCAGGATGATAGAATTCAAATGATATGTGAACAGATTCCGGAAGGAAAGTATCCGAACTTTTCAATCAGAACCGATGGTATTGTGTGTTCAGATACAGGATTTGCATTCCAGATGATGAAGAATTGAGAAAGATGATCCTAACAGAGGCACACAGTAGTCCGTATTCGATGCACCCAGGTAGCATAAAAATGTACAGAGATTTGAAAACTCAGCACTGGTGGTCTGGTATGAAGAGAGATGTAGTGGATTTTGTGAATAAATGTATGACTTGTCAGCAAGTGAAAGCTGAACACCAGGTTCCATCAGAATTGTTGTAACCAATATCAATACCTGAATGGAAATGGGATCGTATCACGATGGACTTTATCACAAGATTGCCACTCACCCGGAGTAAACACGATGCAGTATGGGTTATAGTGGACCGATTGACGAAGTCAGCACATTTTCTACCTGTCAGAACTGACTATTCACTGGATCAACTAGCAGAATTGTATATCAGAGAGATAGTCAGATTGCATGGAGTACCTGCATCTATAATATCATATCGAGATCCAAGGTTTACATCCAGATTTTGGAAGAAGTTTCAAGAGGCTTTGGGTACTCGACTGAGTTTCAGTACAACCTTCCATCCGTATACAGACGGACAATTAGAAAGGGTAATTTAGGTGCTAGAAGATATGCTTAGGAGTTGTGTAATTGAATTTGAAGGGAGTTGGGCGGATCATCTTCCATTGATTGAATTCGCCTACAACAACAGTTACCAGTCAAGCATAGCTATGGCACCGTATGAGGCACTGTATGGAAGGAAATGTAGGACTCCAGTATGCTGGACAGAGCTAGGAGAGGACAGATTAGTAGGCCCAGCCTTGATCAGACAAACTGAGGAGAAGGTGAAGAGTATTAAAGAAAGATTGAAAGTTGCATCTGATCGACAGAAATCATATGCAGACCTAAAAAGGAAAGAGATAGAATATGAAGTCGGTGAGAAATTGTTTCTGAAAGTATCTCCGTGGAAGAAAGTGCTCAGATTTGGCAGAAAAGGTAAGTTGAGTCCTAGGTTTATTGGGTCATACGAAATCATTGAATGTGCGGGACCAGTAGCCTACAGACTAGCTTTACCTCCAGATTTAGACAAGATTCATAATGTTTTCCACGTGTCTATGCTGAGGAGATACAGATCTGATCCTTCCTACAGAGTTCAGGCCGAAAGTATTGAAATCCGACTAGACCTGACATATGAAGAACTACGAAATAAAAGAGTTCCACTGGTGAAAGTCCTCTGGAGGAATCACAAAGTAGAAGAGGCTACCTGAGAAAGTGAGGAAACCATGAACAACAGTATCCACAACTATTCAATTGAGGTAAATTTCGAGGACGAAATTTCTTAAGAGGGGAAGAATTGTAACGCCCCTAATTTTCCGTAATTATGAAAAGTATATTATTTTAATGGTGTGTTTGGATGATAATAGGTCCAAGTGAATATTGGTGAAGTTATTTGGTCATTGGATAAGTGTGGAATACTTTTGCAATAATTAATGAGATGGAATGTAATTAAGAGTAAATTTGTGCCATTGTGGAATTTAAAGAAGCTCAAGGGTACATTTTGTAATTAAACAGATATTTATCATTTATATAGATATATATTATTGGTAGTGGATAAGAATAAAAAAAAAATTGAAAAGTAAAAAAACAAAAACAATTGGCATAGCACACAAAAGCAATATTAAAAAAAAATCAAAAGCAAAGCAATATTAAAATCAAGAGAATAGGCACAGCAATCTCAAAATGAAAGCAAAACAAAACAGAGCTGAGGCGTGAAACTGACCTTGAAACTTCTGTTTTTCTGCAGTTAGGCGAACCCTTTCTCTTCTATTTATAGCTGTATGAATTAGGGCTTTCCGCGTCACCGTCGTGACCATGTGGTGCGACCCCAAGTCGTGATACGCTAGTTGCGGTACTCACTGGCGTAATCTAGAGTCTTTGTCACGATTGTGTGTCGCGACCCTCGGTCGTAAAGTCTGGTCACAATACTCTCTGCCTAAAAATTCCTTTTGCATCGCCGCCCTTGGCCGCGAAGATGGGTCACGCTACGCACTCGTTGAAAAAACATCTTTTTAACTTGCAATTTCCTTTTGGCATTTCTTCCCAAATATTCACCTTAGGCTTCCACGAGCTCAAAACACACATTAAACCTACAAAATTAATTGAAAACAAGATCAAAAGACAAGGTAAAAGGCATGTAAAAACATAACATAAACAGTCTGATCAGGCGGCAGTGCAACTAGTCCCTAATGGGTATCGGTTATTGATGGGGCTATGCGTTTTGTGGTGCTCGCTGGGCTTCTCCGACCCTAAGCCGAATGAAATTCGACATTGTTATCAGCTGAGGTTGTGGCCTTAGAAGCCTGGCTCGCATTACTTGGCCTCTTTTCATTCGAGCAAGTGGCTCCCCATCGGTAAGGGCGGCGAGAGATTATGAAGTAAACTGGATACCTCAGACAATAGGAAGAAAGGACATATTTAGGGATTACCTTCTTCCGATAAGTTTTGGAAAGGCACTTGGTTCTTCATGCAAGGTGTTAGGTCGAGTATTTTCTAGGTTGGCTAATTCCGTGCAAAACACTCTTTGGTTGTAATTGTGTTTAGGAGCTTTCGTTGAAGGCATCAAGATCATCGATTCATTTGGTAAGTTGCTCTCAATCTCACATAGGTTTTTAGGATCTCACACACTCACAACATATCATTCATTATGTTTCTAGGCATCTCATTCATCATTGACATGGTCTATGATGCATAGTTCATTGTATTGCATTCATATGTTATGTTCTGCAGATGCATCCTATAGATGGTCCCATATCTCCACCTTCCTATCCGAATTTCAAAGTGTATTCTTCATGAAAGTTGTTGGTCTATGTGTGTACTTACTTCTATCAGTGTTTCAGAATTTTCTGGGCGGCACATCGCTAGATATTAGATAGAAACTGGACATAGATCAGTGCTGGAAAAATAGAGGAGACAGTTTTTGTTTGACATGCATGTGGTCCAATATGTCACCCTTCCTGTCAGAATTGTAAATGGTGTCATTCATGAACGTTGTTCATATATGTCTCTACCGGCTTCTCTAATTTTTTCAGAATTTTCTGGGTGGCACGTCTCTAGATAATAGCTAAACACCAGACATAGGTCAGTGCTGAAAAAACAGGGGAGACAGTTTTTGTGTGTCATGTATGTGGTCCAATATGACACCCTTAATGTCCGAATTTTAAATGGTGTTATTCATAAAAGTTGTTCATATATGTGTCTACTTTCTTCATTTATTTTTTCAGAATTTGCTGGGTGGGGTTTCTCTAGATATTAGCTTGAAACCGAACATAGGTCAGTGCAGAAAACTGCACCCGACCCAACATGTGTGTCCGACCCATTTTGTATGGCAACCCGACCCGTGGCTCTTCCTATATATAAATGCCACTTCGTCTTTTTCATCAGGAATCCAGAAAGAAGAACCCTAGCAGCCCTCTCTCTTCATACTCTCTCAACTCCAATCTCTCAAAACTCACCCAATCTCTCTTGTATGTCCATGGAATCAAATTAGAGACTTGTGGTAAGTTTGTTTCTTGTTTGTTCAAGTTGTTTTATGATTCATTTCATTTGAATCTCTTTGTTGTTCTTGAATGAGAGTTAATGGAGTTTTATAGATATTAATTGAATGAAAGCTTGTGTGTTTTGTGTTTAATGCATGATAAGGCATTTAGGAAGTTAAATTAGTACCTAGATAGCTTGATGTTGTGATTTAGAATGCATTTATCTTGCTTGAATGAATTAAGCATCTATCTCACATGTGTTTAGTGGATTGGTACTAATCTAGATTGGATCAAGAGTGTTAGTTGTTGTTATAATAATTTACTTGTTGTTAGAATCACATTCATATAAACATGTTGGCTGCCTTGTAGAGTTCATGCATTGAATATGTTTGTTTCATGACTTGAAAGTGTTGAATTTGTTGCAAAAATTGTTAGGTCTTGAAATGTGTTTATGCTAAGTGTTATTTTAGTAGATTGTGTGCACTAGTTCACTTAGCATCATAGGTTGTATTAGTCATGCATCCTAATTGTATGTTCATGCATCATTGAACACTTAGACTATAATCCTTTGTGTTATTGGAAGAGTTTGTGTGACTTTGGTGAAGTCTTATGAACAAGCTCAAGGTTTGCTTCTTGTGCAAAAGTTGCATTTGTGTGGAATTTCACTAGTTGGCTCTTGCGAGACGATAGGTGTAGGCTCACGCCAATAGGAGTGTGAATTCTAGGATAGCTTGAGGATATACATTTAGTCACTTAGTGGATCTTGGGAGATCATTAGGGAAAAGGCCTGCGGGTAGACTAGAGCGGGATCGTCCAAGAGGAGTGAGTCCTTTTAATTTCAACTTGAGGGTGTACTGCATTTATCACTAGTGGATTGTCCGTTAAGTGGCCAAGAGTGGTCCCGTGGTTTTTGATCCCTTGTTGGAAGGGGTTTTCCACGCTAAAATCCTTGTGTTGATTTTGTTTATCTCTTCCGCATTTGTTATGTGTTTATAATTGTTTAATTGATCTAATTAAATTGTTGGTAATCAAAAAATTGGGTAAGAACCTATTCACCCCCCCCCCCCCCTCTAGGTTCATATAGACCGTTGCACTTAAACTTTCACAAGGGACTGGGGTCGGTTTCTCCTGCTGACAAGACCCACTCCCTCTCAGAAGGCTGCATCCCTTGCCAGTTCATGAAACCAGGTATTTTTATTGTTATTTTTGATATTATTATACATTTCAGACACTAGCTTTGCCGACAATAACACATTATTTGCAGATTCATGGATTGAGGGGCCTGTTTTGACCCATAAGGAAGTTAAGCGGGTGCACCGAGTAGTTACGTCTCGCTTGGATGACCGTGCTGCTTCTCTACTTTACTGCGATAAAGCGCTGGTGGGTCGAGCTTTCAACCAGTTTTGGTATTGGAGTAAACAAGTTCCTCTTAATCGTCCTCGAAGTGAAGCTCTTTATTTTCTTGCATCTATTTACTTCAGACAACGCTTAACCCTTTTTTTTTTTTTAATATATTCTTGTAGTTCAGAAGAACAATCCTATATGTGGTTGGGACATGAGGGATTTGAAGAATATCTCTGCTGCCTCTCGCAAAAAGGGTAACAAGGGTGCTGAGGAGAAGGCTGCATCTTCGGACAAAGCCGTTACTTCTTCAAGGCCTGCTACGTCTACTTCTATAGACATTCCTGCTTCTGTTCCCGAGTTGCCTCTTGTTCTCGCTCCAGAGTTGCCTCTACTGAGGAAGAGGCTGGTTGGTAGACCAAACAACCCTGGGATGGTTACCAAGGGGAAATGTAAGGCTGACCAAGAGTGTCGTAATGTTAGGCGGACCAAGATGTCTCGCACGTTGGAGAAGACCCCTGAGCTTGTCCTTTCACTCATTTTTTTCCCTCTTTCCTCGGAGGATGCTTTGGAGCCTCCTTTGGTTGATGTTCCAGTACCACGGGCGTTATTCAATGTGGAGGATAATTCCGATGAATTTGTCGATAAGGGGCTCGTATAACGTAAGGTGTGATCCGACGCGGGCGTGGTTGCTGATAGATACGAGCCTGCTCTTTGTTCAAATAGCTTGACTATTGCTGATTCTTCTATTCCTGTGGCTAATGTGGCAGGATGCTCTCGAGCAGATAAAGTTTCCCTGACGATTCCTCTTTCTGCTTAGAATGTCTTTGGTCGAATTTTGGCAGAAGAGATTCGTTATAGGGATTAATTTAGGATTGAGGGTTTCCTTGGGGACACCATCGAGAAGTAGCTCCAATCCTTCTTTGGCCTCTCCGCACTGGTAAGCTCTATTTTTTGTGTCGTAATTTATTATTGTGCTTACCGTATTCTCTAACTGTTAAATTTTTTGTGCAATTTTTGACCAAGTTCGATGCTATTACGAGGGAGATAGAGGTTCTTCAGGAATAAGTCGCAGCCCTCAAGGTGGAGAAGGTCGCATGGGAACCGAGAAGGCTACTTTGCGGGAGAGGGACATTTTGTGAGAACAGGTTGCAGCCTTTAAAGCGGAGAAGGTTGCGTTGGCAGCCGAGAATGTCGAGGTCGTCGCCTCACTTAATAAACTGCTTAATGATGTTGTTACAACCCGGGTTAAAGTCGAAGGATGGCTAACTTGGTCAAATGAAGAGAAAATATAGTTAAATAATAAGGTGGATTCCTACATGGTTCTGATGGAAGGAGACGAAATTGAAATGGAGATCAGGACCGTGGATTGCAGCAAGAACTCTCTACCTTCGATGCTTTTATGCATCGGGAGTTTAGGAATGACATAAAAGAGTGCCAATCTTTCCTTCAACCTTTGGCTGATAAGAAGGCACTGGAGGATCTAGATGCTGTTATCGCCAACAACATGAAGATATCGAACGTGGAGCTTATGAAGTCCAGGAAAATATGGCGAGCCCATTGTTGAAAGAAGAGACTACCAATTCTAGACATGCATTTGGAGATTCCTTCTAAAGAGGGGGACCCTAAGATTTATACCAATGACAAGGTAGGGTCCCATTTTCTTGGAGGTCATGTGGATGAGGGTCCTGATCCTAACTATGACTACTCTTATGGTCTTGTGGATGAGGGTCATGTGGATAAGATTTGGACTAAGGATGGCAATTCACACACGAACCCGTGAACCCGCGTATTTTTACAAGCGAGGGATCGAATTTGGATTTTACAGATTGAGTTCATGAGTGGGTTTGGATGTAAAATTCAAACCCAATACGGGTTTAGGTTTGAAAAAAAATTTGCACCCAAACCTGTGAACCTGCATAAATTAGAAAATTATATAATTTTTTTTAAAAAAAAAACAAAATACCTGGAAAATACTAGTGATTTAATATTATTGAAAGTATTTTATTTTATTTTGGACCCATGGGTTCAAACCCGAACCTGCGAATTATTCAAGTTAGTGGGCGGGTGCGTGTTTGAATCAAACCCGCGGGTCCAAACCTGAACCCGCATAATTTCGTAAGTGGGTGTGGGTGTGAAAAAATAATGCGGTTTCGAGTTTGGCCTCCTACAGTAATACCCGAAAACATATTAGGTTTTATTGTATTGACTTGGTTTATATATATATATATATACATATATGAGGTTTTTATAGAAGAAAGAAACTAAAAGAAGAGTAAAACTTAGAGCAAGAGAAGATAGTGTTTCAAGTGAGTCCAAGGTCAAAGACGTAAGCCTTTCGATTCATTTTTCATGATTATAATATTAATTTTATGCTTTTATAAAAATAAATGGACTTTTACTTAGATTTCTGCGAGACAATAGATAAATTAAAAAATTCAAAATATTTAAACTTTGTTTTTGAATGCTATATTTTTATAGGTTTAAGTAGACAGACTAATTAAAAGTTTGTTTCGCACAAAAATATTAAGTATGCAATTTATGATGATTTTTCGCACTTGACTCCGAGTGGCTGAAAATTTTATGTTTGAGCGTATTGGGGTAAATGCGAAATTGTTTTGACAAGGTTAATATTATCGAAAAATTACGAAATTTGGTATGGAGACAACTTTATGTGTCTGGGTAAATTATGAAAATCTTCAATTTTTTATTTTCATCAATCACTCAAAACACAAACACAAATCAACACCGCTCAATCTCCTCCGTGGCATTGGCTCCAAGCGCCCGACACCATCCCAAACCACCATCCCAACAACAAGAGGGAGATAGAGAGACGGGGAAAAGATAGAAAGGGGAGAGTTGGAGAGTTAGAGAGAGAGAGAGAGAGAGAGAGAGAGAGAGAGAGAGATTGTGAGATTAAAGAGAGAAAAATGTGAAAGTGAAAGAAATGAGATAGGTGGAGCTGGAGAAAGACGAAGATAAGGGAGAGAGAGATAGATTTTTTTAAGATTTTTTATTAAAATGTTTTAATAATTTTTTTTATTGTTTTATATTTTAATTGGTTTAATAAATATTTTTAGGGTCAATTACCGAACTACCCTTCAAACTTAACGGTTAAAGTAATTTTCTAACGTTTGGGTAACTATAAGGGGGAAAGTGACTAATTCTAAAAACACAGTGGGGAAAATGTCGATATGCCAATTGTCGGTGGGAAATATAAATTACCCTTATTTTAACCGTCCTTTTTGTCAAATGAAAATATTACCTTGGGTGAATATATTGAAGATTTAACAGGAGAATGATTCTTTGGCAGCCCAAACTCTAATTTGATTCTTATTTTTACTTTTGTGTTTGTTTTCCTTTCACGAAAGGGCAAATTACACTAACACCCTTTTATATATTATTTTTTATACTCGCTGGCAACATTTGCCTTTATTACACAAATATTTCCCTGAATTTCGTTGGCCAAACCATTGATTAACGGAAAAGTTAACGGCTTGGTACTATAGCAAGGGCAAATTCGTCTTTTTCTCTTAAATTAATTAAAATAATTAAAAAATTATTTTAATTAAAATTAATTTAACTATTCATCATATTCTTCAATTAAATTCCTAATAACAACAAAATTTAGATTTTTTCAATTATTCATCTTCTTCAATAAAAATTGAAGAACAACTAAAAAAAATTGAAGAACAAAAAAAAAGAAAAATTGAAGAAGAATTTGTTTGGATTTTTTGTTAAAAAAATTTAAATTGGATTTGGGTTTGTTTGGATTTTTTGATTGAAGAATGAATTTGTTTGGTTGAAGAAAATTTTAAAAGATGATGATGATGATAATAATAATGATCTAGGTTTGTGATTTGGAAAGGAAAAAAAAAATCTAAACTTAGTTGTTATTAGGAATTTAATTGAAAAAGATGATGAATAATTAAATTGATTTTAATTAAAATAATTTTTTAATTATTTTAATTAATTTAAGGGAAAAAGATGAATTTGCCCTTTCTACAGTACCAAGCCATTAACTTCTCCGTTAGTCAACGGTTTGGTCAACGAAATTCAGGGGATATTTGTGCAATAAAGGTAAAGGTTGCCAGCGAGTGCAAAAAACGATATATAAAGGGTTGTTAGTGTAATTTGCCCTTTACGAAATTGTAGATTCGAGATACCTACATCACACATGGTGTAAATCATGTAACTGTAAAACGCTTTCATTTTGTAAAGTTTTTTGATATATAATAAAAATAAGACAAAAACACGGATGATTAACTCCTTTGCTTTCTCGCATTAAAATATAAACATAAAATGAAAAACATGGATCCACAATTGAGAGGTGGACAGGTTTCTTGAAGATAAGTTTCTACTGCAATTTTCAAGAAAGCTTCAGGTTTCTTGATTTAAATAACTCTTTGTTTGAATCTTGATCAACCCAGCAGGCCTATTGATGATACTATCATCATCAGCATCAGCAGTAATATTTGTGATTGGCAATTCATTGGTACCACCTTTCTCAGGGGTCATTAATGATTCTGCTGAGCTCTTACGATCTTTGCTTTTACCCCACACAACCGTGTACAGTCCAAACACGATGAGGATGGCTCCAAATATGCTGAAAATTGATCACATAAACAGAATCCAATCAAAATCATCACTACTAGGATTTGTTGGAAAGATCAATAATGATATTATTGATGTGATTTTTGAGCAGTAGATTACCTTCCAAGGTGAATTAGCTCACCCAAAACAAGGGCCCCTAGAACAGCAGTGATGATCATGCAAAGAGGACTGAAAGATGTTACAAAAACTGGCCCTCTTTCTTTTATCACAACACCTTGCACATAATATGCAATTCCAGAGCAAACCACTCCCTGCATTTCACATATTATTTTTATACTGTCAAACACTATACTATGCAAACAAGAGTGATAGCATAAGATGCTTTTATGCTACTTACTGAGTAAGCAGCAGCGAGGAGCCTCGAGTCAAAGCCTATTTTCCAGGCACTCATGTCACGTTCCATGACAAGAGAAACTGCTGCTCCTTCCACCACGCCCATTAAGCATATCAAACTTGAAAGAGAGAGCTCTGCTGGGTACATCTTCAACGTAAATGACTGATCCATCCAAAATCACCACAACCCACATTATTATTATTATTATTATTTCATTTTTGTTAATTTAAACTAAATGGCAATTGATAATTAATTTGTTTCAAAGAAAAGTCTTGCAATTCATCATAATAGAATGATGTATTGTACTAACTTGCAATATGAAGAAGCCAGACCAACCACAGCAGCTGGCCAGTAGCATTAATGTCCCCGTGACCCAATGCTTATCAGAGGTTTCACTGTTGGTCCCATGGTGGATACCTCCTCCTGACCTCAAAAAATTGATAATGGGACCTTTGTACAAAGTCATCAACATGGCTCCTGAAACTGTGATGGCTGTTCCAATCACCTTGGCTAGACTGTGTATCTTCTTCACATTCACAGTTTCTAACCTGATTAATGTAACAAAATTACCAAATATATTATGCTCAGCTCATGCACTGGTTCTTCTATAATATGATCAATTATAAAACGTACGATTCATTAATTTTTATGTGAAAACGATACTAAATATACTATATATACTCTTGACTCTCTCTTATGTTAAAACTAATTAAAAAAATGTGCATGATGCATCGGAATTTATCACCAATAATAGATAAAAAAAACAAAGATATTGCGATATTTATGGCCTTTTAATGCACCCATTTCATAATATCATAACGCAGTTCTTGGCCGGTTTGGTACCATTTTTAAAGAACAACTTAGTTTTTATCAAAAAATTGTAATACAATAATAAAAATTCAATTAAGTGGATATATGTTTAAAAGATTTGAGAATGCATCTTTTAACATACATAAAAAAAAAAAAAAATTAGTTTTCTATGAAAAAAAATGCAAAAACATGGACGTCTTTAATTATTAGAATCTAAGAAAAGTATAATAAGAGTTTTGTTTAATTATTTTCTAAATTTTGTTTCGAAAAGAAAGTTAACTTTCGAAATTTTGCAATACTTTTTTCAAAAGAATTGGTTATTTTCTGTTCAAAAAAAAGAAAAGAAAAAAAATAAATGGTTATTAAAATCTCCTCTAACTTTAACATGATACCAAAGATGTGAACATGCTATGCTTTTATATACACTACAAAAAAAATATATATTATATTTAGTGTAATTATTTTACTGTAGATACTAATTTATAATAAATATAAAAAAATTTAAATTTTTTATCGCAGATTTTAAATATTTTATCACGTATGTTCTGCACCAAAAAGATATTTATAACAATTTTTATCCGTAATAAAATTTTTTACTGTATTTATAATATCTTTTATTATTAATTATATATATTTTATAGTGATATATTTTTTCAAGTGACTACATTAATTAGCTACTTTATACTTTGATGTAACATGATGGGACAGGCACAATATTGGCACTAACACATGTCAATTCCAATTAAATTAAAGACGGTGATGCACACACACAAAGAGACATGCATGATTGGAGTACTAGAAGATATTATGATGGATGAAATCGCTGTGTACCTGAAGATCATTGCCATTATAAAGGTAATGGCAGGAAGGACATTGATTACGGCTGATGTAAACGTTGCTGAAGTGTACTTCATGCCCAGGTAATACAAGTTCTGGTCTAGCACTGGCCTGTTTCACCCAACAATACCATTCACTTTAGGTTTCCTAAACTTGTTGATTATAATATACAATCTGAAATTAGATATTAATTTTTGAAAGCTATAATTTCAAAGTTGAACATGCATGCATTACAAAATATGTAAAACTTGTGTGAGAAGATTCAAAGAAATCACTACTTTTGATGGAGTTTGAGACACCACTGGAATTGAAGACAATAATGTGTTTTCAATTATATGTAATAAAAGACAAATGAAAGGTTGTGGTTGTAAAGAGGCTTTACTCGAGGAAACCAAGAACCACTATTCTCAGAAAGATGGGGAGTGTCAGCTTTGGCCTTATTTTCCTGTATGATGAAATAGAATCATAAAAAGTTTCTGTCAGTAAATAAAAGCAATACCTACGATTTGTTGCAGAGAAAAACAAAAGTGATTTTGTTATTATATATTGATGATGAGTTTGAAAAAAAGAGAGAAATCTAGGTACCTTTCAAGTACAAGTGCGCAGGGAGCAATGACGAGAGTGGCAACAACATGACGGTACACAGCGAGAATGTAATGACTCATTCCATGTTTCAATGAAACCATAGTGATTATGTACATCCCTGCATATCCAAACTGCAAGGACACCATAGCTAAGTATGGTTTTACTTTGTTCATGGCTAGACACAACGTAACACTTGGTGTTTGGTCCTGCCATCTCTACCACACTCGAGCTTTCTCAACTACTTTGTATGGCGCATATCACTAGCTCAGAAATGTCCTTCTTATAGACAAATAAAGTTAAAAATAATTAGAGAGAGAGAGAGAGAAGTATTTCACCACTACACGTATTGTATACATGTTCAATTTAGATTCCCTTATCTATTATCAAAATGATATAGAATCCTCACTTAATTTGCTGTATAGAATCCAAATAAAATTAAAAAAATAAATCGAGAGAAAGAAGGGGTTTCTGTGGATGATCACTTTCTATTATCAAGTGATATTGCTTTTTTCATTTTTTTTCATTTATTTTTTTGTTTTTTTTTAATGAGAAGTGGGGATTTGATTCATTGACCACCAAATGATATTCACGTTTAGTGCTTTGGCATCGTGAGTGCATAATTGAAGCAAAGTTAAGTGGTTTTTCTGATATTGCGTGAGTGATATAAAGAGTGGAAGCCATTTAATTTAAGTTATTAGAGCTCTATTTTTTGAGTTTATTGTGGGACGATTTAATTTAATTTCACTTGTGATTAATGAACATTCTGATCTTTCCACCAAGTAATTGCAAACATATACCCCTCTAATCGAACAAGAATAAAAGCATTAAGTGTATAAATAATAAGTAATTCAAAGGGGGTACTATAGAAAATAGCAGATGATGAGTGAGAGAGAGAGAGAGAATTAAACCAATAACAAAGGTGGTGCTTTCATGCTAGGATTCCAACGAGAATTTTCAGGTTGGTGGATACCCATCTTATAGCAAATGGGAAACGCTGGAAAGTAAGCAAAGCAAAGGCTGGCCAGAGATTTTTCTCACTGGACAATTCAATTTATGTGCACATCCAATACACCACTTTCCTTCTACCTCAGTGTGAGGGTACAATTCTCACCATGTATATTTACTAATATGTGTAGGTAGTTTTCTCCCCTTATTGTGAGAGTAGATATCTCCCGTTATGGGAGTAGATATTCAGGCCACGCATTTAGTTATTGATCTCGACAGATCTTAGCAGTCATTAATTTTATAATTGTATCCCCTTTAAAAAAAAAAAAATTTCAATTTATGTGGTTATGAATTTTTCTGCTAAACCTGTAAATATTTAATTATCATCATAGAATATGACAATCTGCTTCTTCCCCACTCTCAAGTCAACCGCTCTTTTAATAAAATTCGACGCTACTACTCATATTTTTGTAAAACTATTACGATAATATTACCAAGTGTCATTTTATCTGATACCTTTTTTTCTTTAAAGAATATTTACCCCTTAATTATTTCAAAAGTTTTATAAATAAAAATTTCATATATATATATATATATATATTGTTTGAATCCCTATTGAATTTGAAGAGAAAGTGTATTAATCACTTGAACTATTATATATGACACGTTTACTAATCACGAATGAAAATCAAAGGAAATCAAATTCCATTGCAAAGAGAATCGGGAAAGGAATTTGATTCCCTACATGAGAGAGGGCTCAAATTTTTTTTCCAAGAGAACTTAATTTATGATCTGAATTAATGGACGTGTCTTAATGTAATCCTATTAATAACAACTCAAAAGTATTTTCAAATATTTTAAAGTATAGAACTAACACAGATACAAACTTAAAAGAAATAAAAATAATCATATTATTAGATTAAATTAAATTTAGAGTAATAATCATGATCCCCCAGTAGTTTGGGATATTAGACAAAACGTACTCTTTAATTTTATTTATGGTCAAAATAACCTCCATAATTTTATTTTATCACTAAACTCCCCCTTGCAGTCAATTTTAATTCTCAAATACTTTTGACTGTTAAGTATCCCGTTAAACATTTGATAGCACTAAGGGTATGTGGATAAATTAACCCACACAATTTATTTTATCATCAAACTCCCCCTTGCAGTCAGTTTTAATTCTCATAATACTTCGTTAAAAATTTGATGGCACCAAGGATATATGGGTAAATGATTACAAATCTTAAAGGGTAACAATCATAATCCTTATGTAGTTTGGGGTATACGACAAACGTATCTCCTAGTTTCATTTATGATTAAACTAACCCCTATAATTTCATTTTATCAGCAAACTCCCTCTTGCAGTCAATTTTAATTCTCAAAATACTTTTAACCGTTAAGAATTCCCTTAAAAGTTTGATGGCACCAAAGGTATATGGGTAAATGATTACAAATCTTAAAGGATAATAATTACAATCCCTCTGTAGTTTTGAGGTATTAGACAAGATGCACCTTATAGTTTCATTTATGGCCAAACTAACTCCCATAATTTCATTTTATCATCAAATTTGCCCTTACTGTTAGTTTTAATTCTCAAAATAATTTAAACTGTTAACTATTCCGTTAAAAGCTTGATGACATTAAGGGTATATGGGTAAAAGACTACAAATCTTAAATGGTAATAATCACAATCCCCTAATTTTATTTATTTTATATATTTTTTAATTGTTTGATGTTTGATTTGATTTTTTTAAATTTTTAAATTTTTTTCCTTCTCCATTGTCCATGTGAACAACGGAAATTGATCAATATTTCTTTTTCTTGATAAAGGGTAAATGAGTAATTTTGCTTATAAATTTAACATAAATTAACAGCAGAGGGAGTTTAGGTGATAAAATAAAATTATAGGGAGATAGTTTGACTATAATGAAACTAAGAGGGAATTATGATTACCCTCTTTTTTTTTTTTTCCCTTAAAGGGTAAATGAATAATTTCTATTATAAACTTAACACAAGTTAACGATAGTAGAGTATTTGATTATAAAATGAAATTATGAAGGTATTTTGGTTATAAATGAAACCACTGATTTTTTTTATCTAATACCTCAAACTATAAGGAATTATAATTACTACCCTAATTTTTAAAATTACATAAGAAAATTGATTCCATATATATATAATATTAGGAAAAAAAAAGTTGTTATATTTTTTTTTTCCTTGAGAAAAAGAGAAAAAGTTGTATATTTAAATTATGAATAAAAAGGATGGTATAGTATTGAATGTGGTTAATTAGTTAATGAAAATTTTATTGAGAATTAGTTAGCAAATAGAGATGCCATTGATGGAGTTTTACATGTGCATTATTCATATTCTTATTCAAAGAAAAATGTGTAGAGACACAGCCAGCATATTACACCGTCCACATCAAATCATGCTTGACATGCATAACTGCTTTTCTTTTAAATAATTACTTTATTCTCTACAAGAAATTCATTTAAGGACTAATTCGTCCCACATGTGCCCTTCTTTTCGATTACCTACCTTTACTTTATAGTTTCATAATTTAGAATATATGGGTTGTGAGTCCAATTTGTTAGATTGATATTGGTTTGATATATATGTAGCAACCATGATATATATATATATATATATATATATATATATATATATATATATTGATTGACACCTAACAATTTCACTAAGTGTAATATTTCCCTGAGATGATCAAATGTTGTTACTTGTAAATGTTAAGGCAGCGAAAAGTAATATTCTATTGTAATTTTGATATCATGATAATATCGACGTACATCAATTTCGATACACTAGTTTCTGAGTATGAAATGGCTCTTTCCTCAGATATCATGAGAAGGCTTTATGGGACAGCTTGCATCGGATGATTTTGATGAAATTGGTAGTTGTTGGGCATCAGCCTTTACAGCACTGGTAGATGTTGCTGAGTCTGAATAATCCCTGCTTTTACCCCATACAACACAATACAGGCCTACTGCTATGATAATCCCTCCAATTATACTGCTCAAGTGAAAATATAATAATTAAAATTGAAGAAAAATATAAAAAAAAAGGAAGAAATTAAGGAGTACCTTCCAAGGTGAAGTTTTTCAGCAAGAATGATGGAGCCAAGAACAGCCACGATTATCATACAGAGAGGGTTGAAAGCAGTCACGAATACTGGTCCTCTTGTTTTCATCACTAGCCCTTGCAGGTAGTATGTGATTCCTGAGCTAACTATTCCCTGTTGAATTGAAAAATCCAATGAATACTGCAATGTACAATTCTTATTACAAATTTAAAGAATCAATGGCTTAATTACAGTATAAAGGGGAGCAAAAAGCCTGGAGTCCCAACCCACAGCCCAACCACCCGCATTACGTTCCACAGCAACCGCAACAACTGCACTTTGCAGAGTGCCGGCCAAGCATATCAACGAAGATAGAGACAGCACTGCTGGGTATTTCTTTATCGCTATTGACTGATCATCATCCATGCACATGATCAAGATAATTATTATTTAAATAATCAAGGTGTATGTATAGTGTACTAGACTCACTTGAAGGACGTAAAAACAGGACCAGGCAACACAACCTAAAAGGATTAGTAGTGTTCCAGCTACCCATTGTTTATTGTCTGAGGAGTTACTGCTGTTTTCATGGTGGCTCTTTGTGCTTGAGCATACTAGATTAATCACAGGGCCCTTATACATTGTCATCAGCAAAGCTCCCCCAAACGTCACTATTGTTCCAACCACCTTAGCTTGACTACGTATCTTCTTGATATTTATTTGCTCTAATCTATATCATATACATAATATATAGAGTAAATTAATAGTAATAGATACAAGGTGATGAGTACGTATAAACATTTTGTAGGGTATTATGATGAAATTCAATACAATTTAACACTAGTATTGAATATTCCATATTAATATTATTTAGTATAAGTTCCTGTTTTAATTGTCCACTTTTTCCACCAATGTTTTGTAGCTAATTATATATTCCAAAAATAGTTGATTATTAATTGATTTTGTAAATTTTGTATATATAGCGATGCTTACTGAAAAATAATAGCAATGACAAATGTGACAGAGGGAACAGCATTCATAATAGCAGATGCATATGATGCCGATGTGAATTTCATTCCCAAGTATGTGAATTCTTGATCAAGGATTGGCCTGTTCATCAAATCACAAATTATATAAACTACTAGCTAGTGCGTGATAAGTAAGTTATTTACGTGAGATAGGTAGCATTACTCTAGAAATCCGAGTGTCATTATTTGTAAGAAGATTGAAATGGTCATCTTTGGCCTTATTTTCCTGTAGCAAAGGAATTGAAAAGTGTGCAAGCAAGTAGCAACACATAAATGACCTCAAAAATATAAAAGAAAAAGAAAAAGAAAAGGAGATCGAGAGGAGTACCTTTCAAGAAGAAGGGCAAAAGGTGCAAGGACAAGTGCAGCAATAGCATTACGATACACAATTAGCACGTAACGGTTCATGCCATGGTTGATTGTTGCCATGCTTATTATGTACATCCCAGCTGACCCAAATTGCAGAAGCACCATTAACACATATGGCTTTAACTCATCAAACATTGCTTTACTTTTATTATTTTTATTATTATTATTATTTTCATTATTTGATGTAACTAATTGCTGTGCATCTCCCATCTCTCCTTCCTCCATAAACAGACCTCTCTCTGTTTCACATATTCCACATGATTATGCCCTTCTTATATACAGCTAAAGTGATGATTCTACATACTACTAAAGTGATGATTCTACATACTATTTTTTTTAAAAATAAAAAAATAAATAAAAAATAAAAAAGAAGGAAATATATAATGGTGCTTGCTTTGGTCATCAATCTAACTAGTGTTTCTATGCTTTTAAGAAAATGAATGTATTCTTTCCATTATATTAATTAAGTGGTTGGGGTTGAGTGGAACACATGATCAAATGGTTTTCTTCTTATATATAATCATATCCAGCCAATATTGGAGATGACAAAAGGCTTTAATGCTGACGGGATCAAGTTTCTATATATCCATAGAGAGGATATAATGATATATATTTGTTGGATGGTATTGGTGATCATCTAGAAACAATTAAGGATTGTGGTAACATGCAACTTCTCTCAACGGGTTAAGCTCTCGAATTTGAATTCCTCCTTCCTTAAGTTAAAAAGAAAAAAGAAATAATTATATAGTATGAGAACAACTCCCCTAATCTCCCTGCATTAATTTTATCACAATTGTATAAGAAGTGCTGGGGTTTATAATAATGACATGAAGCATGAATCATGTTTGAGCATATATGAAAGGGCAATAATGCAATAGTTATGGAAAAATAATAAAGCAAAAAGGATGAGATGTGGATAAGGATTCCCCCTCAGATATTGGAATATGTCACAGCTGAGACCAAATTTCTTTTGAGTCATGTATTAATTTAATTTGCATGTAGTTGCTTCCCATTCAGCTTGCATGATGTTGATTTGGATATGTAAACAAAAAATCATATCCTCTCCTTCAATCCTTTATTGATCATCCTCCATTATTAGTAACCCATACCTATATTTCTAATACAAAAATTGACTTCTTATTTAATAAATTCTTTTTTTCTTCAGCTATTACAATTAATTTGAATTTAATAAAAGGAGATAGGACTCGAACTCATAACCTCGAGGTGTAAGTGCGAGGGATATACCAGTGAATCAACCTCATCTTTTCAATTTAATAAATGTTTAGAATGTGAAAGTGGGAAAATTTACAATTAATAGACAATTCTTAAACGGCACTCTATGTACATGTAATTATAGTGGTTTTAATCGAACAATTTCTATCATAAATCTATTCATTGTTGTCAAGAAGTCACATGAAATAAAAGTAGTAATTTAATCAGGAAAGAGTTATAATTATGTTAGAGAATTTATGAAATTGAATTAATCCAGCGAAGGTCATTGAGCCCTATTACTTCTCTACACCATATGGCTTTTGCTTATTAAAAGATACACAAATGTAGAAGGATATATACTAGAAAATTGACACTATAAAATCACTAATACTTCAAGCAATAATTTTATGATTATAAAATACTGAAAGGGGTGATTCTAAATACATGCAGCACAAACTATATATCTACATCCACTATTTAATTAAACTCTTGATGTCACAAATACTTACAAAATATACTCTCCGAAGCAAAATAAGTTTTTAAATTGATTAGAATTATTCTCAGCATTAACTAAGTGAGATTGCATGAGCCTAGTACACTAGCAATAGCTTGGGGGTGTGATTAGGTTATGTCCGATTTCAGTTTTGTTTCTATGTTGCAGAATATACAATATAAACTTAGTCTCTAAAAGTGCAGAATTACATAATAGACAAAGGATAGAAAAACTTGACACAAGATTTTAGCATGGAAAATCCAATAAGGTAAAAACTGTGGGACCAAACACATGTATTGAGCATCTTGAAAGGTCATAGGCTGTTGTTGATTTGCTATAAACATTGCCATAGAGTCATATTCATAACCTATACCATTTAATATACTAAGCAACAAATCCTGATCTCTTACTATCTCTCATGCACCTTTCAAAGCATCACCTAAGCCTTTCACTTTCAACACAAATTCACTCACATTACTACCTCTTTTCTTCACATTTTGCAATTGCTATTTCAACTACAGCACTTTTGCTAGAGATTGCTATGAATACAAACTCTTCAATACACTCTATACTTCTTATGAAGTCACACAACTCGTAACCTCACCAATAATACTTAAACTTATTGTACTCAACAGCCAATAAAGAAGCAACTTATCAATCTTCCTTTAACTAGTGTATTCTTTGTTAATAACTGTTTCTCTAATATTATTAATGGCAAATTCAACCTCTATATACTTTGATGGAATAGGTTTTAGACCAGAAATGAAATCATAAAGTTTAAAGGTTTCAATTGTATACAGTACCTGCGCCTTCTAATAGACGTAATTATCACGATCAAGCTTCATAAGAATGTTGAAGTTGATAGATTTTGCAATAGTGGCAAAATCTGTTGAAGAAAGAGTTATTATGCAATCTTCACTCGTCAAGGACGATGATCAACTGGAATCATTTGCCATTGTTGATGTTTAGTCGTGAAATAGCTCTAATACTATGTAAATGCAGCTTAGAAGCTAAAGCCCAAGCTTATCAAGCTTAACAGCAAAGATCAAACACAAGAAACATAATAGAAAACACGGGTGTTTATGAAAAGCCTCAATGAAACTCCATTGATACATAACAAAGCTTTTCTATTCACAGATCATTATATTTACAATCAATGAACTAACTGATCAATAATATAACTTCAATATATATACATCAGACTTCATCCTAGTAAGCTAATAACTAACTTTCCATGAATTAAGGAGAGCCAGTCATTTGCAACAACTTTTGTCCACATCAGCATAACAAATATTCAACCAGCTTATGTTTCCAGCATGCACTATATCTTTAACTTCTCTCAACTGAATTAACTAACCTACAAGACTTTAATCAGTTGACTTTCCTTTTGATGGAATGATTAATCTTTGAATCACACCTCAAACTTGAAGCTTCATTGCAGTTAACTTATACTGCAAGCATAGTAACATGGCTCATGCTACATGGTTGGCTAGAACTACACGCTTGAGAATTTACTTGAGCTGGCTGAGTTTGCTAAGTACCTTGATCTCTAACAATAGCAAGTGCAAAGTATATTTCCTCTGCTTCAGCTAAATCAGCAGCATCAGCTTGCTTAAGGAACAAATCTGTGCATGCCATTAAGAAAGGATCGTCTACAACTATTGTTGGGTTAGCTGTGTATCAGTAGTTGAGTTCATCAGCTAATGCTGAAGCTGTTGATCATCAAAGAGATCAATCAAGGGATTCGATTATGCAATGGCAATTACATCAAAGGCTGAAAAGAATGCAAAGTTTGCTGACTCGACGGCAGACTTTGATGTTGGTTAGAGTCATGCTTAGGAGTAATGTATTCACATATTTTGCATGACTATTTATTCTGAAAAGTTAATTAGTTGAATGAGAATATAAATACTCTCTTCCTATTTTTCATTTAATCAATCATATATTCATATTAGATTTCTCATCCTCCATTAATGGATGCTTAGAAACTTGAATAGCTCTTTGAGCTCCACATCAAACACCTTCATTTCTTTTACAAAATCATAAAGTTAAGCTTAACACAACTTAATCTCCTTCAAAGTATACCCAAAACTAGGTCAAAAAAAGTGCAAAACAATCTCTAAAGACTCAATATCTCAACAACCACAATTAATACCTAACATATGTAGATATCATGCTCACACAAAGAAATTTATGATTCTAGGTCTAAGAGAAGTTAAATCAAAAGCTACTCTAGCAAGAAACAAACTTTACCATTAAGGATGCTAATGATCAAGGAAATTGGATTCTGCTTGAAGATGACCGAAAATCACTTGAAAACTCTCTTGGGTAGGAAATGGTTGACCTCTTTCGCTCTCTAGGGTTTCTTTTCTGTTTTCTTAAAAGATTGAAATAAGTTAGAGAAATGAGAGAAAGAGGGGTATTTAGAGGGAGCTCAAAAAGTAAGCTTTGTCAGCCAAACCACTACCACAAACCAATGACTAAGGATCTCGTGATAAGGTCGCGAGAAAGATATGAAGTAAACCGATGTTGATTGGGCTTCGTGTGTGGATGATCGTCGTTCAACTAGTGGGTGTTGTGTGTTTCTTAGTGGAAATCTAATCACATGGAGCTCTTATAAGCAAAAGGTTGTTGCTCGTTCCTCAACCGAAACTGAATACCATGCATTAGCACAATCCACAGCTAAAGTTTTGTGGCTGCATTCATTGTTTCACGAACTTGGTATCACAATTTCTGGTTGCCTGCTCTTATGGTGCGATAACCAATGAGTTCAATCTTTAGCTTTGAATCCTATCTTCCATGCTCGCACCAAGTGTATCGAAATCGATGTACACTTCGTTCGTGAGAAGGTTAATTCTAGACAAATTGAAATTCAATATGTACCTACTGAGTTTCAAACTGCCGATATATTTACTAAAGGTTTGCCAGTTGCTCCTTTTGTCTTCTTGCGTGACAAGCTTTCTCTGGTTGTCTCCCCTAAGTTCAACTTAAGAGGAAATATGACACAGAATGCATCATCTCATCAAGTGCAGCTGATCAATTTTGTTGGCAACAAACAGCAGCAACCAAAACTTAGCAAATGTGCATCAAAATTAGAAGCTTTAGCTGTGCAATATTATGATGCACTCGAGTCTGTTATCACAGCTACTTCAAGTGCTGATCGTGTACCTACTAGCATACAGCTGCAAGGTGGACAGAGCCTCTATCATCACTTAACACAGAAATCAGCTTACAATGAAGCTTTAGATTTTGGTTGACTTAGTGATCAACCTTAGATATGAATTTCTTAAGTGTTGAGCTGACTTGGCAGTCATTCCTTAAATCAAGGAGATTCTTATACACTTGTCATGATCTCCTTGATTTTAGGAAAGTTTGTTAGAGTTAGTTAGTTGTTAACTCATCAAACTATATATTTGTAAATCATGCACATTGCATGCTAGGTGAAATTATTCAATGAAGAGCAGTTTCTCTTCTTCATCATTGAAGCTCTTCTCTTGAGCTCTTAATTGATCATCGTTAGATCACTTCTCTTCGACAAATTGTTAGATTACAATTTCACAGTTCAACTGTAAATGTGTGTACTAAACAACCAAATGTTTGATGTGGTTTTTGCATAAAAGATTGATGAAATTTTTTTGGCCAAGGTTGATGAAATTGTAAAGGGAAAAGTTGTTAATGACACTATTAGGGCAATTGTTTGCTACAAATCCATTTGCGTGTTACCAAACTCAAATGCATCTCGTTCAACAATAGTAACGAAAACTTTAGGTATCACCCTATCTTTTCGTAAAATAAAAACATCTCTATCGTTATTAATTTTTGGTTTAACAAACCTCCTATTGGTATACATCAATAAGCTTAGTTTGATGTTGAACTTAGTTAAATCAACCCCAACAATTAATATCTTCTATCATCTTCAACAACCCAACATAGGTCAGATACTTACGAGCAAACACCATACCCGTATCGATACCCTGATGACCCACCCAACTTTCACAGTGAGATATAAGTATTCTAATCTCTTCCATCAATCTACACATATACATATATGATCATTGCTAGTCACAAAAATGCTCACAGGCCAAGAACATAAATGTTCATATGCCTAGTTAATTGTTTACACGCTAAGCATTACAATGTTCGCACACCAAGTTCAATTTATGTTCACATAAAAAGTTTATTTTATGTTTACACGCCAAGTTCATTTTATTGATCACAAGCCAAGTCCAATATATGTTCGCATTCCGTGTTCATTTATGTTCACATGCACAATTCTTTTTATGATCACACGCCAATCTAAAAAGTTTTGTCATAAGGTGTAAAGTTCCTGCAAATCTGGAAAATTGAAACACGACCACTTTTTCACCAATCTAAAAATTACATATCATAGCACAATACAAGAAAATATTGCATTTCGTGTGGAAAAAAACAAAAAAAATAGTGCATTTTAATGTGGATTAGTGAAAATGTAGTGTGAGAAACACATCTTGAGAAGATTTCCCAAACTTTATATACATAAATTTACTTATATCAGAGTGTATTAAGGAAAGACGACAGATTAAGAAGCACCTTTGAAGCGATTTTAAAGTATAAAGTTTAAGGAAGGGGAAAAGACAATGTCGAGAGAAAATTGTAAAAAAGAGGAAAATACTAGAGAGAAAAAGCAGTAGAGAGAGAAAAAGCCGTAGAGAGAGAACAAAAGGGGGTTAAAATGATGGGATGGATAACTAAGTCATCTCACTTAAGTAATTGTTACGGCATTTATATGGAGTCATTAGCAAAAGTTGGCAAGAAAACAAAAAAATTTAATTTTGAAATTATAAAAACTTTGGAGGTCAAAATAAGGAATTTTCTCTAAAATGAAACCAACTAATACAATAAAGTTATTTGTTATTAGATACAATCAATTTTTTTCTTCGAAATGATATCTATATAATTGAGTCCAACACATCATTGCTGCTAAGTATACATGCATGATATTGACAAAAATTATATATCTACGTGAATATAAAGGTTTATATGCATTTATTTAAGTAAATAATTAAAAGACCTCTAATCAAGGTCTGGTCTGTCTTCACTATGGTGTCTACTGAAATTTGATCTGTTAGCATTAATCATATAATAATTAATAAATTTAAAGCCATGGTGCTATATTAATCATAAAGTTTATTAAATAATCCATGCAAAAGATATGAATATTTTAATAGAATTTTTTTATATTTAAAATTGTACTACGAAATGAAAAAACCACTCAATTGATGTAAGTTCCTAAAAATCCACACACAAGAGTAAATGGAATTTAGAAAAGATTATCATAAATGCATGCACAAAATCAATATAAAGTTGGGGATATTAAAGGCGGGTCCTTTCATTAAAAGCAGTCAAAAGTCTGTTAGAAAGTTTTTTGTTTTTTGTTTTTTTAAAGAGAGCGATTGAAGATCGATGAGAGATTAATTTATATATGTGGGTGTGTTCTTACGATTTTGTAATTAAAACAAAAACAAAGAGGAAACAAGTTGTGCATGGCACGTCAAAGGCTTCTATAATTGATCATAGTAGAGTGTACGAGAGAGCTACCTAGATTATTGCTATTAATAATTATGGTTGGTTCAGTTGGTTCATTACTCATTAATGTCTTAGTAAGCACTAAGGTTAGCGTCTCACTGACAGTCGCTCTTGGTGAATAATCTGTAAGTACCACTGTAAATCCTCAGTTAAGGCCTGTAGTATACCCTAACCCTGAACTGGGGTAGCATTCCCTTAACTAAACTTTTGTTTACCAAAAACCCAAAAAGAAAAAGAAAAAGCTACCTAGGTTATTGCTATTGACTGATTGGATATTACTTAATGCCAAATTTGTGAAAAGTTTTAAGGCACACAAATGGTATGCATTTTGCTTTATTATATTTGAAATCCTATTTATATAAAATAATAATATTAAATAAAAGTGAGATGTCACTATATTTAGACAGAAATAAAGTAAATAAAGCACGTCTCTCTTAGATTAAGTGATGTTTACTTTTTCAATCCATATTAGTGATAGGAATTAAAATTTTATTATGCTTATTTAATAATATATATATATATATATATATATATATATATAAAAGAAGTTTTTTTCTCGTGTTATATAGGAGTAGAAATTTAGGATTTCATAAGTATGATCGGTTGGAATCAATTAATACTTTAAGGAAGTCAAGTTATAATACACCTTAGCATAGACATGGCCAAGGTTCCGGAACCGGTGGTTCCGGTTTTGGAACCACCGGTTCCGGTTCCATTTTTGGCCTAATCAGAACCGGAACCGTAGGGGTCTCGGTTTCGGTTCCGGTTTTGAACCGGCGGTTCTCCGCCGGTTCGGTTCTTCAACCGGTTCTTAGAACCGGTGTGGAACCGCCGGTTCCTTTTTTTTTTTTTTTTTTACTTTTAAGAAACAAAATTTTTTTTTTTCAATTTTTTTTTAAAAAATGGAACCGGAACCTGAATCGGAACCGGTGAAACCGCCGGTTCCGGTTCCTAGCCGATTTTGAACCGGCGGTTCCGGTTCCAAAAAATAAAAAACCGGAACCGGGACCGGGTGTCCCGGTTCCGGTTACAGGTTCCGGAACCGGTTTTGAACAGGAACCATAGGTTCCGGTTCAAAACCGCCGGTTCAGTTCGAACCGTCCGGTTCGAACCGAACCGGGGCCATCTCTACCTTAGCACAAGTGTTTTATCTTTCTTCTTTAATGAAAATAAAATAAATTTTCTTGAATTGGGTCAAATCTCAGGCCTCTTTTATTTGATTGACATATTCCCTCTCATCTCTTGCATTCTTCATTGAATCGAGCAAGAAGGTCACCAACATAAATTTATGGATCTAAATTAATTAAAATCATCTTTTCTTCTCTTCTCCTTGAAAGGTTTTAAATCCAAGAACATATATGATTGAGTTTGTCACATTCTAAGGAAAGTGAGAGAGAAAATGCAAAAGGAAACTATTAAGGAAAGCTAGAGAGAGAATTCTCTAGAAACCCTTCTATTGATTACTGATTTTACGCTGATAATCCCATGCTTGTAACAAACTGCTGAATGGCTGATCTAACTAATATGTTGAGATGTATTTGATACCTGCAGCTTGAGCTTCAAAACCACCTGATCACTTGATTCTTGATCACCTGATATCGGCTGAATCTTCACACAATCAATTATATTTAATAAAGGTATAGCTTCAATTATATTTAAGAAAGATTCAATCAACTTAAAAAACCAAATTATTATAAGGTTCATTAGAATCTTCAAAGATCCACCAGTCCAAAAACCTGAAAACAATGAATAAAAAAAAAAAGGCGTGGAGATCCAATATAAAAAATATAAAAAAAGCGGTGGAGATTTTTTGGATTTTTGGATTAGTGGAGCTCCAATATGGACCTCCACCACTTTTTTTTATAATTTTTTTTTATTTTCCTAGATCTCTACCGTCCAACTTTGAAGAGGGACGGTGAAAATTCAATCTTTAGATCCCTCATCATATATTTTTTTTAATATTTTTTCTTTTTTGGTTTGATTCCCACCGTCCATCAGATGGAGGCTGGGGTCCATCTTTTTATTAAATGTTTTTACTTTTTTTATATTTAAAAATATTTAATTATAATTTAAAAAAAATGAGGGTAAAATAGTTTTTTTAACTAAAATATTAATAGAAGTTAACAAAAAGGGTAAAAGAGATAAAAATAAAATTAGGGAGTGAAAAACAGAGAATAATTCGGAATAGAATAATAATATCCATATTTTCTATGCACAAGGACCATCCACCATCTTCTTTTAATTTTAATTTTAATGTTTTGTCTTTTAAATATTCTTTATTTATCAAAAGAGTGATTATTATGATTAAAAGGACAAATTACAATAAAGTACACTAACGTTTAATTATATTACAATAAAATTATAAATTTAACCTTAATTATATATTAGTACCCTTAACTAACTAGTTAAACGTTAAAGTTGACAATCAACCAATAATCAAAGGGTAATTTGGTATTGTTCACCTTAATTTATTTTTTTAAAATAAAAAATTGTTAAAAATTATAAAAATATTAAATGAATCTCCACCGTCCATCAAAAAGTGGAGATTATATTAATAAAAAAAATTAAAAACTAAAATAAAAATAATAAAATAATAAAAAAAATTATGTTCTTGGTGTTCTAAGTGGTGGAGATCCAGATTAGATCTCCACCGTCCATCAACATTGAAAAATACAACAAAAAAAAAGTTTTTTTTTTATGCATATCTGCTCCATCACCGATGAAGCAACTATTCCATCATTGGGAGCAGATCTGCTTCCATTAACGGAGCAAATCTGCATCAAAAAATTTTTTTTTTTTTTAGGGGGTTGTGTTTTTGGTGGAGATCCAATTTTATCAATGGATCTCCACCACCAAGAACATAATTTTTTTTTTTATCAATATAATTGATGGACGGTGGAGATTCATTTAATCTTTTTATAATTTTTAACAATTTTTTATTTTTAAAATAAATAAATTAAGGTGAAAAAGACCAAATTACCTTTTCACTATTGGTTGACCGTCAACTCTAACAGTCAATCAGTTAATCAAGGGTACTATCGTGTAATTAAGGCTGAACTCCAATATGGCCAAAACAATATTGTTAGTCAGGGAATAGTACTTTATTGTAATTTGCCCTTATTAAAAATAAAGACACTTAGTAATTTTTTTTTTTTTTCATTTGTTTATTTTTACTTTAATTATAAAACATTTTAAAATAATATATTTAACTTTCTTGTGTTAAATCTAACGTAATTCTAGTAATCTCACATGTGTTTAGCATATTAACATTGCTTAAAGGTTAATAGAATTAGTTTGCCTTGAAACTCAATTCATAAAATCTAATCAGAGATATGCTATGTGAATTCATTTTTGAAATTGATACTTGGAGAAGACAGATTTAGAGATCGTTTGTTTTTTCCACTTAATATTTAATAGGTCTAAATTGGACACATTAAGTTTTTTTTTTTTCTCTTCTTTTTATTTTTTTAAGTGGTTAAACAACTTAAAAATACTAAATAAAAACTTAAAATAAAATGTTAAAAATTCTGACTTATTACTTAACACCTAATCACTCAATTATATTTATAATATTTTCTTCTATAATTATCATTCTTATATTAATATATTTCTAAATTTATTTTTATCTAAATAATTATGTCTTAAAAAAATAAACAATCAATACTTTTATTCAGTAATTAGAAGGAAATAAATAAACATGTCATTCATATTTCAGGTTTCATCCCCTATTCAGTCTTCAAAAAAATTCAGATTTGTTCATCAGTCTTCGGATAAAAAAGCAAACGCCCCCATACTATGAGAGTATTTGATAATGATGAAAACAAAATAAATAGATTACGAATGAATAATACTTGTTGTAGATAGAAGAAAAAAATATAACTAATGTGGAAAAAAGAAAAGTAAATGTATTTGTTGTGTGTCAAATTGCACCAGGCCCAAAATATCAAAACCACCGAAGGAGGCCCAACACACGAAAAATGCCAAAGGGTCGTTACAAAGCAAAATAGGCCATAACCCAACATACCACGAAGGAAAAAGCTCTGAACAAACAGTAAATGAGTCAAAAGTACTTCACCTCGCCAAGCTACTGCTTGCAGAAGAAGTAACCCACAGCTCGCAAGTCACACAATTCGAAGCCTCAATTTAAGGAAGAATCACGAGAATATAGAGATCGCACTCAGTCAATCAGCAGACTCCCAATCAATCTTAAATTCCTTAAAATCAGCAATTGTATTTAAATTAAACTACTCCCATTAAGGGATAGAAATTTCGCCCTTAATTTATGAAATCAGATTCCATGTAAAACATGATGACTCCCGCCCTTTCACATTATAAAAAGGGCGGATTATCACTGTTACAAAGGTTACCAATTTTTTCAGAAAAAACACACATAAGCGAGCTATACGATACACCCAGCGAGCTCGACTTGAATACCAAGAACAATGGATGTAGGCATTATCTTAAGTCGAACCACTTTAAAAATCTCTTATGTCAATCCTTTTATCTGTTTTATCCTTCAAATCCTACATATTCACCGATTAATCACATTGATCAAATTCACACGTCAACAGTTTAGCACTAGAAGGAGGGCTTCGTTTGAGGATTCAAACCTCTATTCCTGGTAAGAAAGAGTCATTCTAGTTTTCTAATTTCTGCTATTTTAGGCAAAAAGAATCTTCAGATCGATGGCAAGAGGCATAGGAACCCGTTCCAGGACAATACGAAGTAGAGACGTACCCTCAGTCGGGGGACCTTCGGAGGCGTCCTATTAACCTCCGGCCCCACCAATGGTGTCAAACGCACTAGTGAATTTCACTGTCGTGCTTGAGGTGTCGCATAGAGAAGCTTGCATAGCTCAAGTTCATTATCATGCTTGAGGAGTCACGTAAAGAAGCTTGCATAACTCGAGTTCACTATCGTGCTTGAGAGGTCGCATAGAAAGGCTCGCATAACTCAAGTTCACTATCGTGCTTCAGGAGTTGCGTAGAGAAGCTCACTTACGATGGGGGGAACAACTTATTTATTGTTGGCCTTTTGCCTCAGAACAAGTTTGAGCTCACAGTAGAGTATGGCACTCACGCGGAGGAAGAAACAAAAGACTTAGCATACGGAAGTCAAGTCGAAGGAGGCAGGGAGATTGATATGTGTGAAAGGCGCTCTGAAAAAGGTGAGGAGGTCGCAATATATGAAGAACTTGTAGAAAAATATGTATAAGGACGTAAGAAGGCGGCAAGTCTTGAAAGAGGAGGAAGAGGTTCGTCGGACCTAGCCTGGTGGAAGACCCTTAAGCTTGCCCATCACTTCCATCTTGAGCACTCTAACCCTCCTTAGGCGCCTCGATAGTACCGACAGCTCACAGCTCCTCAAATCCCCTAATTAACTCATCAACATGTGGACCAATAAAGTCTAACGGCAAGTGTGGATGATGAAGCCAAATGCTAAAAGAAGATCACGCTAGGCTTCATCAATCACGGCCACCTTCTCCTCCTCCCAACACCTCTTCCCTTGGGCGAGCTCCTCATTATGTCTGGCCCAAGTCCTTTTCTAATTTCTCTAGTTGTCCCTTGACTTGAGCCACCTTCTCGCGGGCCCGTTCGGCTTTGGCATGCTTTTCGTTTAACACAACAGCCGATTCTTTCAGTTCCATCTCTAGGGCCTTCTGGCGGGCTCGTGATTTCTCAAGTTTCGCTGCCAGTTCCTTCTCACGACTTTCCACAACAGCAAGCCCCTGCTTTGTCTTCATAAGCTCATCACGAAGAACTCTCCTTTCCGCGTCATTATCCTTATATTCAAGCATGTTTTATATGACAAGTCGGCGGTCTAAGAGAAGATAGAAATAAAGGTGAACAAACCGCAAGATATAATATATACATGTATAAGAAGAGAGATATTTACACACAACTTACCAAGAGGGCGTGACGAACCAATGTATGGCGGAGGTCCAGGCCTTCATCCTCCTCAATACACTGACTCAGGCCCCCAGTGAGGAACTCCTCATAAAGCATCGGAGCCCGCTCAAGATACTAATTCGCAACCGCGCCAAGACCCCGGCTAGAAGATGAGAAAGCAGTAAGGCCCACCGCGAAAAAAGGGTCAGACATTATCCTTTGGACAGGCTGCTCCGCAGAGGCATAAAAGTCAACCCCTTTTCCTTTTTCGCGATCACCTTCAATAGTTATAGGAGGAGGAGGAGGTGGAAGATTAGGAGCAGAACCCTCTAGGAGCAGAGGCTGGTTTTTCTGGGTAGACCCCTCCAACCTAGTCTTTTTAAGGAGAGTAAGGAGAGGAGTTCCATCCCCCCTCTTAGTCACTGGAGAATTTCTTCTATTTAGGCTCCCCATCAGACCCCGCTGCAGGTGCTATTGTTGTTATTGTTGCTGCTCGAAGCCTGCTTGAATTTGGCTTTGGGAGCGAGTAAGGACCGTCTCCTGAATCTGCTCAGCAAGAGCGACCTCCCTGCTCGAGACACGCGGCTCAGCTGTCTCAGCACCTCGCGCCCCGGGTCTTCGCAGCACCTCTCTACTATCAAGAGCAAGCTTGAAACTCTTCATGAGCTCCTCAGTAACCCGCCTATATTCAGCGAGCACCCTTGGATCACTCGGGATCAGGGCCTTGAGAGCGTCAAGTGCCTCTCTCTCCTCCTCAAATAAGGAAGGCTTCGAACTCGTACCGTCTGCAAATAAAAGAAAGGGTAAGCACATGGCATTGGCAAAAAAGGAATGAGACAGAACCAACTCACTGGGCTTCAACACGAAGCTCTTATTTTGCAAGAGCTCGATTTCAGAAAATGATGGTTTTTGAAAAGTTAGGGACCATGCGAACTAAAAAAGAAAATATCGGTCAGATAGTAATAATTCAAAAAAGGTAAGGACCAAAATAAATTTCGCCCTTAAAAAAAATACAAAATGTAACGGGTCAGTTCAGAATAGACACGGATCACCTCGTCTCAAATGGGTTCGAATTTGGGACAGAAATTTGAAACTCCTTTGTGGCATGAGTCGGGTGTAGAACACCCTGTCTAAAACGAGTTTCGGATAAGGAGTATGTTGATCCAACACCGATCCAACCTGTTTCTATCCCTAATGCTGAGTCTCTTATTCTCCATAATAATAAAAAATAGATAAGGACAGAGACAAATGGAATTCCAAAACACACTTTTTTTACATAATAATAAATGATACAATTACATTATACCGAACGAGTTAAATAGACGAAGGGAAATTTGTAATAATTTACTCTGGTTATAGATAGGGCAAGAATTATTTTGGTCCTTAACTTTTTTCAAATTATTACTTTTTGATCAATGTTTCTTTTATTAGTTCGTGTGATTCCTAACTTTTCAAAAATTCATCAATTTAGTTATTCTGTTAGTCAACAGTTAGTTAAATTTTTTATTAAACCCCACTTTGGAGCATGGTTGGAGACTAACCCTTATCCATTTTTCCAAAATGGAGAACCATTGGAGAAGGCTTTAAGGGGTATTTCATTCTCTAGACACAAAAATAAAAATTAATATTAAAAATATATAATAAATTATTAAATAAAAATTGAATTTTAAAAATAAAATAATAACAACTAAAAAAATAGAAAAAATAATTAAAAATTACTTTTAATTATTTATTTTATTTTTAAAAATAATAATTAAAATTTTATCTTTTTTTTAAAAAAATTGTCTTCTCTCCTGACATTTTTACAAAATAATTTTAAATTTTTTTATTACTTTAATAATTTTTAATTTTTGTATTTTAATATTAATTTGAAGTATTATTTTGAATTATTGAATTTTTTAAAAAATTAGTTATTATTGTACTGATTTTTTCATTTTCTAAAGGTTTTTAATTTTCGTGTTAATTAATTAATTAATTTGTAATATTTTAGTACTTTTCTTATAAATTTTATGTTTTATAATTTTAATTTTTTTTTTATTGGCACATGTTAAATTCTTATTGAATGTACAAGTTAAAGTTAATTTGTTAAATTTAAAAAAGTAAAGGGTAAAATTATATTTTTAACTTAATCATTTAAAGTGAAGGGTAAAATAGTTAATGTGCATATTCTATCATGTTTAACTGTCAAACTATTTGGTCAGAATGACTAAAATGATTAATTTGTTAGGATTATGCTCGATAGCAAGAGTATAATAGTGGATTTGACAATCTTTATCATATTAATAAAGTGGTTTCTGTTTTAACAAATTTTATAGCATTTATAGTTTATTTATTACAATTGTCAAAAGTAACTAATCATAAGGTCAAAAGACTATCAGAAGTAAAGAATTTTTCGTACACATGAGGTAGATACAAGTCTTTAGTTAGTCTCGAACAATATTCACAACTTAAGATAAAGGTTGGACGCCTTTACCTTGTTAAAGTTGTAGATTCTTTTGTTAGCATTTGAGCGGGATCAAATGTGATATGATGAGTCTAAAATCATCAAAGTGCAGTGTCTTTGGACAAAAGAATCTAGTGCGCTAGGTGCATTGAATAGGATCAATAAAGAAAACTTTGTCCGCAACCGTCAGTGGATAAAAGTATTCTCACGAGACAATCGGACAGTCGATCTTAATTCTGAGATAAATGATGGATTTATGGTTGCAGGCGTTATCATTTGAACTATCAATAAGTATGATTATATCGCATAGTCTATCCTCGGTAGTTTGGTGGTATTCACTTGTTAATCGATAGAGGACTTCGTTTTTAGAAATGGACATCGTGACTACATTTATCAAATATTAGTAGAATATCATCATACAGATATTTTGAGGTATTGGATATTAAATCTTAACGTTAAGTTTTCAATAGTGTTTATTGAAACATAGCTTCTGGACAAGTCAAAATATCTAAGTTCAAAATGTGGTTATGTAAGTAAATATGGTAACTTGGAGAGCTATAGGCAGTCTATGAGCTCTTGGCGATTACTGGTATTTTTCACGAGGATACACTTCTCCAATAAGATTGTCTAAGGTACGAGTGAGTACATTAAATTTATTCTATCTTTATTTAAGAGTTCAATTTAAGTTCTTTAGTGAAATGAACTAAAATTAATAGATTGGACCTAAGTGAATCATTTGTTAATTGTGATTAGGTTGGGTCTATTAGAGCTTAAATTTAGATAGCCCGCCAAGATCCCCATTACACAAGAATTTGAATGGATCACTTGTTATATTCTATCGGATCATTTAATTGATCCATCTTAAGAATTGTTTTTGGATTTTTTTTCAAAAGGTTTGAGAGATGCAATCTTGTGTTCAATCAAAACGCGCGGTAACTCGTCAAAGTACCTAAGATGGCGGGCCAAGGGTGTGCGGTCCCTTAGGCGGCCCTATTAGAATGTGTTTAACATTCTATTGATAAATTAAGAATATAATTAACACATTTAATATAAATTGACTGTTAAAATTATATTAATATACTAATTAAAGGCATGTGGACTTGTTTCTTTTAATAAGAATGGGTCTAGTTCACACGTTGACTTTTTGTGGAAGTCCAATGGGATTAATAAAATGAAAAAATAAAGTTTAGCCCATGTATTTAGAGTTTGGCGGCATTAGCTAATTACTTTGTTTTATTTTATTATTTAATTAAATAAAAATTATTTAATTAATTATTTAATTAAAAGTCAAAATATTTTCCTACTAGGAATTTGATAAGTATCAAAGAATGTATTTGATAATGTGATAAATAAGAGGAATTGTTTATCTAGTCAAATTATGAAGGTTTTTGATAACTATCAAAACTCTAAATTGACTTTTAAGTTACTTTTAGGAAGTTTTGATAAGGTCACTAATTCTCAATTATCCATAAATAATTAATTGGATAATATTTTTAGAGTTGGGATATATTTGAACTATAACTTAATAGGTTTTTGGTGAAACACAAATCCTCTCACAATAGGGAGAATTCGGCCACCATAAGAAACCACCAAGGGAGTTTGGCCACACCTAATTCCATTCAAGCAACTAAGAGCAATTTTGTGAGCTTTTGGAAAGCCAAGAAAAATTGCCCCCTCTAGAAAAAGTGTGAGAATCGCCTAAGAGAAAAGAGAGCAAGAACGTTAGGTTTCAATAGTGCACTACTAGCTTTTATATCAAAAGGCTTTGTGCATAACATCGAATTTATATCACGCGAGTTTCAATCGAGATATTGTAATTCAAAAGTGATCGTACATTCTTCGTTTTTCTGAGGAGGGTTTTGAATCTCTCACCAATATCCGTTAGTAGACGAGATTCATATATATCGACAAACGATGGCCATTTATAGGTAATCTTAATCCTGAGTGTCTTTTCGACTCCTTCAGGTTAGATTGTGGCTTTTGATTTACCATAAGTGAGGTCGATGTAGTGGCTGGGAAGGTATGAACACAATAATGGAATCCACTCCTTCTTAATTGAAGCAGATGAGTAGTTCCCTTAAAGATTGATTCGGGGCTTGAACGATTATGAGCGTTCTCCTTCTTCCGTGAGGAAGATAGGTTTAATTGTTCATTAGAGAATCAACAGTGTTTAAAGGAATAGATATAACTAAAGGGGTATAACAGACATTATGACTCAACTCTAGCTATGAACTACTTGTGGAGGATCACACTATATACAAATAGTTATATCAATGGATACTGAGACTTAAAATTTTATAAACATGTCTACAGTTCTGAGAGTACAACCTTGGGTTTGTAGTGAAATAACTCCGAGGTTAATAATCATGAAATATTAATTAAAGAGTTTAATTAATATTATTAAATATTATTGGAGCTCAAAATTGTGGGTCCATTATGTCCCCTTGCTAGCCCATATGGTTGTTGATAACGAATGCCACGGTAAATTAATTGGATACTCCAATTAATAGTATTACAAAAGTAACAAAATTTAATTAAATAATATGATTATTTAATTAATAATTTAATAATTAATAAAAATTATTAATTATTTTAATTATTAAATAGGAGGTTGTAGATTCAAACCATGACAAGGGCAAAAGAAATTAAATAATGTGATTATTTAATAGTCCTAGAGATCAAAGGTTCAAACTTTAGGGAGACCAAAAATAAAAGGATATAGAATTCTATTTTGACTTGGTCAAGTTAAAACCCTAGAGCCCTAGTATATCTATGATCTGCTACTAGGAAATTTGACCGAATGCAATAAGCAAAAGAAAAGATAGGAGCGGCCACCACAAAAGAGAAAAAATAATAATAATAATTTCTGACTCTTCCTCGCCGGGGGCGGCCGGCCAAGAGAAGAAGAATTCTTCTCCACTTTTCTACTTCCTCCATCTCTCCATTTGTAATGTGTCCACACACGCGTTATCAGAACGCGAGTCAAAGGTCGGAAGGCTTGGTGGTGAATCAAGAAGTCGGACAGTCAAATCACAACAAAAGGTAATCGTAGTTTCAATTTCATATTCGCGTATATACAAGAACTCGTTCTTGATTGAAAAGTGTTTTCAAATATAAAAGAAAAATTTTTGAAATCCATTTCGCTGCATTTATAAGATAAAATCGATTTTTCTTCCCTTCATCCAAGTGATCAAAGGGGTCGTTGGTCGCCTGGTAGAGAAGGATGTTAGGCATTTTAAATCGATCCGGTAGCGGTTTGTTCTCCATCTCCCAGCAGAACGGGCTTCGTTCTATGTACCTATTGTTAGGTTCCGCCCCTCCGTGTTGCTGCTCTAATTGCTCCATCTGTCGTAGTAACCCTCTGGTATCCGGGGACTAAAGGGGCTGCCATTGACCCACTTGAGGTGGCACTACCCTCCCTGAGGGGTGGATTCTGTGGATCGAGCGAGCTCCGTGGATTGGGCGATCTTCTTCTGCTTAGCTATAGTTCCATAGGAATTTCAGCTGCCGATATCGTGCGGTGGGTGTTTCCATTGCTGCCCCTACCAGTTCGCCGATTGGATTTTCAAGTACAGTTTGGGTCATTAAGACGCGCTATGAACCGAGGCACCTCAACGATCCCTGTTAAATTCTACGTATCTTTCGCCGCTAGCATTTATGTGAATTACTGGCCCATTGCGAGGAGATTTCTCGCTGCGTTGGCTGGGTGAATGGAAATCCCTCCTCGCTGAGCGTCATTCCACGAGAGGTTCTGTCTATCAGCGCGACAGGCGGGGTGGACCGGATCGTCTCCCTCAGGTCGCAGAGGCAAGGTACTTTCCACAACATGCTTGTGTAGGGGTTGATTTTGTAGTAGAATATGGTAGCTGCAAGACATTTCCGCTACCATCCTTTCTTGTTTGGCCTGCCTCTTCATCCACTTGTTAAGGTCTAGCAGCCTAGATGGGCCAGCCTGGTCGTTTCCCTGAGATTTCATATGAAGGGGGAATTGACCAGCTGGTGGATTTGGAGCCGGTGGCGGGGCCGTACGAACTACAAAAGCTACATTCGAAACTATCGGCGAGATTGGTGGCTGGTGGGATGCCTTCGAGTGCCCTCCAATTGGGGGTACATCTCTGCTTCTCGCAGTCCTGGAGCGGGTTCCCACGCCTCTCGCCATTTGTTTTGGAAGAGTTTTCTTGAAAAAATAAAATAAAAGTATAGTTTCTTATCGAAAATGGAGGTTTGATTCCTCAAATGGGGGCCCTCCTTCTACCGCCAAACTGTTGACGTGCGAATTTGGTCAACGTAAATAAAAGTGAATTGAATGGCGAAAGTAAAGAAATAAAATTGACACGAGATTTTTAAAGTGGTTCGGCTTAAAGGAATGCTTACATCCACTGTTTTTACTATTTAAGTCGAGTTCGCTGAGTGGGTATGCAGAGCTCGCTATGTGTGTTTTTCTGAAAAAATTGGTAACCTTTGTAACAGTAATAACCCGCCCCTTTTATAGTGTGAAAGGGTGGAGTTAACCTGTTTTACACGGAACGTAATTATAAGAAATTATGGATTAAACTATATCCCTAAGAATCATCTTCTAATTGAAACATGATTGCTGAAATCAAGGAGATTGAGTTTGATTGGGACTCTGCGAGTTGACCGGGTCAAATCTCTTTATTCTTGATATTCTTTCCATAACTGGAGGTTCGAGCTAAGTGTCATGTGAGCTGGGGTTATACCGTTGATGAGAGGTGGCACATTAACTCTTTCAGGTAATTTAGGTATGGCAGCTCACATAAAGCTTTCTCTTTATATCTGTTGGATCGGCCTTGCTCACCGTATTAGGTTCTGTTGGTTTCTTCACCCTGTTGGGCCTTGTTGGCTTCATCAGGGTCCGTTGGGCTTCCTCAATGTCTCTGGGCCTATTTGGGCCTAATGAAATTTGACACATAATAGCGTCTATAAAAAATAAATGTGTAGTAAGATAATAAATACCATATAAAGTATTAGCAACATCATTAAAAACTTTTAATAATTCAAAATTTTTTGTACAAACATCTAAATATATAGCATATAAATTAATACTACTAATATTATATTGCATAAACGAACTAATAATTCTCTATATTCATAACTTTCATAAAGCAATTTATACGTGAAGTTCCAATAAGTTAGAACATCACGGAAAAATCTAATTGGATGCTTTCTATGAGATTTGTAAAATCTAACTCATTGTTTCATGGTACTAGGATGGTTTAATATTTTTTAAAAGTAATTGTAAATCATTTTGTACACATAAATTTAAAATATAGTAGGCACATCTTTGATGAAAAAATCTACCGCCAAAATAAGGGTTACATAATAAATATAATTGTGGAATAGTGACAGTATTTTTTGCAGCATTATCAAACTAATTGAAAAAATTTTATTTTCAATCGAAAATTCTTCAAAAATAATTTTCATTTGTTTATATAAATTATCAGCAGCATGAGAATCATCAAAAACTCTAAATGCAAGAATTCTTTTTTCCATCATCCATGCATCATCTATAAAATGACAGGTGACACCTAAATATGCGTGTTTTTGCCAATAATCACTCCAAATATCAGCACAAACAGAAACACGATCTCCATAATTTTTAAAATATTTAACTAAAGCCCTTTTCTCTTTTTTATAAATATCACACATTGTAGGTTTAACAGTATTTCTATGTAACCAACATGCAATGGGAATTAAGGTTTTATGACAATAATTTAAAAAACCTAATTTTCACCAAAACTAAAAGGTAAATGTTCTCCAGCTACTATCCTAGCTAATTCTTCATATTACATGCATCACTATATTTAAATAATGGATGGTTGGGAGATGTGTACCTGACAATTTGTTGTTGTCCACGTGATCGGGCTGCTTCAGCTAGATGATGGATGTTTGAAAAACGTGGATTTGTATATTATGCAACCTCCGGGGGGGGAGAGGAATAGGTTTATCAATAAATATTTGCGGAATTAAAACAATAAACCATTTAACACATTACACAGAGATTTTTAGCGTGGAAAATCTAAACAGGTCAAAAACCACAGGACCAACTCATAGGCCACTTGACATATCAACACAAATTTAACTAGGTGGTATATCGTTTACAACTCACGTTGATTGACCCTTCAATCACACGACTCTTGCTATAACTCAATACTACCTACCGACAAGACTTTTACTAGCAAACCCTATTGATGCCACCGAAGACTCCACGCGCTCAAGGACTTGGCAGCTTTCGTAAGGTCAAAGCAATAATAACCCTCACTTTATGAGATTAGATCTAACTGCTCAATAAAACATGAACAAACAAATAAAATGCATGATCACAGACATGTTATAAATAGGCTATGCAATTACACTCAATGCAAAGATAATAGCCTATATAAAATAACTCTCTCTTCTCTCATAATAACATGAAAACAATGAAGCATCAAAAAATAAAGACATATGAGAGGAATAATTTAATTCAATGAAGAATAATAAAGAGCAAATAGTGAACCTTAGTAAAAGAGACTTACTTGGCTTAAAATTTTTAAAACTCAAAACTAAAGCTCACTATTTATAGAGAACATTAGAAACCCTAATTCCAATTGTAATAGGAAATAAACACAATTAAGGCTTTCTAATTCAACAAGGAATGTATTTAATACTTTCCTATAATAAAGAGATATGTTTCCTAAGAAATATAAATCTTATTTAATAGGATATCTCTTGCTTCCAAACTTAATAAACAAAACCTTGATGGACAATGAAACATTAAAAACATGTAGGAAGACTTTAGAGAACCTAAAATAGTCAAGACAATATCCTAACCTATTTAAGGTTCAGCCACAACAGCTCCCGCACGCCTCAGGCGTATGGCCACGCTCAAGGCAGGAGGCTATTGCCTAGGATACACGCCAAAGGCGTGTGGCCACGCTTGGGGTACAGCCTTGCTGCCCCATTTCCCATGTTCAGCTGTCTCCAGCTACACTTGACTCCTTTTTTAGGCAAGCGAACTCGAACCAAACGACATTGGATTTTATCATTCTTTATACTATTGGAAAGATATAGATATCTAGTTTCATTCCTAAAAAACCAAAGACCAATTAGATATCTAGATAAAGAGTTATGCCCATCGAAACATCCAAAGGTCAAGTTTTCGGGAATACAAAATATATAGAATTAAATTTCGAAACCAAACAAAACAAAAACAATAAGACTCAAATACTTGTAAAACATATAAACCAACATGTTAGCACTCAAATGCAGATGCATGAACATGTTATAAGTGTGTGTGTGTAAATCTTACCTGATCTCAAGAATAAAGAGTATTGTTTCTTTGAAACTTATCTTTAAGCACGTTCTTGAGTCTTCTCAGAAGGTTTCCGTCTTCGCATGATTTCTTTGAATCTTCATTACACTCGAATCATACTCTAACAAAGTTAACTAAGAATTACATAAAAATGTGTTTGCTCACGGAATCACAGCCGACAAAATAATAACCTTACAATCTCCCCCTTTGTCTATTTCGTGACAAAACACTAAATACTCACCAAACAATCAAATGATTGTTTTTACATTCACTCTTAAGACTCAAATTACATAGAGAGACCTAATCTAACATTCCTCATTGTCTTCAGAAGTCTTCACTTTGTACCTGAATCAAAAAAGCAAAACTATTTTTTTTCCCAGGAACATTGGTGAGCGAAACGATAATGATATCAATTTGAAATAACTCAATTATCAATATCAATTACTACAATAATTAATTTGTCGATTCTAAAGATAATATTCATAAGCAATAATCAAGAACATCGAATCAAATATGATTAAATATCTCCCCCTTTAATAAGATCTCCCCCTAAATATACTAACGGTCACAATAGCAACTTAATCATGGGGATTAGAAGAAGTAATTCGAACAAATTAATATCCAAATTACTCCCTTTTTTTGTCATGGGATAGACAAAGACCAATAAACACTCAAGTATTTTAATATGTCAACACGAATTTAAATATACTTGCACAAACAAACATGAAAGGGACCAAATAAAATGAAACAATAAAAATAAAATAGATCCATACAACCTTGAATGAGAATCAATTTACTCCTACTTAAAACAAACAAGAGATAATTAATAATATGAAGATCAAATACAAGGTTATATATTACATGCCAAATAGATAAGTTCACGAAAATTAAAATAAAGTTCATGAAACATAAATAAAAGTACATAAGCATGTAAAGGCTTTCTTAACAAGAATCCAGATCATTACTCATCTCCTCCAACGTTATCACTATCAACGTTATCATCACGTCCATCAGAGGAGGAAAACACGCCACCAATAAATGCATGGGAGATAAATTCACTCATATACATCTCTATGCTTTGCAACCTTTCATCATGTGCATCGAGTCTTATCAAGATGTCTTCATTCACATCCTTAAACATACCCATTAGTTGCATCGCTTAGGGAGGTATCTCACTCTCAACTTGAGTGGCTTCAGAAGTTTGCAGAGCGTTCATATTCATATCTTCCTTAGAGAGATAGTGGAACTTAAAAAAGTCCTTGTCAAACATTTTACTATTCTCCACAACTATATCGAATCTCCTCAACCTAACACCCGCTTCTAAATATAGTTTAGTAATCAAACCCGGGAATTTCAACTTAGACTTGCTCTTATTAGCACATTTACCAATAAGTTCAAAGAAATAGGTTCCAGCATTAAAGAGCTGCCTTGTCCCAATAACATAAAGCAATTTTCCGGTGGCAAAATTGACTTTGAAAATGTTGGACACCGGGTGAATATTTGAACACATAAATTTGTTCAAAAAGCGGTAGAATGGGGTATACTTGGCATGAGGAATAAAATTAGTGCCTTCACCCCATTTATACAAACCCCTAGTCAAAATGAGTGCAATATCTTGCTTAGTGACTTGGATAGATTCTAGACAATAATCTTCATGAGATAAACCATAGAATGAGTTGATTAATTCATTACTCACTATAACTCTAGTCCCTCTAACTAGCACTCCTAGGTTTTCTCCAAAATCATCAATATTCAAGTTAGCATAAAACTCTCTCACTAAGTTTTCACAAACATCATGGGGTTTCTCAACAAACTTTTCCCAACCTCTCTCTAGCATGAAATTGTAAACATCATCATTGATTGTAACACTCCTAAAATCAACTCCTTTGTCAAAAATCAAAGTTCTAGAGAGGTTATGTTCATACCTTTACTCACATTCTTGGTTGATGAACCTTGATTGTTGGGTAGATTCACCTCTAGTAGCTTTCTTTCCCTTGGAAGCTACTTGTTTTCCCTTACTAGACATCTTCAAAGCTAAATCAAACACTAATGGTAGCCTTTTGTAGATGTAGAAGTAAGACCCAATATCAATCTCACACAAACAATAAAAAAAAATCAAAGAGATTAAAAGATTAAATGTGTAAAGAGATAGTGATTTTCAAGAGATAATGGTGGCTCTTGAAAGTGTGGCTCTTATAAATGTGTGGAAGTAAGAGCAAACTAGGGTTGGGCTCTCTTTAAATAAAGAAAAGTGCACATGGGAGAATAAAAACAAAAGGTAGGAGAGAAATACCAATTTTGCCCTTAATGAAAAGCTAAAATTACGAAACAGCACCAGGTACGCATGTCTTGGGCGACTAGCCACGCCTCAGGCGTGAGCTTGCTGCTCAGGCATGCACTCCTGAGGTGAATAGCCATGCCTCTGGCGTGCGCTTGCTACCAGGAGCTTTCCTTTTCTCCGTTTTTCGCACTTCTTCACGTCTTCGACTCCTCGTTCGTCCTCGATGCTTCACCAATAAGTTTTTCCACCTAAAACTTCAACAAATACAACCAAGAAGCATATCTAAACAAGATAATATGAGTTATGATGAAAGTCAATCATCAAAAGACCACAATCGAAAAATTCTTTCGAAAATTCCAATCACATTCCTTCGAAATTTGACTTGTTCAATAATACTCTTCAAAATAGTTTCTTCAAAAATTTGAAAAAGATGTGAATATATTAAGAACAAAAATGCACGCTTCTTAAAAGCATATGAATTGAAAATTTTCAATTATTCGCACAAAAACAAGCTTCTCTAAAGCTTCAAAAAATGATTTTTCATTAAAACAGAAGGGTGAAGGGTGGAGTTTTGTTTCTTTACCTTGTGATTTTCTTCAATAAGTTGCTCATATTTTTGTGTCTAACCATCTTCACTCAGAACATCATCCTTTTTAACATCTTCAGTTTTAGTCTTGTCAACATTGTCATCTATAGAAACTGAATATGTGACAGCAGTCGAATTGCTTGTAGGTTGAGTTGAATATAACGAAAAATCATCAACTTCTTCCTCTTTATCAGGATAACCCTAGGTGTTGTTCTTACATATCCAATGATATAGATCATCCATGTATACAGGTCGCACTGGATCATCTATGTATGTAGGTCGCTTAAAGGAAGTATATTTACTGATCATTCCTATCATAGATAAACAAATACAAACAAAATAAATCCAACAAAATATTAAGCCTTGGATCCTAGCCTATGTATATCTAGACTCCTGCTCTGATACTAATTAAAAAATGTGGATTTGTATACTAAGGCAACCTAGAGGGGGGGTGAATAGGTTTGTCAACAAATATTTGCGGAATTAAAACAACAAACCATTCAACACATTACACGGAGATTTTTAGCGTGGAAAACCTAAATAGGTCAAAAACCATGGGACCAACTCGTAGGCCACGTGACATATCAACACAAATTTTACTAGTTGGTATATTGTTTACAACTCACGTTGATTGACCCCTCAATCACACGACTCTTACTATAACCTAATACTACCTACTCGCAAGCCTTTTACTAGCAAACCCTGTTGATGCCGCCCGGAGACTCCACGCGCTCAAGGATTTGGCAGCTTTCGTAACGTCAAAGCAACAATAACCCCCACTTTATGAGATCAGATCTAAGTGCTCAATAAAACATGAACAAACAAATAACATGCATGATCACGGACATGTTATGAATAGGCTATGCAATTACACTCAATGCAAATGTAATAGCCTATATAAAATAACTCTCTCTTATCTCACAATAACATGAAAACAATGAAGTATCAAAACAACAAAGACATGTAAGATGAATAATATAATTCAATGAAGAATAGTATAGAGCAAATAGTGAAGCTTAGTAAAAGAGATTTATTTGGCTTAAGCTTTTTAAAACTCAAAGCTAAAGCTTACTATTTATAGAGAACATTAGAAACTCTAATTCCAATTGTAGTAGGAAATAAACACAATTAAGGCTTTCTAATTCAATAAGCAATGTATTTAATACTTTCATATAATAAAGAGATATGTGTACTAAGAAATAGAAATCTTATTTAATAGGGGATCTCTTGCATCCAAACTCCATAAACAAAACCGTGATGGACAAGGAAACATTAAAAACATGTAGGAAGACTTTGGAGACCTAAAATAGGCAAGACAACATCCTAACCTATTTAGGGTTCGGCTACAACAGCTCTTGCATGCCTAAGGCATGTGGCCATGCTCAAGGCACGGGGCTGCTGCCTAGGACACACACCAAAGGCTTGTGGCCACGCCTAGGGCACAGCCTTGCTGCCCTGTTTCCCTTGTTCAGCTGTTTTTAGCTGCACTTGACGCCTCTTTGAGCCAAGCGAAATCTAACCAAACGGCATTAGATTTTATCGTTCTTTATACCATTGGAAAGATATGGATGTCTAGTTTCATTCTTAAAAAACCAAAGACCAATTGGATGTCTAGATAAAGAGTTATTCCCATCAAAGCATCCAAAGGTCAGGTTTTCAGGAATACAAAATATATGGAATTAAATTCTGAAACTAGATAAAACAAAAACAATAAGACTCAAACACTTGTAAAACATATAAACCAACATGTTAGCACTCAAATGCAGATGTATGAACATGTTATAAGTGTGTGTGTGTGAATCTTATCTGATATCAAGAATAAAGAGTATCGTTTCTTCGAAACTTACATTTAAGTACATTCTTGAGTCTTCTCAGAAGTTGTTCGTCTTCGCGTGATTTTTTTGAATCTTCATTAAACTTGAATCATACTCTAATAAAGCTAACTAAGAATTACATAAAAATGTGTTTGCTCACGAAATCACAGCCAACAAAATAATGACCTTACAATGTTGATGTGTTTCCAATATGAGTCATATCCTTCAGATTTATTCCACTTCAACTTTTTGGAACAAACGTTTGCAACGTACGACCCATTTTCCGGGTTCTTTTTCCACATTCTTTATATGAACTCTAAATAGTTCAGATTTATACTTCTTTTCATCATCATCACCAAAATTGGGCATATTTTGTGATTGGCTAGTGTCAGGGTGAGACTGGATATAAAGGCCTTGAGGAGTGGAAATGAGTCAGAAATATTCACAGGGAGATTAGGAATTTGTAATTTATTACCGTACATTTCTTTCATAAATGTTTGCTACTGCAGAAAGTCATGATAATTTGACTCATTGCATAAAGAATCATGTCCTTTCTATTTCTTCAATATTCAGAGGAGCCTTGCCTCTGAAGACTGATTTTCTGGATTCAGAACTTGCCATTGAAAATTTAAAATTTAAAAATAATAAATATAAAATTAAAATTAATAATTGAAATAAAATTGAGAGAATTGAGAATTATGATAGAATTGAAAGAATTTAGAATTTGAGAGAATAAGAGAGAATTGTGTGAAAATTATGTGAGGGATGGGGGAGGAGGGGAGTACCGGTGTTGGCCAACGGTCAACAAAGTGACCGTTGGCCATATATAATATAACCGTTAGGGTCCTGGCAGGCCCCAACAATTATATTATTTTCTTTTTATTTTTAAATTTGGAACCAGAACCCGCGGTTCAAGTGTAATAAAAGATGGAACCGGAACCGAGACCGCCTAGTCTCGGTTCCTGGTTTCCGATTCCTAACCGGAACTGGCCATTCGATTCCAATTAGGAACCCCAAGGTTCGATTCGAACCAGTCCGAACCGAACTGTAGCCATCTCTATGTATGAAAGAAAAATTATTTTTAACAACAGCCAATAGTTTAACTATTGATAGTCAAGAATGAATTGTTCTTTTCAACCTATAACTAATAAATAATTACACAAGGTCCATTTCCTTGGTGGTTAGATGTCTCAAATTCCTTAAAGCCACCAAGGTTCAACACCTTGTGTAGTCATGTAAATATATATTTCCACCATTGCCTATAAAAACGCAATTGTGTGGGTAGACCTCTTTCCCGTATTGGGAGTAGACCACTCCCATTGTTGGGAGTAATTATCTGGGCCGTTGATCCCGATAGTTCTCGTCTTTCAGTTGCTGTAAGTAGTTGTCCGGTCCATGCTTGTATGATTTAATTTTGGTTGGTCTCGGTAGTCCTCTGACCCGCAAGGTGTCAGATCTCAAAAAAAAAAAACTAATAAATAATTACAAGACACCCGCTGAGTAAATAAAAATTATAACAACTATAGCAAAAAAGTGAGCAATATATATTTTTTATTGTCTACCACACGAGTCTTCCTCTACCCTACCTCCCTATTTGACGTGAAATAGGGAAATATTAATTGCAACATCAAACTAAAAATATTAATTGCAATTAAACACATAATAAATTAATAATAACATAATAAAAAGTTAAAAGAATTTTTTAAAACCTAATATTAATGATAACCCATTTTATATATTCATTATTGCATTAAATTCAATAGATTATTTTTTTAAATATATCAAATTTACTTTTAATTTTTTTTATAAATGGTAATAAATAAATAATTTTTAAAAGCATTAAAAAAATACAAAAATAATTTATACCAAATAATACAAAAATAGCGGACTCCGATTTCACTTTGTAGCAAGCAATGTTAAATAGGGGCAATTTCACATTGCAACTTTACTTCATGTTGCTCTCTGCAACGTGAAATAGGATCTTATTTCATGTTGGATCACAATGCTATCTTCTTAAACAAACATCACTTAAGAAGGCTCCAGCAGAGATAGAAAAAGAGTTGATGCTTGCATTCATCGCTTCAACAAGTGATTTGGCTAGTGAAATAGTTGAATGAAGACCCGTATTATTCATTGGTTTCTGGTTGATTCACCAAGAAATGTAATTGCCAACTCACTCGCGGGGAATGATATTCCTAAAATCCTCAAGTACTTGTACTTGCAGCATTTCCTGAGAAAGAAGTCGTCTTGGTATTTGATCCGTTCTTTTGTTAGCATGAACATGAATCAGATTCTATTTGTCTTCTTTAGAGATATTTCATGTTGCTTGCAACATGAAATAAGGGTGTAATTCACGTTGCGAAAAACACAATTTTCAAGTTGTTTCTTCGAACCAATTCCCCAACATCTTTCATGAACATGTCAACTAATTCAAACACAAAATCACTTCAAAACATCATCAACGTTGAACATATATCTGAAGGAGATTCCAAGCTTGATTGTAAGCACAAACAAGTTGCACATCCTAAGCCTCAAGCATCAATATTCAGCCTCAATGTGTGATCTGTATGGCAAGACTTTAATGCATCAGACTTGATGCTTGAGGCACACGCTTCAGCTTACTCAATCAAAGATGATCGTGTGCAAGCAGAGGTTCAGTAGAGTAGCTTCAGTTGCTGACTTGCTAATGTGTTCAAGCTCCTAACCTCCTCTGCCATGTCATCGTCCAGCTCAGCAAAATCAGTTATGAAATTCCTGATTTTCAGAAAGTTTGTTATAGCTCTAAATGTTGTGTATATGTATATTTTGTAAGCAAAACTCTCAGATTATGAAAAATACAAAAACATGACATTCACATATATGCTTTCACTTTGATTCATGTTAGAATTTACATGTTATCAGAGCTTTTCAAGGTCCAACAATGGCAGCTTCTTCAAATAGCACTGATTCGAATGCCTTATCAGCTGATATTTAGGTACAAAACTCATCATTTCCTAGCCATCTCAACTTTAATCTACATCTAAAACTAGACAATGACAACTATACTTTGCGGAAATCACAAGTATTACCTGCTATTAGAGCATTTGACTTAGACGATTTCATTCTTGGTGAATCAATAAGTCCAGTGAAATATGTTGAAACCATATCTGAGACTGGTGAAAATGTAAAATCTATTAGTGTTGTGTTTCTTCAACGGAAGAAAATGGACCAATTGCTTGTGTGCCGGCTTCGTTTGACGCTTACTCCTTTTGTGATAGAACAGGTAACACAGTGTGTTACTTCATGTAAATTCTGGAATCTGCTTGAACAAATGTACTCGCAATATTCACTTGCAAAGATTATGCAAGTTCAAGCACAAATCCAAGCAACAAAGAAAGGTTCCTTGTCAATTACTGACTATATTTTGAAGATGAGAGGTTTCTCGGATAGCTTAGCTGCCGTTGGACAACCTATGTCAAATAAAGATCTTATGTTGCATGTACTTCAAGGTCTAGGAAGTGAGTATGATGCAGTTATAGTTACAATTACAATGTCAATTTATGAAGCTCAATTTCTACTCATGAGCTTTGAAGCAAGGTTAGAACAACAAGCTTCTTCTGCTTCACTTGCAATAGCAAATGCTTCTGCCAATTTTACTCAGTCTAGAGGAGGAAGTCAGCACTATAGCAGAGGAAGAAGAGGACGTGGCAGAGGAAATGGTAGAGGTAGAGGAACTGTTTGTCAATTGTGTGGTAGAATTGACCATTTTTCAGCCATTTGCTATCATCGTTTTGATCAAAATTTCCAAGGGAACAGACCAAACTCAGTGAATCAAGGAGGAGGCAATAATCAATGAGGTGGTTATCAAGGATTTCCATACCAACAACCTAGAAACAATGTAGAAGGTGGATTTCAGAATCAGTACCAAGGTAATTTCAGCAATTACAGTCAAGGTAATCACTGGCAACTTCAATTCAGGCAATGGTGGCTTTCAAGGCAATATTGCTCACACTAACAACTTAGCCTATATTGCTTCATCTTCAACCGTAGCTGATCCAACTTGGTACATTGATAGCAGGTGTTACAAACCATATCACAACATACCTCAATAATTTGTCGATGAAGAATGAGTACAAAGAGCAAGAAAGGGGAAATAGTAACCTTCTCTCTATCTCTCACTTTGGCTTATCTATTATACCATCACATACACAATCACATAAACCTATCTATCTCAATATCTCAATAACGTCTTGTATGTTCCTCACATTACAAATAACTTACATAGTATATCATAATTTACAAAAGACAATAATGCTATAGTTGAGTTTGATGCTAATATTTAGTTGATCAAGGATCAGAATTCGAAGAAAGTTTTGCTCATAGGGGCTCAGATAAATGGAATGTACCATCTTGACTTACCATTTCACTCTTTAAGTTCCAAGTCAAGTGAATTATCTCCTAGTGTCTCCTAAGTCTATTGTATGCCTTTCAGATTTTTGTTCTTCGAATGTTGTCTGTCAAAATAGCTTGAATTAGCTTGAGAATGGTTCCTTACCTTCAGCTGATAGTTGTACAAACTCCTTGTTGTGTAAAAGCTTAGTTAATAATACTCAAGCTACAGCTGTTCATACTATTTCTTTACAACACAACAGTGTTATATCTGATTGTGATGTTAACTTGTGGCCATAGAAAACTCTGTCACCCTTTATCTATGATATTGCATCAAGTTCTAAAATCAATCAAACATGTTAATCAGTCTATCAAAGTGTTTGATTTATGTGATGCTTGCTAATGTGGTAAAGCACATCAGCTGCCATTCCAAACTCCACAACTTCCACTTCAGCTCCACTTGAATTAGTTCATTCAGATGCTTGGGGTCCAGCCCCTATTCTCTCCTCACACGGATTCAGATATTATGTCTATTTCATAGATCATCATACTCGTTTCACTTGGATCTATCCTCTCAACACAAAATGTCAAGTTAAAGATGCATTTCTCTTATTCAAAAACTTAGCAGAATTGTTGTTTGGAAATAAACTCAAATGTCTTCAAAGTAACCAAAGAGGAGAGTTTAGAGCTCTCTTCTCTCTCTATCATAAACTTGGCATCAATTTTTGTACCTCATGCCCTCGCACACACCAACAAAATGCCTTGGCTGAGAGGAAACATAGACATATAGTTGAAGTTGGTCTCACTCTCCTCTCACAAGCCAAACTTCCTTTGACATTTTGGTGGGAGGCATTTACTACTTCGATGCACTTAATTAATAGATTACCAATACCTTTACTTTCTAACAAGTCTCCTTTTCAGCTTATTTATCATCATAAACCCAACTACAATGACCTTAAGGTGTTTGGTTGCTCATGTTTTCCTCATCTTTGACCTTATCAAAATCTTAAGTTTCCTTCCACTCTTCCAAGTGCCTTTTTATTGGTCATTGTCAACAACTAAAAGGGTACAAGTGTCTTCATCCATCTGGTCGTGTTTATGTCTCAAGAAATGTCACCTTTAATGAGAATGAATTTCCTTATCATTCCTTGTTTCCTGTTTTTCAGTCCGCTGCTGCTACTTTTGGTCACAGTCTTCCTGTGTCAATGTTAATTCTGATCCTTGCTCATTTTATAAAAGGCAGCATGAAACAGATAATATAGTTGCATTGTCTTCACCTCAATTACATGCCACCTTTGTTTCTTTTTCACAGCCTCCATCACCTGCACCAGCTATTAATTCCCCTAGTACCATGCCTTGCTACATCTGTACCAGCTATGCCTTTTACAATTGAGCTTCCTTCTGCACCTAAACACATACCTTCCCAATCCATTCACCCTATGCAAACCAGATTGAAGAGTGGTATTACCAAACCAAAGGTGTTTGCTTCCACCTCCCACTTGCCAGCAGATTATTTAGAACCTACCAATGTCACAGTTGCCTTGCTTCATCCTCAGTGGAAAAGGGCTATGGAGGATGAATATAAAGCTCTCATTGATAATCAAACTTGGTCTTTATTGCCTTATTAGCAAGACATGAACATTGTGGGCAATAAGTGGGTGTTTAGGGTAAACTATAATACCAATGGGAGTGCTCAAAGGTATAAGGCAAGACTTAGGGCTAAAGGGTTTTATCAAAATGCTGGCCTTGATTACTTTGAAACCTATAGCCCCGTGGTGAAGTCATCTACCATTCGTGTGGTGTTGAGTCTTGCTGTCTCATTCAATTGGCCTATTGAGCAACTTGGCATCAACAATGCCTTCTTGAATCGTACTCTCCAAGAAACTGTGTATATGGCTCAACCGGAGGGGTTTATTCAACCTCAACAATCTCACTTGATCTGCAAATTGCATAAGTCCTTTTATAGTTTGAAGCAAGCTTCTAGAGCTTGGTATGACAAGCTTAAATTTGCCTTGATTAAGTGGGGATTTGTGAATTCTAGAGCTGATAGCTTTATATTTATTTTTCATCATCAAAAAAATCTCATTCTTGTGCTTGTCTATGTAGATGATATCTTGGTTACAGGTTCCAGCACTGCTCTTATTGCCACTGTCATCAAGCATCTTCATTCTACTTTTGCCATAAAGACTTTAGGAGCCTTGAATTACTTTCTTGGCTTGAGATTCATAGGACTTCAAAGGGTCTTCACCTTTCGCAAGCCAAGTATGCAGCTGATTTGCTGCAAAGAACCAATATGCTGCAGTCCAAGAGTTGTCCCACACCAATGGTCTTTGGTTCCAAATTGACACTGTTATTTGGTGAAGTATTTTCAGATCCTTCTCTCTATCGTAGTGTCATTGGAGGGCTAAGATACTTTACCATTTCCAGACCAGATATTGCCTTTGCTGTAAACAAATTGAGCCAATATCTCTCAGCTCCTACAACCACTTATTGGCTTGTTTGTAAGAGGATCTTGAGATACATCAAAGGCACAACTCAGTTTAGTCTTTTCTTCACACCTTCTCAGCATCTCCAGCTGACTACCTACACAGATGCTGACTGAGAGAGTTGTTTAGATGACAGAAAATCCACTTCGGGTGTTTGTGCTTTCTTGGGCAGCAACTTGATCACTTGGGGAGCTAAAAAATAAAAAGTTGTTGCTAGATCAAGTACAGAGGCAGAATATAGGGCCCTTGCATAAGCTGCAACCGAAGTGATATGGTTTCAGTCTCTCTTTTCATAATTGAAGCTGTAGCTCTCAAGTGTGCCTATCATATGATGTGACAACACAGGAGCAGCTTCTCTTTCTCACAATCATGTGTTCCATTCAAGGACAAAACATATTGAATTGGATCTCCACTTTATTCGTGACAAAATTGCTTCAAATGTCCTTGATGTTCGCTATGTTCCATCAGCTAATCAACTTGCAGATATATTTACCAAGCCCTTGTCAATTTCCAAATTTGAGTGGCTTAGAGACAAACTTGTCTTGGATAGATCCAAGCTAAGTTTGAGGGGGGATGTTGAACATATATCTGAAGGAGATTCCACGCTTGATTGTAAGCACAAACAAGCTGTACATCCTAAGCCTCAAGCATCAATATGCAACCTGTATGACAAGACTTTAATGCATCAGACGTGATGCTTGAGGCACACGCTTCAGCTTACTCAATCAAAGATGATCGTTGTAGTAGCCAAAATATGTCCGGCCCAAAAGTATGGCCCAAAGACAAAGCCCATAGCTAAAAGTGGGACTACACTCTCATGTAGTACGACGGTGGCTCAGCATGAAGACCAAGTCACACGACATGGAGCACCCTCATGTAGACGTACCAGTTCGAAGACTATGTCGCACGACATGAAGCACTCATGTAGTACGACGACGTACCAGTTCGAAGACCTTGTCGCACGACATGAAGCACTCATGTAATACGACGGTGCTACATCACCCAATCATGGTCCAGATTGATAAAGAAACCTACGTGTCGTACGACATAGCATCTCCGTCGCTCCGAGGGAGACCAGATTGTGATCTACTTTGAAACGGGTCCTACAAAGTCATAATGACACTTGATGGCAGCCCGATCAAAAGAAGCACCCAGATGCTTTCTTGGTGGAAAACAGAGAAGAGAGAATGATGAGATCTCTCAAAAGGAAGAAGCATCAGTCTCCTATAAAGAGGAGGATAATCCCTCATAAGAAGGGGACCCAAAAAACTGAGATCCAGAGGTTGCTAATACAAAAACCACACCCTCCGACCATTGTTCATCTTCTCCGATCACCCTCCGACGTTACATCTCATTTGATCAAGGAGACCCCAATTGCCAAGATAACAGGAAGTATTACTCACTTATCTCCATTTACGAGCATTACACATTTATTAGCACTCTCTAACTTGACCGTCGGAGTGACTTTGGCCGGCACCACCCCGGTGTCCCAGACGTCCTACGGGTCACGTGCGTTCTATCTTTGCAGGTTGTAGTGCCCCGTGTCCCCGAGCGATTTTTGAGGACTACAATCGTGTGCAAGCAGAGGTTCAACAGAGTATGTTAAATTGCTGACTTGCTAATGTGTTCAAGCTCCTAACAGCCTCTGCCATGTCATCGTCCAGCTCAGCAAAATCAATTATGAAATTCCTGATTTTCAGGAAGTTTGTTATAGCTTGAAATGTTGTGTGTGTGTATATATATATATTGTAAGTAAAACTCTCAGATTATGAAAAATACAAAAATGTGACATTCATACATATGCTTTCTCTTTGACTCTTGTTAGAATTTACTATCAAATGGAACCAAATTACTATAATCATTTAACAACACCACTAAATCACAATGTAAAACACAAAATAAAATAAAAAAATTGTATCTTCCTCCTCCGCTTCGATTCTAGCAACTCCTGGAGCCCATTCGCGACTATACCGCATCTCCTCTTCTCTTTGTTTCTCCGCCTCTAATTTCTCTCTTCTCCATTTGTGACTCGAACACCTGCAACCAATGCCTGCCGCTTGTCGACCTCTACCTCAGTAGCCCCTCCGATGGTCTTTTTGTAAGGATTATACTCAATAGCAAGAGTGTAATAGTGTATTTAACAATCGATCTCATATAAATAAAAACGATTTCTGTTTTAACAAATCTTATAGCAATTATATCAATTGTCAAAAGTAAATAATCATAAGGTCAAGAGACTATGAGAAACAAAAGAATTGTTCGTACATCTAGATATGTATGAGGTAGACACAATTCTTTAGTTAGTCTCGAATAACATTCACAACTTAAGATACAAGGTTGGGCACCTTTATCTTGTTAAAGTTGTAGATTCTTTTGTTAGCATTTGAGCGGGATCAAATGTGATATGATGAGTCTAAAATCATCGAAGTGTCTTTGGACAAAAGAATCTAGTGCACTAGGTGCATTGAATAGGATCACTGTAGAAAACTTTATCTGCAACTGTCAGTGGATAAAAGTGTTCTACTAAGACAATCGAAGAGTCTATCTCAATCCTGAGATAAATGATGGACTTATGGTTGCATGCGTTATCATTTGAGCTGTCAATGAGTATGATTATATCGCATAGTCTATCCTCGATGGTTTGGTGGTATTCACTGTATATATCGATAGAGGACATCATTTATAGAAATGGACATCATGACTGCATCTAGCAAATGTCAGTATAATACTATCATATAGATGTTTTGAGGTACTGGATATTAAATCTTAACGTTGAGTTTTCAATATTGACTATTGAAACATATCTTCTGGACAAGTCAAAATATCCAAGTTCGAAAACATGGTCATATGAGTAAATATGGTAACTTGAAGAGCTCTAGACGGTCTATGAGCTCTTGGCTGATTACTTGTATTTTTCACGAGGATACACTTTCACCATTTAGGTTATCTAGGGTACGAATTAGTACGCTTCAATCATTCTATCTTTATTTAAGAGTTCAATTTTAGTTCTTTAGTAGAATAAATTAAAATTAATGGATCGGACTTAAGTGAATCATTTGTTAATTGTGATTAGGTTATGTCTATTGGAACTCAAATTTAGATAACCCGCCAAGATCTCCAATCCATACGAACTTGAATGGATCACTAGTTATATACTACTGGATCATTTATTTGATCCATCTTAAAGAATTGATTTTGCAATTTATTACAAAAGTTTTGAGAGGTGCAATCTTGTGTTCAATCAAGACATGCGGTAACTCGTCAAAATACCTTGGGATGGGCTGCCAAGGGAGTGTGACCCCTTGGGCGGCCCTAAGGGATGTTTTTAACATCCCGTAAATATATTAATAATATAATTAGCACATTTAATATAAATGGGCTGTTAAATTATATTTAATATATTTATTAAAGGCATGTGGACTTTTTTTTATTTTTGTAAGAATAGGTCTAGTTCACATGTGGATTTTTTGTGAAGGTCCAATGGGATTAATAAAATAGGAAAAACAAAGTTTAGCCGATGTGTTTAAGGGTGGGCAACATTAGCTAATTACTTTGTTTTATTTTATTATTTAATTAAATGAAAATTAATTAATTATTAATTAATTGATTGTTTAATTAAAAATCAAAATACCTTTCTACTAGGAATTGAATTTCTAGTTTCATACTATTGGTGATAGTATGATAAGTATCAAAAACCTTATTTGATAAGGAGATAAATAAAAGGAATTATTTATCAAATCAAATTAGGAAGATTTTTTATATTTATCAAAACTCTAAAGTTGACTATTAGTTACTTTTAGGAAGTTTTAATAAGTCATTCAAATTATAATTATCCTTTAATTATAAATTGGATAATACTTTTTAGAGTTGGAATTGAGTTGAACTCTAGATTGATAGGTTTTATGGTGAAACACAAATCCTCCCACACTAAGGAGAATTCGGCCACCATAAATAGAGGGCTAGGGGAGTTCGGCCAAACCTTAATGCTTATATGCAAGTTTTGTGAGCTTTTGATAGCCAAGAAAAATCGCCCCTTACTCTAAGCAAAAGTGTGATTCCGTTCGAGAGAAAAAAAAAAAGAACAATTGTAGTTCTAAGTTTTCTCATGAGGGTTTTGAGTGACTAACGAAAAAGAAAATTTTTTTGTTTCTCATCCTCAGGTACGCAATTCAAAGAAAGGGAGCTCACACTCCAAGGTGATCTATATTCATGAAGGATTGGAAGCTCTTGCGGTTCATAGTCGACACAACATCAAAGTTTACGTATTACAAAAGGTATGTTACCTTTTAATATATATATTTAGTTAACTATGGGTTAAAATCTACTCTTTTTGGAAAATTTTAAAAGTACCAATGCAAAAAATTCTTTTTTGCGCCTTCCGTTGTGCTGTACTCCTATTTTACCTACACTTGTCAGCACTTATGATCTCTGGTTTTATGCCCGACATCAAATATGAAGCGAATTTGCGCTCGACTTCAGAAATGAGGGTAAGAAATCGAGTTCCACAAAAGAGTTCGAAACAATGTCGAACCCAAGCATAGGTGACTAAGTGTTTGAGAAGAGGATAAGGTGTACCTTCACTATTGAGCTCGGGTCCGTGCCCACAAATGACTTGGTCGTAAGTTCTCCTCTGTCAACAGCCTTTTCTAATTGCGTTCCTCGGGATCTACAGATAGAACGATCGACGTCCGCTTCTCGTTTGTACGATTAGGGGAAAGTCTTGGCAATGGAAGCAGTATCTGCAAAATAGACCACGACTTGGCATCATCACCTGAGACAAAAAAGGGAATGACAAAGTAAAATACACCCTACGAAATCCCACCGGGGATGTTCCATGTCGAGCGTACGTAACGGTAGTCCTCAAATGGCTCTGTCACTAACTCGCCCCGCGCGAAAAAATACTTGTCCTTCCAACCACGATTGTTAGTCGTAAGACCTGTGTTCAGATGCGGACAGAGAGGTCGAGCAGAGATCAGATAGTGCCCTGGCTCATCCTCATGGCTCTTCGCATAGTATGTATGAAGGAAATTCCCTAAAGAAAAAGGAAGACCCCTCCGTTCGTGAAATAGCTCAACAGATAAGAGCAACCTCCAGCCATTTGGCATCAGTTAACCTGGGGCTATGTCGAAACAACCTAGCACCCGATGACACAAAGAAGACACTAGGAACCTAAAACCCAAGCGAAAGGGCAGTTCGTAAAACCAGGTCCAGTCGCCATCCTCTAAATCAGTACACTCCGTTGCCCGAGGCAACCTGAGCTCAACCGATACTGGGATCCCGTATTGGAATCTGATCCTTAACATATCAGAATTAGTAAGCCTACTAGTCGGACTTAGGCCAGCAGACAGGACCCTTCCACCAAATGTTGAGGCCTCAGCCCCTCCGGTTTGACTCGTAAACGCCTCCCCAGCATGGCTCGTCGACATTTCGCCCCTAACAACTCCTACAGGGATGTTATCCACTACGACCATCGGAGGACCGCCTTCATCATCAACCTCTAAGTCAATTATCCCGGTAGAAGTAACTTTGGCCAAAGGACGTGGCCCTATCAGTCGACCCCTTACTCGACACACTCTCACCGCTTGACTCGCTCGGACCACTTAAACTGACCTCTTTCATTACCTCCTCAAGTGGCTGTAGCTATTCATAGAAGAATTCTACGCTCAACAAATACTCCAAAATACCTTAGGAACATCTACAGTATGTTTGGATCACAACAAGTTTCTATGCTCGACATAAGTGCACAAGCAGCGCACTACATCTACCACTAAATGCCTTAGAAGCATCCACAAATAGTTTATCATACAAAAGCTAACCTAAACAAGATCTAGAGGCAGTTTCCTAACAAATACAAGGAAGCTTCTAGTACAAGAAATCAAGAACACAAACATGGCAGTATATGAAAAAGTACAGAAAAATATTTCACAAAAGCAAAAAGCGAAAGAAAAACTGAAATAAAGTGTTCTAAAAGAACATACCTTGAAGATATGTGGAAGAAAAAACCCGAAATCACACCAAAAATCACCTGAAAATGGAAGAAAAGTTTTTGGAATAACAAGAACAGCGCTCTAAAAACGAGAAAAATAGAGAAGGAAAAGTGAAAAAGGTGAAAGAGAGGGGGAAACCTGGTTCAAACAAACCTCCAAAATGGTTACCCATCGATCTAGCCATGAGCAGGTTGAAGAGAGCTCTAACAGGCCTTGGAGGACCGAACCCCATGAACGACACGTGGCATCCAACTACTGGCCATACACTACCCCAAGCGACTGCTGAAAAGACTCCTCATCATTTCAGCCGCAACCGTTTCTTGAAACCATGCGAGCATTTGATGCGACATATCGTTTTCCAAACCATCGCCTTGAGCAGTCGATAAGATACCATTAAAAACCCCAGCGGTCGACATCGATGCTTCGCCACCCAAGGCAAAGCACGTTCATGACCCTCTGTAGCACGACATTGTCGAGCACTCACTTAAGACAAACTAATCGACAATGTCGATCCCACAAAACCAACTTTACATCACCGAACTACACAAACTGCAAATGACAATTACCGTCGCACGACACTACTCTTACAGTTTTAGGAAAAACTAAGAGAGTATGGGGCAAACTGTAGTGGTCAAAAATAGCCCAAAGAAGGCTTAGGCCCAAAAGACAAACCCAAAAACTACTAAAGCTCATAAACCAAAAGCATAACGCTCGACAAAAGTAAGAACGACGATCTCAAGAAAATCGATTTGAGACCATCGGTTAACCACTCGACACCCAAAATAGCAGTCAACACAGACCAAAAGCATGTCGACGGGTCTATTCGACCCTGTAACCACCTCAATGCCACTGACTCAGTCAGACTTTTGACTAAGTCAGTTGACTGGGTCCAAGCATTACCCAGTCAAAACCTCCGAGATATTAGAAATCCTGAATATCTTGGAGCACGACATCCCTAGAAATACGGGCATAACTGACACCTACCCAACCCCTATAAATATAGCCTTCAGGCTTCATTTTCAGGGGTCAAGCAATTTACTATCGCAAGACTTGTTACTCTGCTCAAGCTAATACTCTTAACAATTTCACGAGCACACGACACGTTGTCCTAATACCCAACTACGTACGACATAGCCTCCGCCTATGCCATTGTTATTAACGCACTATCAAGGAATACTTGACGCATATTATTTACTACTCGACGACACATAGAATACCGCACAACGTACTACCATTACAGGTATCATTCATTTCAGCTACTCATTTCCCCTTTTAGATTCACTATCTAACTTGGGCATTATAGGCTATTTGACTGGCACCACCCCGGCGTCCCAAGAGCACGACACTTTTACTCTTTTTTGTAGATCGTCGTCCCCTTTTACAAACAAACTAGACCGTCAGGTCATCAAGCATAGATTTTAGCATCTACAAAATGCATTAGTAATATACAGGTGAAAGATTATATATAATTATTCTCTCTATAAATAACTTAAATAATATAACTATATCATGAGACATAAAATTTGAATGAGTTGATATAATGTATTTATATTTTTAAAAGTCAATAAAAATCTGTCAATGTTTTCCTAAAAAAAAAATTCTATAAAAGTCTATCAATATCTATGAAAGTTATTTGAAATGAAAGTCTATAAAAGTTTATAAAAATCTTTTATAATTTTGTAAATTATATAAAAGTATATAAAATTAATTTAAAATGAAAGTCTATAAAAGTCTATAAAAGTCATCCATAATTCTGTAAATTCTATAAAAGTCATTAGAAATCCATGAATTCTATAAAATTCATTTACTTAAAAAAAATTCATTAAAGGTCATTAAAAGTTTAAATTGAATACACCCCTATTACTTAAATATTGTGGGGCCATTTCTGATTATCTTTTAAGATGGTTGGTTATGAACAATGAAAGTATTGGTTGTGGTCAAAAACAATTTTAACTATTGTAGGATGCCTCTTTTTGAATTTACCTCAAAAATTAAATTATCATTTTCATCTTCATTTTTATCACTAAAACATCCCACAGAAAAATTAATATTAATAACAATTAACAAAAAAAAATATCAGATCCAACTTCATCTTTTATCTTCATCTTCCTCGCCCAAATATCTAGCTTAAAACAATTATTATTATTTTTAAAATTCATAAAAAAAATTAAAACTAAAAGTAAAATAATTCCAGTGCTCGTGGAGTGACATTTACGATCAAAGGCTTGGCGAAATTTTCTTTGGATGATCTCTCGCACCTGCCCAGTACCCATAAATGCAATTGACAAAGGGAGCTCTTCACTTCTAGGAAGAATGTGGGGAGATGGTGGGATGAGATTCAAGCAAAGATTCATAGAAGAAAGTTGTTGAATTGGTATTAGCTTAGTGTATACATTATTGTTACTCTTGTAGTCTTGTTAGAGTATTTCATTGTATTTGTTAATCTTTTTATTATACACTTACAAGTGTAAGGATTTTTTACTTAGAGAGTTAAGAGACAATGCTTCTCCGTGGAGTTGGTGTGGAGTGTTAGTACTTGTACCTAGAAAATACAGATACTCCAAACCCTTGTAAATTCCACTCGTATCCTTATTAGATACGCGAGGATACGTGTATCCGTTGACTTCAGGGGTTGTTTGATTCGTAGATACTCGAAGGATATGGTCAGGATACGTTAAACGTTCTTTTGTAATTTTTTTAAAAAAAAAAAGGGTTTTGGAATTTTAAAACATTTTGGGTCATAAATTAATTTTAAAGACTTTGTCTGAATACTTCAATCGATCTAGGTTTTTTTCCGTGCAAAATTATTTTTCAGCCGCTTTACTTGTTCTGAAAAGAAAAAGAGAGAAGAAGAAGAGGAGGATTTAAAAATATGTTTCATGAGTTTTTTTTTTTTTTAAATGATGCTTTATGAATTGACTGGTGTTGACGTGCGAATTATGCCAACGCAATAAATAGTAAAAATAAGGATTAATCAAGCAAAACAAGATTAAAGACACGAAGATTTTTAAAGTGTTTTGGCTGAAAATCAAAACCTGCATCCACTTAGCTCTCACTTAGTGTTTTCTCTCAAAAAGTATACCCCTTGAACCAATGATAATCCTTCCCATTTATAGTGTTCAAGGGGTGGTGTCATTACTGGTTTATATTAATTGAATCACTAAAAATAAGAAATAAAATAATTCTCATAATTATCGTTATTAAAATGGTTATACAATCACTAAAAATTAGGGATTAAATGTAGATTTGAATTCAGTCAGCTTGTGTGATCAAATCCCTCAAATCATGTGATTTTCCCTTATCTAGAAAATACGCATCGAGTTAAGTGATTGCGAGCTGAAACTTAAACTGACAGTGACATGAGAGGTGACGAGGTCTTCCTAGCTCGCTGGACTGTTGTAACCTGTTTTGAACTTCAGGGGTTTAACCTCTTCCTCACCTCTCACAGTTGGGACTTGTCAGCTACCTTGATTTCATCAACTTCCCCAACTCATGCTTTTTTAGGAGTGTTGTTGACTTCCCAACTCTAGCTCGATAACATCGTGGTGGAAGCTGTGATGAGCTAAGTGGAGAAGCGACCTACGAGCTGTGTCTGGATTCCTATTTTGACCTTTGTAGGCCATTGGTTGCTTTGCCAGGTCATTGTGACTGTCTCCATTCTAATTCCACTAGTGGCTGCCATCATGTCAACTGTCACGTCCTATTTCATGCACTTAATGCACGTACGCTGTCAGTCGTAGCCCTTTAGTTGCCCCACGAATCCCGAGATTGCAGCCTCGTTGTTGGTCTCAACCACCTCATCATTATCTCGATCTAGCGGTCAGGGGGCTAAGGTATAAATAGGGGAATTCAACATCATTTCTCCCACATTCACAGAATTTTGAAACAACAGTACTTTGTAAAACTCTTTTTTCTCTGAAACTTCAGACTACCAGCGACTCTCGTATACTCCGTTTTCAGTAGTAAAGGCATTTTTTGGTAATTAACCATTAGTTTTGCTCACTCCGAACTCCGCACCTTGCTTTCTACGATGAGGTTTTTGTGAAATTCCCTTTGTTTCTCTTTAATTGCTTTTGAGTCAATGTGTCTTTTCTTTTCTTAATCTTTTCCGGTTTGCCTGAGAAAATTGGGAATCCGGTGTGCTTGTGTCTTGTCCTTTCTTCTCTCTATGGAGTCCAAAACGACCACGACCCAACGACGTTTATTGATTCATGGAGATCTCTATGGATCCAGTCTCCACCGTCAATGGGGAGGTGGGGTAGGTCGAGCCTCCCTCGTTATGCCTTTCTCATACTCGAATAGGATAGGCTTCAACCTCTCCCTTAAACCTGGTCCATGGAAATTTCCATGGATCAATAGAGATCTAATCCACTTTTATTTTTCTCTTTTAAAATTCTTTTTTTTTTCCTTTATTTGTTTTCCTCAATCTGATCTCCGTTTATGAGATAGACGGTGTAAATCCATCTCTTCCTTTAAATTTTTTTAATTTTTCTAAATTATTTTATTTTTCTTTTTTATTTGATCTCCACTTAACGTGGACAGTGGAGATCCATCTCCAATTTTTTTTTTATAATTAATATTTAATTTTTATTTATATATTAAAAATAAGGAGAAATGAACAAATTACCTTCCCTCCATTAACTTTAACGGTCAATTACAATTAACCACTAATGGTAAGGAGATAAGTGTCATTTTTTTGGAAAACATTGTTTCCTTATGTCACAACCCAAACCTCTCGTAACTTATGTGTAATTTATTTATTTTTATTTTTTTTAATCAAAACATGTACACAAGATTTTTCATTTAGAACATATACAAAAATTATTTTCCTACTATATGGAATTAAAACCTTATATAAACAATTTTTTTTAAAAAATAGTTTATTTTAAAGAGTATTTTATCTTTAAAAATAAATTTTTTAACCAAATTTAATTTAAAATAATTTTATTTTTTAATTGATTTAAAATAATTTATTTTATTTTAAAATTAATTTAATCTAAAAAAAAGGGTTGTAGGTCCTGCCTGCTGTTTAATTTCTTAATTATGATATTGGTGACTAAAGTATTGAAGATATTGCTTGAAAAGGCAACCAATTAGTGATAGAATTTAGTTTTATATAGTATAGGACGACTCTTGATATAATAAACTCTAACAAGAAAAAAAAATCCAACGACACCTAAATTGAGTAGAACAGCTGTATAAAATCGATGCATTGATTAAGCAGAAAGCAGTCAAAAGTTGGGAAAAGCTTTTGGTGATGTCAATGAACTACTTTACATTTTAGAAAAAAATTGAATGAAAGAGACCATGAAAGGATTCCTGATAAAGGACAAATAACATTAAGTTTTTAGGTTTATTAAATTATATTTAAAATTAAAGTTTACAGAAACTCACACTCAAATTCCCTAGAGTTAAGTTCTACTATTAAAAAGTAGGCTCGATCAATCCTATTTTTTAACGGTCGAATTTAACACTAATAGAGTTCAGTATAAGTTTTTACAAACTTTAATTCCGAGTGTAATTCAATAAACCTCATGTAGGTTCAGTGCTATTTATTCTTCTTATAAAATAACTGCTCTTTCCTTTTCCTCCAAAGAAAATGTGTTTTCCATCAATGGATAATTGAACAATTGGGACTCCTCCAATGGGTCTACCACATTCTTGAATCTCAACTTGATGTATTAATCAACTCTTTTTTTTAGAAAGAAAAGGAGCAAAGCCATGAAAAGAGATGGTAGGCAAAGCCATCACGAAGAGAGATGCAACCACCCACCTGTGAACTAATGGATTAGTCAGAATGTATGCATATGTATTCCACTATTAAGGTCAAATAATCTTTTTCGCTACCAATCACAAGTCACAAGCTATCTTTCCTTGTTCAGAAAAAAATAGTGAAGAAAGAAATTATTGATTTTCATGCAAATCAAAATGGACTGATTGCATAAAGCAATATTTTTGCTTCAAAGAAATATAGTCAAACATTGTACAACATGGCAAAATAATTAAACGACTAGAAACATCTAATACCTATATTTTCATGATACAGCATATGCCAACACCATTCTCCTTCAGTATATCCCCTTGCAATAGCTGTTACTTGCAGTGATGCCGATCATTCTCTCAATGCGGATGCTAACTTCTTCTGGATTAGCTCCACCCCAAGCCGCGGAGATAATCTAGGTAATTTTTCCTGAAAGAGAAATTTGGTTTAGTGTGAGACAGCACATCCTCATCCCCAAGATTAACCTAACAAATGCATATTCAATGCTAAACTTGTGTTTCCAGACCCACATTGAACAAAGCTCTTGGCTTTACTGGTCAATACATGGATATCCTAATAAATTATTGGATAAGTAGCTCATGCTTGATGATCACAGGGTTCCATAATTAAACAAAATTATTAGGTTGATAAGAATTATCGAGTAAATAATAAAAGTAAAGGCTTAATAGCAGAATGAGTCGTGAGGTCAGGAATGAACAAGTCATAAAAGGAAGGTCACGTAAGGCATAGATCTTTTATAACTTAAGTTCAACAGGGAAATACTACATATCTTTCTTTATAACCAAAATCCTCACAATCACCACACTCTAACTTTGATAGTTGATAGTCAAGAAACTCATGAAATATAATTATCCCAGGTAAAAGACCTTCAGACTAATTGAACCCATGACCGCTTGCTTGGAACCATTGGCAAGAATAACAAAATTAACAAAAGCTCTTAATATGGGCTCAGAAACAACATGAAGTATGCCAAGGCAGGATTGTTGTTACCCATTACTGACTATATTTGCAGACTGACCACACTTTTCCAATTACAAAAGACGCCTTACATGACAGCAGAATCCATTACTGACTATATTAGCCTGACTGGCTACACTTTTCAAATTACAAAAGACGGCTTATGTCACACCGGAATAGTTTGTAAGCCATAAGAGCATCAACTGCCTTTCGACTCAACTGGGCTTTACTAGGCTCCAATTCCAAACTATTTGGGCTTAGCTATTAACACCTGTTCGACAATTTCATTGGGATGGTCATCATCTCTCATCTGACACGATTGCTTTGTAAATATTACCATACAATTATTCTTTAAGACTTGCATCTATTAGCAATCAGCAAAACAGACTTCCAAATTAGATATCCAGATGTAATTTCTCATTTCAATTATTTGAGACCATCTAATGAAAGTCATTGATGCTTTGTTCCAATTTTCACCTCAAATGCATTTGTTCGAAATGTCTGGACATATAGTTAACAAATTTTTACCAGGTTTCATCATGCCATCATTATCCTATTGAAAGTATTGCTGCTTCAAGCCGCACACATTTTTCATCTGTAACCTTCTGCCACAATTATAAAACCTCCAGAACTCATATTCAAAGGGGATCATAATTTCAAGCAGGATCCATGTGACCACATTAAGGAAATAAAATTGATACTTTGACCGAAATATCCCCTATATTTTCCATAATTTTTTTTCGGAGGAGGGGGGGGAGGGGATGGACGGGACCGATATCAAAACTATTCTTGAATACACCCGAGATATTAGCAATATTTCCGATATTTCCACTGAAATTTCCAAAAATTTGGACCCCGATATTTTCACCCAAAACCAACATTTCCTTGGTACACACCCACATATTCAGTCTGTCAAAAACCATCAGCTCATTTGAAGTTGTATAACCAGCGTATCTGAAACCATGACACCAATCATGAGTAAAGGAAGCTAGAACACCAGTACATGGGGAAAGACGTAATTTGGCTCAGAACTACGAGTCCAGTAAGTAAAGATTAAAGCACCCAATGATATATGCAGAACTGGAGTACAGGTAAGCAGAAAATTGCAATGTACAGCAGGTGCAGCTCCAGTAACAACAGTACATCAACCAACAGCTACTCTTTCTATTAATTCTACAAGACCGGACTACTCTTTAGCCCATTTTTTCCTTAAATATAAGTATTTGCACATCCCTTTTCTGATCAATAGGGATGCTGAGTAGGAATATTCACTGCCCTTTCTTTCCTCTACCATAGCTTCCAGACGGGAATGTAGCAAGACTCCAATAGAGTAATAATGTTCAACAGTTTATCATAATAGACTTTTCAAATGGATCAATTAATAGAATTTTTCTATCTCGATTTCTACTACCTATCAACTTCATGTCTAATTTAGTGAAATCTAATTTGCATATTCCAAGATAAGATTCTTGTTTGAACTGCTATTGTTCACAATATGAACCACATTCCAAGATAAGATTCTTAAATGCACTGCTATTAATCACAACATGAGTAAAACGAGCAGGCACTTAACCAAGAATTGTAGAAGGATACATTAAATTGTAGCACAATCTGATTTTTCAAAATATAATGAAATTATCCCAAATAATAGAAATTGCACATCCACCAACATTTATTGAATTAGGTCAACAGTTCTTCAAATGAGAAATATAAATGAGAACAACAAAGGAGAATGAAGGAGAGAGTAACAAGGATATGAGTAAAGGGAAATGAAGATCCACCTCTTAATCTAGATTAAGAGAAATACACAAGTAGAGAGAGAAATTTGATCATTAACTCACTTTCTATAGTAAGTTCTTTATATTTGTTGATTTGAATGGGGATTGGAGAAAATTGAGTGGTATGACAACAATTGGAGCTGTAACACAGGCTGTCCCCTAGTTGCTTCCACATCTCCAAAGATGAAGGTGTTAAATGCAGTACACCCTCTTGTTAGCCATAAACATCCAAGCTTGTTAGTTTACATTGCGAGGGCCTACATCATAGGTCAACTTAAGCTATTTAAACGGATTTTCTCCTATGGATGGTGTAAACTGAAAAAGTTATTGTCAGCACAGTAGCCACCATGTTTATGCTTGCTCAGCCTTATGGAGGAGAGCTAATATGCCTCGCGTAGCTGTACTTGTTTTTGTTTAGTAATTTATGGTTTCTTACCACTCCCAACAAAAACTGATAATAATTTAAAAGATTTGCAATATCACAGTTACCGATCATCTTAAGTCGAATGGTATGGCCATCATGAGCTCCAATCTCAGAACAAAACTAATATACACCAAAACTAGTATCAACCTAGAAATGCATCATTAGCATGCGTCACAAACACGCATTTTCTTCAGCTGCCCACTTGGAAAGTAAATTCTAGAGCTTCGTCAACATCACCACTCAGTGTTATTGTTTTGCAAGTATGCAGAATAAGCTCAGCTAAACAAAACAAGTGCAATAATAGGGCAAAATATATAATAAGTGCTCCTTTATAAATTTGGATGTTTTAATAGTTAGGGTCATCAAATTTGATTGAATATAAATATCAAAAGTTTAACAATTGTTAATTACACCAGTTATAGGAAACTGGACAAGTTAATTTATATTTGTTAATTTTACATAGAATAGGGGTGAAAATAGTTATCCTCTCTATTCAATGCGTTTAATTTGTTCTCTTACCTTCAACCCATCAATGGAAACGAATAATTTTGAATGCAAATCTCAAAGTAAAGCATAAACTAAGAAGAATACGAAAACAAGAATTGGCAAAAAGAAAACGAGAAACGCTAACCTCAGTGCCATCAGAAAAGAGTCTTGCCAAGACGGGTATCTCATACTGGTATGACTTTTCCCAGTGAGGATTGGTGGTGATATCCCTCACCTGTAAATCAACGTCGTGTAGAGAATCAGGGCCAGAGAGTAAGAAAGCAGCCTGGAGTTTTTCTTTGAGGCCATCACACAAACAGCAACCGGGTTTTGAATAGAGGACGAGCTTTCTTGCTTTTGAATGTGAACTTGAGGAAGATGAAAATGATGCACAACCCAATGGAGACAAAACCCATCTGTGTCTTTGTCTTTGTCTGCCAAGCAACGCTATGGACGGCGGCCGTCCCACCATTCCTGCCATTGTTGCTACAACACCCATTCTTTTTCGGCTCCTTGTTTTACTGCTACTTTTATTTTGTTTTAATAAATTCCGTCCGGATCTCGCCACGTCACGGGTCACCCACCCACACTACATAAAAGTTACATTTCATTGCATAAATTCTGGGCAGAAAACTATCGAAACTAATGGAGATTAAATTATACAAGTACGGTTTGAATAAATACTCCCAACAACGAGAGACGAGAACTAGCAGCACTAACGGCCCGAGCAACTACTTCCAACAATGGGAGGAGTCTACCCACACAATTGTATTTTTATAGGTAATTATGAAAATATATATTTACATACACTAAATGTTGAACCTTTGTGACTTGAAGAGGTTTGGGCCTCTAACCACCAAGTCAAGGGGCCTTGTGTGATAAATTCTCATTTTAACTCGCGGGATAAAATGTGAGAGACATTAAAGGGATTTATTTAAATTTATTAATTTTTACCACAAACCCTACCTTAATCCACCTCAAACAATTACACAATTGAATTCTGAATCGATGTTAGCCTTTTTTTTTTTTTTCTTTGGTTCAGGCTCTCTCTTATCTTAGGCTCTTAACTTTATAATGTTGATGTCAAATGAGTCAGAGATTTACCAAGACTTGTCGATATAAATCATTTCGGGTGCGATCTGAATATATACTTTCATAATCGAAAAAAACTCTAATAAATATATGCACGATGAGACTTGAACGCCTACAACAAACGTGGATAGGAGGTACACACCACTTGAGCAAAGATGTACTTAACAAATATTTGTGAGTTATTGACTACAATCCCAATTTTCAGTTCGATGCAATATACAGAATTCTAATAAGTCTTATTCCAATAATAATAAAGAACGCACAACCTGTTAAGCTTGTGAAGCTTGAAAAAGGAAATTTCACAAGAGGATTCACAACATAAGACAATAGAGAGCGTCGCGACCTAGGGCGTTACCCACAGGTTGCAACTCAAGTTGCAAGAGCCAAGATAGCCGAGCGGCAGAGAGCGTCGTAGCTTGGTTGTGCCACAAGTTGTTGTCTAATTTTCACTAGAATTAGATAAAAGACTAATGGACGGTGGAGATCTAATCTCTAGATTGGATCTCCACTAAATGATTAACAGGAAAAAAAAATAATGGGATCTCCAACGTTGGAGATCCTAGCCACCATCGCTGGGATCTCTAACAATGGTAGCCATTGGACATCGCTGGATCTCCAGCGTTGGCGATGGCCGCTGGAGATCCCAGCAATCTCCAGCAATGGTGACTGGGATCTCCAGCGATAGAGATCCCAGTTTTTTTTGTTCTTTATTTGGTGGAAATCCAATCTCCAGATCAGATCTTCACGAGATTGGGTCTCTATCCTACCAAGATTTCTTTTTGTTTATTTAAAAAAAATATTTTTAAACTTTTTTAAATATGATCTTCACTGTTTATCAAGATTGATGGAGATAGAAATCCATTGTAAAATTTTTTAAATTTTTTAATTTTAATATTTAACATTATTTTTTATTTTATAACTAGGGGTAATTATGTCATTTCACGTATAACGTTTGGGTTAACATGTAATTAATGTTAAATACATAATTTCGTTACAATATGGTCAAACTTAGTGTACTTTATTGTAATTTTCCCTAATTATTATCATATTAATATAGCAATTACCATTTTGCTCTTAATGGCTAACGGTCAGTACCTCATATGTTAATTTTTCTAATGGCAGGGAATGAAATAGAAAATAGTTTAAAAACAGGTGTAAAATGATATTTAGTAAAATTTCAGGGAAATAATAATAATATTTTTTAAAACTTAATGAGTACAAGGGAGATCGACACTAAGTAATACTAAACCTAAGAGCTAACGTCAAAAGCAGTCAATCCTTCGATCGACATACCGTAAGTTCTAACACTATGTGCGACTCTACGAACCTTAAAACACGAATCAGAAAGAGAAAATCCTATCTACAAGATCTATAAGTGCAATCTTTATATTTTTCAAAAGAAAAATATGAAGAATAAGGAGGAAAAAATATACCTCCAAAAAGCAAAAGACAAAACCTGTAAAAAAACCATAAACATACCAGAAATTGAACTCACAGATAGGAGAAACATACTAAAAGTATTAGAAGATGAGGCTTGAACTTCCGCTAGTTCGCGTGTGTTCACCATGGATGTCACCTTTCTCTCGTCCTTCTTCTTTTTTTTTTTTTTTTTTAAATCTCCTTAATAGATGGTAGAAATCTTAAAAATTTTTTATTTAATTTTTTTTAAATATAAATCTCTACCGTCCATCTCATCTAAAATGAATAATAGAGATATTAACTGTTTTTTTTCTAAAAAAAAAAATTAAAAATAAGAGGAAATGACCAAAATAACAATAATATTGTTGATTTTAACTAATGTTGACTAGCGTTGACTAATGGTAGGTGTAGTGGCCAAAATCAGTCAAGCCCAAAATAACGTAACAAACGAAGGGAATCCAGCCCATGTTAGATTCCCACTTAGCCATGAAACATATGGGCTCAGAACCCAATCATAGTCAAGGTCAAATACTATGTAGGGCTCCTAATTTGAATCAACACTTAACCCAAGCCTAAAGGAAACATAACCCATATGGCAAACTACACGTCGCACAATGTTTTGTTCGATCAGCACGTAGACCTAAGGTCGAACAACACATTGAACCACTTTTCGACTAATGGTCTAAGCCAGCCTAATCGACCCTTGTGTCGCTCGACACATATACATATGCGTCGAGCGACACGTCGAACTACCTGCTGATCCCTATATTGGTTCACGGCCTTCGTGACGACCCGACCCATGACCCATATGTCGATCCATCGACTCAAGCCATGATCATCAGGAGGCAATCAAATCCTCATTGATTTAGGGCCAAAAAAGGTGGTAGAGTGATCCACCCTTCCAACGAGTGGATCAAACTCTATAAAAGGAGGACCCTCACTGTTAGTGAGGGTTCACGCAATCCTTAGTACCAAAAAACATTTAAAGCAACTTGATTACTTTGATATTAGGCAATTCTCGAGGATCCCTTTCCTAGACAATTTCGGCCAACTCCAATCACTCACGATTGTCCCCCGAACTCGATTTCAGTCTACATTTATCGTAACACGATCTACTACGATCATATTATAGTACTCATGAAGTATCTCTACTTTTTCCATTTTACGTATTTCATTTATCTTTGCTATAACCTACTAACTTAACTGTCAGAGTGTCTTTGACTGACATTACCCCGGTGTCCCAAGCGTTCTACGAGTTACGTGTTCTCTAGTTTTGTAGGTTGTAGTGCCCCGATCATTACCTCGACGTTTTTCGTGGTCTACAGTAGGGGGTCTGTAGTCAATTCCGTTAAAGTTAATTCTGCTTGTAAATAGGAATAACTCAAGTATGTTAGCTGTAGTTTGTCTTTAAATTTATATGTTTTTAACACTGAACTGTCTTTTTTGATGGTCAAATGCTAATATCAAGGGGTCTGCAATTAATTTTCTTACAATATGATTCCTCCTATAATTAAAAATACTTTTACTAGGTGGATTGTAATTTATCTAAAAAAAAACTATTATTATTTTTTTAAATGGATAACTTTAATTTAGTTCATAATATTTGATGAAATATCACCTTTTTATTTACCTTTGCTTTTTTGGTTAGCGTGGTCCTTCACGTTTTCTAAATAGATTAAATTGATCCACTAGTTGACGGTCAACCTATCACAACTTTTTTTAAAAGACAATTTAATTAATAGAATTTCAATTTTACTTTACAATAAAAATATGATATTAAGTTAAATTATAAAAATTTAAAAATATAAAATCTAGTTAAAAAAATATTTAAATTAAATTATTTTATTAAAAAAGTTAACATTTTAAAAAAAAAATAATAAAAATTATTAAAAAAATAAATAGAAAATTAAAAAATTTAAAAAAATATAGTAACTACACGAACTAAAAATAAATAAAAAATAAGTAAAAAAAATAATATTTTAAAATAACGATAGCAACTAAATTGAAGTTTTTTCTTTTTTAAAATAAATTTCAACAGTATATCTCAAATATCAAATATGAATGGACGAATATCTATTTTTATTTTAAAAATATTTATAAAAAACAAAAGAAAGGAAATTTAACTAACCGCAGAAAGAAGACAAATCTCACGTTCCGGCTGTTATTTGAACTTATCAGTATCAGTCTCCGCACACAGTCGAAAGTGGAGAACAGCAGCATGGCTACCCTCCGGCATTTCATTCTGATAATCGCTACGATCGTTCTCTCTTCCTCGTCGTATATTTCAACAAAAGAAGAAGAAGCCATCAGTCGGTTCAAAGAATATCTAAGGTTCAAAACAGCCCATCCAAACCCCAACTACACCGCTCCTGTGTCCTTCCTCATAAAACAAGCTAACTCCATCGGACTCCAATCCAAAACCCTAGAATTCGTTCCAGGTAAGCCTGTTTTACTTGTAACCTGGCCAGGCTCCAATCCTTCTCTGCCTTGTATTCTTTTCAACTCCCACCTCGATTCCGTCCCCGCCGAACCCGACAAATGGTCCCACCCTCCCTTCTCCGCCTTTCACTCCCCCGACACCGGCCATATCTTCGCCCGTGGCGCCCAGGACGACAAGTGTATTTCCATTCAGTACCTCGAAGCCATTCGCAACCTGAAGCTTGTCAAAAACTTCGAGCCCACTCGTACCGTCCATTTGTTATACGTCCCGGAAGAGGAAATCGGAGGGTTTGATGGGATGGCTAAGTTCGTTGACTCGGACGAGTTTCGCGACTTGAATGTTGGATTTGTTATGGACGAAGGACAGGCTTCCACGACCGATGAATTCAGGGTGTTTTACGCCGACAGGTCTCCTTGGAATTTGATTATTAGAGCCAAAGGTGCCACCGCCCATGGCTCCAGGATGTTCGATAATGGTGCTACGGAGAATCTCATGAAGAGTATTGAGACGATCACTAGATTTAGAGATGCTCAGTTTGATGTCGTTAAGGCTGGAAAAGCTGCTGATTCCGAGGTTATTTCGGTCAATCCCGTTTACTTGAAATCTGGGATTCCATCACCAACTGTGAGTTTCTCTTAAAAAAGTTAGTTAATCATGTTTTGATCATGTGTTGGTGATTTTTAATGTTAAGTTGTTTTATGCAGGGTTTCGTAATGAATATGCAACCATCTGAAGCTGAAGCTGGGTTTGATGTTAGATTGCCGCCTACAGTTGACCCGGATCTTGTGAAGAGGAGAATTGCTCAGGAGTGGGCACCGGCTGCAAGAAACATGACATATCTGGTGATTATTTGAATTAACCTGTATAATTTTGTTTTTTTGATCATTTGCCCTTAAGAGGACCCATAATGTGAATATGATGTTTAATTTTTTAAGCTTAAGGGTTTCGAAATTTGGTAGCTGCAGCTTCATCTTCATCCTGTCGAATGATTAATATATATATATATATATATATATATATAGAGAGAGAGAGAGAGAGAGAGAGAGAGTTTGTGATTCAACATTTTCTCTCACTGCTTTTGAATGTCGTCAGTTGCTATTCAATTGCAATTTTGAACTCTTCCCAACCTACTACTTATAATGGGAAGCCTTAGCCTGTAGCAATGTTGATTTTGGCAAAAGTTTCCTTGTTAAATCACCCTGTTTTGATAATATACAACTGTTATACAATCTCTTAAAATGTTGATCTTTAAATAATGTCACCTGCTGGCTTGCATCATTGTTAAATAATTATCTTTATTAAATTTGTGCCAATCTTTGTGGTAAACATCAAGCATGGTCTGTTGTGAATCTGCAATAATTGACATCGCAATTTATGGAAAAACTAGTGCTTAATTAAGAAGATAATTCTCTTAAAAAAAAAAAAAAAAAATTTGAGAAGATAGTTGGATTGGATACCTGTGGGCTATGATATGAGTAGGCAGTATGATTGCAGTGTGCCCATATGAACAATTTCACTTAATCGGTGGTTTGAAAAACTAAGTTGTTTTATCAAAACTCAATTAGGATTTAGAGTTTGCATTTTTTTTTCATTATGCTCTTTAACAGTTTCTGAAGTAGGTACTTTTTTGGTTCCATTTTTTCAACTTTAGGGATATGTTTTTTCTGTCATAGAGACCTATCTATAGGATTCAGGTATATAATTATTTATTGTAAATTTTAATATGAAAAAGCTTTATATCCTAAAATATTTGGAAGACGGATTACTGTTTGTGTAGGTTTGGGGTTTTGCTCAAAGCCCTAATATTTGGTTGTACTTGCTGTCTGAATCTTCCAGTCCATACGAGCTATATATGCTGGAAAATAGCCATTCCAATGAGGAAAACTATTGTGCAATTGCCTTTGGTGGGGTTTTCATCTTTGCAAGATAATCTTTTCCAATAGTGGTTCTTCTTTTCTCTTTGATGTTGCTATAAATCATCTTCCTGTTCTGCTTTTAGTTCCACTTTTTTTTTTTGCAGTTTTACCCTTAAAGCAAATGCATTTAAGCAGTCATTTAATGGTATATCGCAAGCTTTCAACTAGAAAATGTTGTTAAGTAATCATAATGAAAGCAACTACTGATAACTCACTTTGCAAGCTCTAGGTGTAAGCTTTAGATGCCTTGCAGTCTGAAATATGCTAAGAAAACAAAAGAACAAGAAAAAAGGTCTTGGCAAGTATCTCTCTCCATTGATGAAAATTGTGTATGTATAATCATGAACAGTTATGGCAAGGTGTGTAATTTTGTGTTGGCAATGTGGATGTTAATCAGCGTCACCTTCTGCCAAATTAAACACTCTTATACTATCTTTCTGGTTTTTTTAATTACACGGACAAAATTATAAGATTTCAAACAATCAATTCAATTGATTAGTTTTGTTGTGCTTTAAGGTTCTTGTTTTTATGCATGCTTAAGATATAATATAAGTTGTATTAGGTGGAAATAATAAGTGTTCACACTAGTATGTGTACACATCAAAATAAGTTTGATTTTGAACATGTATATGATAAAGTTGTCTTTATACCTGTCTGCTTTGGTAAATTCTCTTTAATCTATGCAGGTCAATAAAAATACACTTTGTACTTGTTCGTATGATATTTGTCAATCATGTCAACCAAAAAGATTTTGTTTATTTATGCAAAAGTTTCTGCTCCTTGGAGCCAACGTAAACTAGCTCCAGATAAAGTATATGACGGTGAAATTGTTGTTGAGATTTCTGTCCAAAATATTTATAGGTTTCTTGCAGTGTTCTAAAACGCGGCTGCCTAGGCACCGCCTGGGGGCTAGGCGGCCGGCCGCCGCGTTGAATATGGCCAAATCAGCTATATTCCGCGGCTGGCCGCGTGTCTTGGCTTGAAACGGCCTGGAAAGACTGGGTCTTGGCCGAAAATGGCCGGGAAAGACTGGGTCTTGGCCGGAAACAAGCTGGAAACAGCCGAGAAAGACTGGATTTTGGCTGGAAACGGCTTTGTGACCGGAGATAGGGCCGAAAAGAAGAAAAAATGAGTGGGATGTGTTGAAGGAGGAGGCGGCATGACTAGAGCGGCGGACGAAGATGCGTTGAATTTTTTTTTTTTGGTTTTTTGTTTTTGAAATAAAACAGGTCAAGTTAGTCAAAGATGAGAATTTAGATCAACAGTAGAAGAAGATGCTAGATGGGGACGTGGGGACAGGCAGCCCCTAGATTTTTTTTTTTTTTTTTAAGCGAGTGGCTATTAAATAATGGGTAATTAATATCTGCTCCCTATAGTTTAAAGTATTTTTATTTTTCTCCTTTTTTACACCCTCTATTTTATAAAAATCTCCAAAACATTAAAATTTTAAGGGTAAACGGTGCGGTCAACACGTTGACCATTGACCCACTGAGGAACTGCCTAAGCGCTAGGCGCTAGGCCGCCGAACGCCTAGCGCCTAGCGTATTTTAGAATACTGGTTTCTTGGTTTCAAAATTATTTGGAATTGGGAACATTTTTATTGTTGGCCTTGGTTTCTTTCCAAAGAGTTTGGTCAGTTAAAGTTAAATAAGGTCAAGGACCTAGGAGTAGGATAGTAAAAAAATCCTGTCTCATTGACATCTAAACAGGACTAGGAATTGTTTATCCAAAGAAGCCATATAGTCCTGGATTCAGCACAGTAAATATATTTCCAAGATTTTGATCATATCTCAAATGACAGAAACTGTTGTGTAATTTTTATGGAATTATCAATAGAATTACCAATATTACTTCTATATGTCTCATTCGTGAGAAATCTAATTCTTTAAAAATTGGTGAGTTTAGAGCGATAAGTTTGGAGACTAGTTTGTACAAAATAATTGCCATGGTTTTATCATTTAGATTGAACGAGGTGTTGGATTGTACTATCTCTAATTGTCAGTCTCCATTTGTTAAAGGCAGACAAATTTTAGATGCTGTCTTGATGGAAAATGAAGTGGTTGAGGAATGTAGAAAAGAGAAAAGAGAGGGTGTGGTGTCAAAAATTGATTTTGAAAAAGCTTATGATCATGTTGATTGGGATTTCTTAAATTTTGTTTTGGAAGGAAAAGGGTTTGGTTTAAAATGGAGGAAACCTAGGGGAAATTCTAATGCTCATAGTGGTCTTTGGCAAGGAGATCCTCTCTCCTTTTTTGTTCATTCTAGTGGCATATTGTTTGGGTAGACTAGTTGATAGAGCTAAGGGTTGTTAATTGGTGGAAGGTCTTAATGTTGGAAGTGATGACATAATGGTTTCTTATTTACAATTTACTGATAATATAATTTTCTTTTCTTTCGGTAATGAATAGGAATTTAATTAGTTGAAATTATTCGAATTTTTTGCTTAGTGTCAGGGCTTAAGATCAATTTAGCCAAGAGTGTGTTGGTCTAGAGATGACAAAAATCCTGATCCCTCCCATATTGGCAGTGCTCTGATCCGTTTAGGACGGGTTTGGAGCACTTAAAATGGGGTTCGAGTAGGGCTGGGTCAAACTTTTTTGACCCGGTTTGCAACCGGATTAGGTTTGGGTCAAACCATTATGCCCTGACCTGTCTGTCTGACCCGATATTTATATAATTATTTTTGAAAATATTAAAAATATAAAATAAAAAATAAAATTCTAATCTCTTATCTCTTTGCGTAATTTTTTGTACTTAAATTTTATATGTTAATTAATCAATTTAGTAACTTAAATTTTCTTCGCATACTTAAGTTGTGAATATCGAAGATGTTAGATGGATTTTTAAATTGAATCTTCTATATTTTTTTTATATTGCTAATGTTGTAAGAAGTTAATGAATTTTATGTCATTCAGGTTCTTTTGGTTTTTGTACTTTATATTTGAATTTAATTATTGAACTTAAGGTTGTATGGTTTATTGAACTAAGTGTTGTATGGTTTATTGAACTTAAATGTTGTGTAACTTGTGTGCTATTAAATTTTTAAGTGTATGTGTACTAATATTTAGTTCTGCTTTATGTTTAATTTTAATTATATGTAAAAATTTATTTAATTAGTGAGTTAAATATTTTTTTCTAAAAAAATACAAAATGAAATGGGTCAGTTCGGGTTGGATATGGATCATCCCACCTCAAATGGGTTTGGATTTGAAGCAGAAATTGAAAACCTGTCTAGGCCATGGGTTAGGTATGGAGCACCCTGCCCAAAGTCAGGATAGAACATACCGATCCGATCCGTCGTCATCGCTATGTTGGTTGGTATTAACTATGATGAAGGAAATTTAATTGATTTGTCAATTCTCTTGGGTGAGGTTGGCTGTTGGCCTTTGAAATATTTAGGTTTGCCTTTGGGGGGTAATCCGAGATCTTTGGGTTTTTGGGCTCCGATTGTTGAGAAAGTCGAAAGGCGATTGGAGGAGTGGAAAAATGCTTGTATTTCTAGGGAAGGGAGAGTGGTTATGATTCAAGCAGTGTTGTATTGTATATCCACATACTGTCTTTCTTTGTTTAATATTCCTATAGGGGTGGCAAAGAGATTTGAAAAGCTTGTGAGGGAATTTCTATGGAATGGCATTGGTGAAGGCAAGAAGGCTCGTTTAGTTAATTGAGAGATTGTTTCTCGACCTCGGGATAACGATGGTTTAGGGATTGGAATATTGTTAAGAAAAACTGGGCAATGATTGGGAAATGGATGTGGAGATTTCCTTTGGAGCCTAATTCATTGTAGCATTAAGTTATTAAAAGTAAGTATGGTCTCCAAGAAAATGGGTGGGATTCTAATGTGGTTGTTAGAGATTTTAGCCGCTATCCCTGAACATTTATAATGCAAGGATTTAATGATATCTCTTGTAATGTGAAGTTTGTGGTTGGGAATGGTGCTTAAATCCGTTTTTTGGGAGGATAGTTAGATTGATTCTGCACCATTATGCTGGAGGTTTCCAAGATTATATACATTTTTCTTCTCGCCAAGTGCTTTAATTCAAAGTAAATTAGAAAGGTCTTCTCAATATAGGGGTTGATGTTTTGATTTTAGGAGAAACTTGACTGAGAGAGAGCTTGTAGGATTTTCTTCTCCTCTCTTTGTCTGACGGTGTTTCTTTCAATATGGAAGGTGAAGATAGGAGGCCACAGTCTAAGGATTCTAAAGGAACGTTTTCTTGCAAGTCCTTTGAGTGGTTGGTGAATGATGAGTCCCATCCATTGTTCGAATCTAATGTAATTTGGCAGTCAAAGGTTCCTAACAAAATCAAATTTTTGGGATGGCTGATAGCTCATGGCCTATGATATTATTCAGAAGAGACATTCTAATTCGTGTTTTTTTTTATCCCTCTTGGTGTGTGATGTGCAAAACTTTTGAAGAAATTTTGAATCATCTTTTTCTCCATTGTCCAATGGTGAGTAAGTTGTTTTCAATGGTGGGTTTGGAATGGGCTGCTCCTTTGTTTGTGGTCTTTTTTTTCTTTTTGGAAGATCTTAAAAGCTTTTGCGGGAGGAAAGAAAGCTATGGCCCTTTGGTATTGTGGAATTTTAGCTATTTTGTGGGTCATTTGGTTATAGAGAAATAGAAGAATTTTTTTAGGAAGTTAAAGAGGAGGACATCTTTTTATGGGAAAAAGCTTATTATTTAGCTTCTCTATGAGCATTTACCTCTGAAGAATTTAAAGACAAATTTCTAGTTTTCATCATGTTGGATTGGAAGGTTGTTTTTTATTTATTTTTGTTTAGTTTGCTGTTGGGTGGACTACTCGTTTACCCTTGTATTTATTTTCTTCAATTTTGAATAAAGTTTTTTGTTTCCTATAAATAATAATGACTGTTAGTCAGTTGTGTTGGTATTTGGTACCCTTCATCTCTGCATGTTAATTAGCGTTGGAATGCTTGAAAGTTGTTTATCACTTGATAATCTTTGATTTGCAGGCAGGGCCAAATATTCCTAAGTAAACAATTTTGACACACTTTCTGAAAAATAAGCACAAAATCAATTTATTTTAAAATTTTATTTTCTAATTTCCTCCCTTTTGGGTTTCAACAATTAAATGGAGCACAAGTGGAAGTTTGTGCTAATTACTTTCTTTATATTGCAGATAATTGAGAAAGGACCAATAAGAGACTACCAGGGGCGACCTTTAATGACCTTGACAAATGATTCCAATCCTTGGTGGCCTGTCTTCAAGTATGCTATCACAGCAGCTGGAGGAAAACTTCAGAAGCCTGAAATTTTGGCTTCAACTACTGATGCACGATACATGAGACAGTTGGGAATCCCTGCTTTTGGTTTCTCCCCAATGTCGAATACCCCAATCTTGTTGCATGACCATAATGAGGTTTGATAAATACATCCATCTAGTTTTACTTACTTCTACTAACATCTGTTACTCTTTCCTTAACCCTTTTTTTTCCCTTTTTTGTTTTGAAGTTCCTGAATGATAGGGTGTTCTTGAGGGGAATTGAAGTATATGAATCTGTAATCAGTTCCTTGAGTTCTTTTGTGGAACCATCTCACTAGACGCACTCAATTGGTTGTTAGTGGAGAGGACAATATCATATGCTGAAGTTAACATGGCGCTGATGTTACACTGGTATGCTCATGCATGCACTTCACCATTTTGTGATAATTTACAACTTTTTTTTGAATTGATTAGTGTACAATTTTTTATATAATGTCCGCTTTGGTAATCCTGAGTGATACTACCTTTTTGGCAATTTGTATATATCAGTTTATGAACTTCCATTTGTAATTATGCTCTTCTTTTTGCACTTGTGAATAAGTTTTCTCAGTGGTTCAGAAGAATAGAAATCTTTCTTTTCTTGAGTTGCAGAAATATGCAACAGGATAAAGGAAACTGACCGATAAACTTGCACAGGGCTGGCTATTCACTCACTTTTTTCTGCTAAATGTAAGACTTTTTAAACTAATTTTGACTTGAGTATGTTTTGCACCATTTAAAACTTTAACAAGGAATTAGACGGTGGCTGACTATTCTTTCACATGATTAAATTTATGATAATAAAATACAATTTGTTTTGCAAATACACATAAACTGTACCATCACATGTATAATTGCACACATACCCGTGTTCAAAGCCACATAGACATGTTGATATGTGTTTGGTTGATCTTATGATAGTTTTCTATGTATTAGGAATTTACACATCTATGATTATGAATGGACAAAGTTTCCAGATGAATAACGGATTATGCTATTTAGATATCGTTTAAAGTTCGTTCAAATTTGCTTGTCATTGCTTTTGTTGCCAACATGTTTAGTAAATCATACATGACACAGTAGCAACCATTAGAATTTACTGATGCAAGAGACAGTGGCATTGATTGATTGATATGATTAGATTCATTGTTAGCCGAAACCATTGAACACAACATGTATGAAGTGTAGAAAGTACCCTCTTAACTGGTGGATGTTACTGAATTACCTATTATTCCCTCCGCAATATGCATTGTGATAATGAAATATATCAAAAATGAAAGAGGTAATTACTGGAGAAGTTGTAATTGGTTTACTAGTTGCTAAAACTAAACCAAAGACTTAATACCTATATTGTTCTGTTTCTGAGTGCTAGGAAATACTAGAACTTGATGTCGAGTGAGTTGTAGATCACAGAGAGTAAGATTAGACTGGATACCCACGTCGGCTTGACAGTCTCAACTCCCTTCACCAACGTTTTTATGTGAATTCCAAGGTGTTAGGAATTACGCCGAATCACAATGCAGCGGAGTGGTTCTACGGTTAGCTAACTTCGCACACACAAGTGTAGATAAACAATATAATCAAACAACAAAATAAGATTTACGTAGTTTGGAAAAACTTTCCTACATCCATGTAGTGCATCCGTACTTAATCCACTATGATAAAAGATTACAGATTCTTTCCTATGCTCTCACCTTTTTTCTTTTGATTGCCGTACATTAGTTAACAGAACATAATGTATATATAGTGATTTTTTAGGGCTAGGGTTGGCCTAAGGAAAACTAATTTGAACATGAAACAGAACCTTTCTAAACTGATTTCCTGCACAATTTAGGATTTGAGTAACAACTGATGATTCGATTTTACCTGCCTCATCTTATCAAGGGAACGAATTAGAAACTCCTTGTCAAAATATTATATAAGTAACCCCTGTATAAAAGCTCAAATAAATGTACAGCACCCTACCCTTGGTTACTTGGTAAAAAATAATCAACATACCTGTTAGTGTTCAAGGATTGCATGTAATTGCTCATTTCTAATAGGCCTTCAGTATTATTGAAATCCATCACTTTCTTGGGAAAATTGTAAAGAGAAAATGATGAACAATTGAGAGAGAAACTCTCTAGATATTTATTGAGATAATTTGTTAACATTTACATGAACAATAGCTCTATGTATATATACACAATCCGGTGGCTGATAATGATCACAACCATTTCATTCTCAGCAGATTACACATCAGCTTTTGCTGATCTGGATTGTCTAACAAACTAACAACTTCTCAACTGATGTTCCCACCGAAACCACCTAACAAATTCTCCCTCCGAAGTCTGTCAAACACTTTGATCATGTCATCTGTCATGATCAGTTCCGTGGTCTTGATCATCATACCATCTCTCATGATTGTTCCTCTGCTGTTGTTCCTTGCTATGCACCTTCAACTCACAATGATCAGATTGATCTTTTCCCTTACGAGCAATATCAGCTAAGCAAGCCTTGCTGTTGCTTGTTGTGCAAGTCTTGCTATTGCTTATTGTAGTATTACTTCTAACAAGTATTGAACATTCAGCACCAAATACTGAAAAAAAATAGATCACTTCACCTAAATTCAAGGAAATCCACACCAGTTCTTCCTTAGTATTTACTTGCTGATAAAAAATAAAAGTAAGAATCCATAAATAACATGTAAGAGCACAATTGTGCAATACATCTCCATATGTATAATGGGCCACAGAATACGTATCCCTGCACATCCAAGAGTCACTTCCAGATCAAAGTTAACGACAAACTGTTCCTTCCGTTCACTTAACTCAATAGTCAAAATTTTCCATACAGAAAACAAAATCATTGAAGTACACAAAAATCCATATTATGTCTTTTCCTTTACTTCATCGTGCTTTTAAATTCAAAAATCATATCTCCTCAAATGAAACCCTAACCCCCAATAACCAGCTCGAGATATAAAAAAAAGAAAAAAAAATGGAAATTAGAAGTAGAAATTGACCTGTAAGACGGCGAGAGCGATGAACTGTTTAAGCTTGGGAGTGAGCTAGTGCCAGGGCTCATTTTGGTACAGATCTGCGAGAGCATTGTACCACTCGCCTAGCTCTGGCTGATTTAGATGAGTAGTGAGAGGTTGAGAGCTGAGCTGCAGCGTGGGTAGTGATAGCTCTGTCTGTTAGGTGTGTGATATATTATCAACAACCGACCTTTAAATGCCTGTAATAGTTTTTGAATATTCATTACAGGCATATAACGGCTCGTTGTAAAATATTTTAGGACCCTTAATAACTACGGGCTTTTAAAAGCTCGTGGTAGATAGTTATTTTTCAATACACAGTGCATTCATGCCCGTGGTAAATGACATATAAATAAAAGACATTTTTCTTGTAGTGATACGTGCGCGACCTCCTGGTCGGGCGACTATATGGTAACGCCACTCTTTGGAAAAATCAGCCTTCATTGCTTGCGTGATCTCGCGCGACTGAAACATGCCAGCCGCGATCTGCTACCACGACTTCCTGGTTGTGCAATTCCCTGGTCGCGCCAAACTTGTTGTTCTTAACTTCTGATTCATCTCCACTATTCCAACACAAGAGAGGCCCTATTTTCTTCTTCCAATTGAATGTTAGTGAAATATTGAAAGCAAAATTACATATGAAGAAAAATAAAAAGAAGTTTCTTTGTTAATTGCATCACATATTTCATATGCCTCTGCTGTAGCTCATATGTTTTATTGTTTTGTTCCTAGCCACCCATTCTCACGCCATATAAATACATCCCCAAAGCCAAAATATTCAACATACCACCAAAGTTATCACATATTTCAATAGCTGAAATTGAATAGCATTATTGAAGCTGTTTGTAGATTTGGCTTACTCAAAACTCAAAATATGAATCAAAAGAGATTAACAATATGTCTTAAAAACAATTCAGAATCTTCATATATAAATTAAAAAAATAAATAAAATCACAAGTTGCTGAAGAACATTTAGTTTGTTATAGGTCAATATACTGTGTGTAGCTTTGGAGTCAAGTTAATCCGTCATCCCTCCTCCCTCAATACAATTTATTAGATAGAAAAAAACAACTGTACACCAAACATGAGCTCATGAACATTTTTTCCTTGAAGTTTCTCACGACCTTAGCCACATGGATGTTGCCATTTTTCAAACTTTGAAAAATACAGACATCATCTTCCGCCCATTCTCAATATAATATATAATATAATATATAGACATCATCATCTGGCTGGAGGCTGGAGTCTGGAGTCCCACCCACCCTCTCTCCTCATTAATATGGCAAGTACGGTAGTTTATGGGTAGGGTGGCGTTTCAGATATCAGAGTCCAAATTCTTGTAAGATATATTATAGATAGATAAGATAAGATAAGATGAACAAAGGTTGCATGTATGCATGCATCTTAATCATCAGGTGGGGACTTGAAAAAGACTGTCTACGTTGGAATTTATAAGGATTCCTCTTTATAATGAATGCACAATTAACAAAGTTGTGATTTTTTCATTTATTTGTAAACTACTTACACTGTTTTAATAAATAAATGAAACAAATATTTTCTTCATTTAAGGTCACGCGGTTTCCAGTTTTTACAGACTAACCGACAAAACATAGACAAAAAATTACCACATTTTATTAATAATGTTGAGGTGACAAGTCAACTAAAATCGAACCAAATATATGAAAATGAAATTTCCTTCTCCTTTCATTCCTCGAGTTGAGACAAAACAAAGGGAGTGTGGCCTGAACATGTAAGTGGAGCAAATCGTACTGACAACCACCTGATAGAATAATATCATTGTAATGCGTAATTATTTTTACAACAATTCATATTCTATTAATATGCATGATTCCTGCCATTTTATTATAAATTGTGTTCCCATAGAGAAAGGAAGGTGGCAGGAGGGAGACTGCTCGTACGGATTGACGACACTATTCTTTTTCACACATGTATTATCATTGGAACCACCAATCCTCTCTCTACTGTTTACAAATAATATTATGCTTTTCTTTTTTTAAATTTTTGGGTATAAATATCGGTTTCTAGTTCAACATTTTTGACCCCATATATATATATATATATATATATATATATATACAGCTGTGAGCTGTTTCATAAAATTTGGTTGATTTTGAGCATTCTTCCCAAGGTTAAGGAGTTTAAACAACACCAAGCTATTTTGACTTTTACCAGTTACAAGATTGAAGATTTACATATCACAATCGACAAATATATATATATATATATATATATATATATATATATATATATGTTTAGTTATTCGATGATAGTCATAGGAATGTAACACCATATTTGACTGTTGAAATGGTTCTTCTCTGCAGATAAAGTTAGTTTTAATCATTTAGCCAATGTTTGGTGGTTTGTATTCAATTGTACTAGGAGTTAAAACTTTATTAGAATAATACAATATAAGAGTAAATAATACTTAGATTCTATGAGGTTTACTCATCTACAAGGAGAATCAACCTTTGGATTGCTGTTAGTCAGATTTCATCCAATTTAATAGTTAACCATATTTGATCGGTAAAAAGTCAAAATACTCTCAAATTAATATATAAAATTTAAAAAATTCATTAAATAAAAAAACTAAAAAAGAAAAAAAAACCAACTCTTACGGTATAAAGAGAAGTAATAGGTAGCTGTAGAACACCTTTATTTTCTCCCCTTCTAAAGTTTGTTTTATTTCTTTCTAATTTCTATCTACTGGGGGTAGATGATGAAATCATGTTTAATGGAATAATTTTCAGATTTATTAATTTCGAAAGGTTTGTTCTTTAACATTTATGGTTTTTACTTCAATTGATTATTAAATATAAAACCCTTTCATCTCTAATATCAGGTATCATTTAATTAATAAATGCTTAATTGGTTTTGTAATGTTAATTATAAATTGAAAAGTTCTTAGTAAATGAACGGCATATATATAAAAATGAGTGAATTGCACTAAGATATCCATAATTATACGCATAATGCTAATTTACCATTTATTATACTAAAGTATTATTGACTGTGTTAACCACCGTTAAACGGTGATCTTAAGGTTTAAGTGTAAATTCATCTTTTATCCATAAATTTTTATTTTTATAAAAAAATCAAGACGTGTCAAATCATCAATTAATTTTAAAAAAAAAATTAAAAGTAAGGGATCTAGATTTCCAAATCCCATCCTTTTAGTTAAAAAAAAAAAAAAAACTAATAGACTTCTCCATCTGCACACATCTGGTTCTGCGCAGATTGAGAAGCTCCATCTATCGCCCAAATGGAGCATCGCTCCATCATCACCTAGATGGAGCCTCGCTCCATTATCGCCTAGATAGAGATGCTCCATGACCAAAATGGAGTAGATATACTCCAATCCCAATTCATTTTTTTTTTATTTTTGAGTTATGGTTAGTTGATGGGTTGATCGGTGGAGATGGATAAATGGTGATAAGTTATCGTTAGTTGATGGGTTGATTAGGGGAGATGGATAAATGGTGATAATAGACATAGAGGTATTTGTTTTTGGGTTGTGGATGGTTTGAATGAGGGAGATGATGAGTGGTAGTGATTTGGATTAAAGTTATGGAAAAAAGTTTTTGTTTGATCTGTAGTCTTTTTATTTTGTTTTATGTTTTTTTATTATTATTTTAATTTTTAATATTATTTTTTTTCGAGGGTAACTATGTCATTTTACGCAAAAAGTATAATCAAACTTTTAATTTTAACCTAGTCAACTGGCAGTAGGGTACTTGAGTATAATAAATGATAAACTAGTATTATACGTATAATTATGGATAAACTTAGTATACCTTTAGTGTAATTTACCCTATAAAAATTAAACTATTTTAGATTTAATCACAAACCGTCAAATCAAATATTTGGTTTGATTTTACCATATAATTGGTGTGGTTTTGGTTGTAAATTACTAAACTACTTAAATAATGGTTTGAACCAATCTAAATCAACCATGCCCACCCCAACATACAAGTTCTTGGAATTTTTTTTTTTTTTAATATACCAGCAATGCGACAATTTAAATATGAGATATTATTAAACTGAATGAACGTCCTTTTACCACAAGATTATATAGGGCGATGATTATTGGTTATTGGAACTTAAAGCAAATAAAATCTACTTTATTTATGAGTCTGGTCATACAAAAAATGTTTTACAATTGTCATTTTCTTGTAACTATTTTCTAATGAATCATGGATCAATTGCACTAACTTCCTCCAACTTCAACGATACTAGTAAAATTTTAAATAAATACTTAAAACTATCACGAACACTTTCTGTTGTTAAAGTCAACCGGTTGGTTTTTTTGGTTATTAAACAAAATATATGTTTCATATTGAACCTAAAAATATTTTATAATTATATCTCTATCTAAAGACAAATTATAAACTAATCACATAAGTTATCATAATTTTAATTTTACTTAAATTAAAATCAACTCCATCTTTGCCTCCAACATCATAAAGGCTGACATTTAAGAATTAATTTATCAACTTTATAACTCTATTGTTGTTCCAAGTTTATATAGATTAATAAGCCATCGTTGATTCTTTTTTAAAAAAAAAAAAGTAAAGCCATCATTGACCGCAAAAACAAATAATATATTTAATTTTTTTTTAAAAAAAATTATGAATAAATATCAATCTATGCCTCACTCATTTTTTTAAATGATTCACTTTTTGTTTATTGATAGAATTTATAACGGGATATAAAAGAAAGACAAAAAAAAAAGTTCAATTTAAAATTTAAAGAGATACATACCTATGATAATCATGTATTTTATGAGAAGATTTGTTATTTGAAATATAATAAGGGTTTAATTCGAATTTATTTTTTCTAAATAAAGGGTTTAATATAGTTGTAGATAAGATAGATGTAATTAATGAGTGTGCATAGTATTTGATTTAATTTTAATTAAAATAGTTTGCCCTTATTTGTTATTTTGTATTGAGATTTTTTATAATTAAAATTTTTAATAAAATATAAATGTGTAAATTATATTTATAGGTACCAATATTGACACCCTTATAAAAATATAATTGCTTTTATTATTTTTGGGGAGAGAATAAAGTAGTAATATATATATATATATATATATAGTTTAGTTTTTAATTAATTTTTTTAATATGTATATTTTTTAAATAAAAAAAATAAATGTAATTATTTTTGGGGAGAGAATAATGTAGAGTGAAGATAGGAGATGGATTAAGTGTGTGTCAGAGACATAATTGTGCTGGAAAGTTGACAAAACACATCTCTCCATGGAACCAAAGTAGCTATTCAAAGTGTCAAGTGTGAAACTAGAAAGGGTCCTTTGTCTCCCTTCCAAAGCTGCGCGCATATATGTATGTGTGTGCTGGCATTTCCCAAAAAGTAAAACAAGTGGTTGATTTTTGGCTATTTTTGCATTTTCCCAATGTAAAAAAATGTCACGGAAACGGTTGAGATGTGATTTGTTGTCTAAATTATTTATTACTCGTTTGGCATATAATTTTTATTAATTTTTCTATTGAGAGAAAACATTTGTGCATGAGGACGCGGTTTCAGAGCTGCAAAGACACAAGACAGAGAAGCAACAGCTGGTGTTTAGCATAAATAGGCAACGCCTTACTATTCAGTCTGCCTGTGTGATTATGTTGAGTTTTTCTCTACAGATCCTGGAAGTTGCCTAGGGGAAGAATCCTATGTTTACATTTTTTTTTTAATTATTTTAAATAATGGTGAAATTGCTAATTTGCCACTGGATTAATTTTTTTCTTTGAGTTTGAATTGTTTAATTGTGGGTGTCAAGTGGGGAGGGTGACTTGCTGTTTAAGTCAGAGAAACTCTATAACAAGCTACTTAATAAATAAAATGCTTTCTTTTTCTGGTCTCTGATTGGTGCATATGGGTTCCACAATGCCAGATTCATTTGCCTTTTTATCAAAGTTACAGTTGGAATAATTCCTCACAAAAATTAACACTTTTAAGTTGTACTGGTCTTTGTCAAGGATTTAAGCATCCATGTGCAAGAATTTATCCTAATAAAGATTTTAAAAGTAAAATTTTTAATAAAAAATAGTTAACCGTTTAATTATTAATAAAAAAAATAATTTGAAATAATAGGATTATTAAAATATATATAATTTTAAATTAAAAGAATATTTTAAAATTAATAAATTTTAATAGTATTATATTAGACATTTTAATAATTTTAAAGTTAAAAAAAATATACTTGAAAAAGTTTAAAATTTGAATTTATCCAAACAAACGTAAAACAGTTTATTTAATTGTTCAAAAATTCTACTAGGGTGGCAACCAAAAGACATAAAAAAAAAAAAACTAAAAAGAGATTTTGAGATTAAAAAAAATTCTTTTAATGAGTAGATAAACTCTATCAAACGTACAGTAACATCCTCACAAAAAAAAGTCTATACAATTATTTATTTTTTGGATACTGTATATACAATTGTTTTGATCACAACTTTAGTCATACCTTGCCACATTATAATTTTATCACCTTTCATTTTCCTACAGCTGGGCATGGCAAAGTTGGTTTAAACAATGATGCTTTTGTTTTGACTCTCTCTCTCTCTATATATAATTATTTTCTGAAAAAACCCCTATAGCTGCTGTGATTGGTAATAAGTTTTCAGCTCTCCTTTTAATAATAATAGTAATATTTTTTAAAAAAAATAATGGCATCTAAGTTGTTTGATTTTTTACTAAGGCTGGAGAATTCTGTCATTTTTATAGAAGAAATAAGCAAGAAGCAACAATTTATTTTTGAATCCAGAAATATATATCTGTCATCCATTTTCATATTCGTACTCTTTCCTTGACTGTGAGATCTTGTTATTTTTTTAAAACTAAAAGCTGCCATGCATCTATAAATATCAACAACCTTCTATCTCCCTCACATTCACTTGACTACTTCATATCTCATTCCTCTCCTAAGCTTAACAAAGAAGAAACACATTGATCCTTCAAGCATTTTCTGTTCATCAAAGCACTGATATCTTACTAATATTTGTATCTCTTCATTCTAGCATTGACTGATCTATATATCTTGAGCTTTTATATCTAACAATGGTGAAGACTGAGCTGAAGATCCAATTAGAGCCATCAAAACCAATGATTTCAACATCATCATGCAAGAAGATGAAGAAGTACAAGGGAGTGAGAATGAGGAGCTGGGGCTCATGGGTTTCAGAGATTAGAGCACCAAATCAGAAAACAAGAATATGGTTAGGCTCTTATTCAACAGCAGAGGCAGCTGCCAGGGCCTATGATGCTGCACTTTTATGCCTCAAAGGTTCCTCAGCAAATCTCAACTTTCCTATCACTTCCTCTCACTACATTCCTGATACTGTTATGTCCCCTAAATCCATCCAAAGAGTAGCAGCCGCAGCTGCCAATAGTTTTGTTGAAACTTCCACCACCCCACCAATATCACCTCCTCTTCCTACTTCTTCATCCTCATCATCCTCTATCTCTTCTCCTTCTCCATCCATGTCGTCCTCATCACCATCTGAACAACTCGAAGATGATGTCTCACTTATCCGATCTCTTGGGACATACGATGAACCCATTTCTATGATGGAACCATTATCATGGTACAACTTTGATGGCCTGCAATCACCCAAGTATGTTGATCAAATGTTCAGTGCAATCTCATTTGATCCACCATCAGTGATTGATGATTTTTTGGAAGATGGAGATATTCGTTTATGGAGCTTCTGTTGAAAAATTCAATCCAATTTCAGTCAACAAAACTATATATCATTCTTTTGTCCATTAATATTCATTGATGGTCTTCAGTTGCTTTGTTGCTTGAAGATATTACTGACAATGACCTTATAATTCATAAATGAATGTATTTGTGTAAGAAAAAGAAAATCACATGGAGATGAGACATTTTTTTCGTCTCTTTCATGTGGGTTTCTGCATATTATATTCATGTATCAATCAATCATCAAATTGTGTTATTAATATATATTTAATGTAATAAAAAAAGAGAAATATTTCAATTATACAGTACTTATTCTTGTTATATGCTATGGTTTTACTTCTTTTTGTTTATTATTATTTTGGGGTAGTTGAGGGTAATACAGACATATATATGTTTTCTTAGTTGTAAAAAAAGAAGAAATTTAAAAAAAGATTTACCATAAATTTGAAAACAGTCTTCATAGATTCATATGTTGGAGATAGTGGAAAGCCCTCCTCTTTTTGGTAAGGTGTCAGAAATGCCTATCTGACTGGGAACAAACAACTGAGAGGTCTGGAAACTTGAAACTATTTGCAGCACTGTTTTCTTATTATAAATATACAACCAGCTGCCATAAATAACAATGTAACTCCTAACAGTTTATTGCCAACATCAAAATCTAAGCAACATCTACCATATCTCCTGCATTTTGGTAATATCAACGTTCTCATGCATGTAAAAAAATATTTAGAATCGCATGATCTGTCCTCTTGTGCAATGGGTAAGGGCATGGGGTGCCATTCTTTATTGTTTCTTCTACATTGAATTTGGACTCTTCATTCAAGTTCATGTTTTTTTTTCCATGGGCTACTCACTTTGGAAGTGTTTATTGAGATACCGGGCCCATTTTGGATTACGGTCCCACGTTAAATATTATCACATGACAAAAGCTCTCTAAATGACAATTCTAGTGCTACCAGTCACAACATTTCATGTGGTTTCAATCCAACATTTCATTATTTATATGATATACAATATTACCCTATCTTAATATTTATAGATTCTCTTTTATAACATTACAAATTAAAGTGGTGTAATAGAAATTAAATAAGAATGTTTATTATTGTTCATGTGATTACCACTTTCTAGTTTTTGTTTAAAAAAATAAGAAAGATTAAGAAGGGTTGCCCCTGAAATTGAAGCATTATGGAAGCGTCCGCAGTTTAGAGAATGCAGCTTCAGATTTTTAGTGCAATAATACCGGAGTTGATAATCAAGAAATATTAATTAAAGAGTTCAAGTAATGATTTTGAGGATTATCGGAGCTCAAAATACTGTGAGTCAATTAGGTCCCCTTAGTAGCCCGATCCATTTAGGTAACAAGGGTCACGTATAATTAATTGGATGGTCCAATTAATAGTGTTGCAAAAGTGACACGTGTCAGGAGTTAATTGAGTGATGTGATTATTCAATTAATTAAATAATGGAAATTATAACAATTAAATAATAAAATTATTTAATTATGTAATTAGTCATAAGATGAGGGTAATAGTTGATATTTTATTTTGAATAGTGAGATAATATGATTATCTCATTTATTAAATAAAATAAAATAAATTTAAATTTAAAAAGTTTAAATTTAAAAGTCTGATAATAGTTTATTTTTATTTTTTGAATATAGAGATAATATGATTATCTCATTTATTAAATAAAATAAAATAAATTTAAATTTAAAAAGTTTAAATTTAAAAGTCTGGTAATAGTTTATTTTTATTTTTATTTTGAATAAAGAGATAATAGGATTATCTCATTTATTAAATAAAATAAAATAAAATTGAATTTAAAAAGTTTAAATTCAAAAGTTACTGATAAATTAATAAAAAGAGTTTTTATTAATTTAGTAACTTAAATAGATATATTAAAAAGAGTTTTTAATTTATCAGACAACTGAACCAAAAAGTTTTATGTTCAAAGTTTTTTTACGTAAGATATACAGAAAAAAAAAAAGTAACCGGAGAGATACAGTATCTCTCTAACTCCTCTTCATTCTACCTCTTCACTGTTCCTGACAACGTGACACTCCCACATGCAAGTTACCGGTACCGGGACATAGCAAGGAAGACGTAGTGGTACAGATAATGAGCTGTAGAAAAAATACAAAGGAGCCTCCAATGGTGGTATATTCCTTATTTTTTCATTCTTTTAATTGATTACAATTTTCTATATGTAAAATAAATATATATTTGATATATTTTTTTATTGGTCCGAAAATATAGTTCTAAAGTTTTACTGGTTACAGATCGCAAAAATAAAAAATTTTTAAACCTCAATTCCGCTGCGTGACCAGTAGAACGGAAAAACGGTTCGCACAAGGGATACATTAGAAGTGTTGTTTTCATTGGTTTTCAAAAATGATTTTTGGCCTTAGTTTTTTTAAGGACTTTTGCATGTAATCCAAAACTGACCTTTGTGTGTTCAAACGACCATAACATTTCTCATAGAGCTTATGTTGACGTACGAATTTAGTCAACACAAATAAACAATGTGTGTGTGTGATTATAAAGCAATAAAATAAGATTGAACAAGAGAATTTTTAAAGTGGTTTGGCTTAAATAACAATACCTACATTCACTGTTCTTATATTAAACAGAAGCTCTCACTGATTATTTTTTCTCTCAAAATTTGTAACCCTTGTACCAGTGATGGTCCCTCCCTTTTATAGTGTGAAGGGATAGAGTCATCGTGGTTTATATGGAATCAAATTGCTAGAAATTAGGGATCAAATAAAATCCTTAATAATTACATTTTTATCAGGATACAATCACTGAAAATCAGGAATTAAATGTAAATTTGAACTCTGTCAACTGATATAATCAAATCCCTATAATCATGGGATTTTTCCTTATCTAGAAGATACGTTTCGAGCTAAATGTTATGCGAGCTGGGATCCCACTTGATAGTGCAAGGTGAGGTGATAAGGTCTTTTGGGCTCGCTGGTATATTGTAGCTTGCATAGAGCTCCAGGTTCCTTTCTTCACTTCTCTTCCTTGGGACTTGTTTGTTATATGGGCTTCATTAGCTTTCCAGCTCGTTGGCTCTTCCAGGCCTTCTGAGCCCAATGGGATTTGTTGATTTTTCTGGGCATATTGAACTTAATGAAATTAGGCACATAACAGCTTCAAATCTTGATTTTCAAAAAAGCATTGGAAAGGAGATATCCATACATTTTCAACGATATATTATTCAAAAAATTTGAAGTTCGTTTGATAGGCGAAAAACCAATTTGAAAACAGGTGAAATACTGGATTGATTGTTTAGAAAACTGCAAATCTACCCAGCTCCCCACCGCTGGAACAGTGTGGCCGAGGGGACACCTCTAGAAACGGTGACTGCTGGGGCTGGGTTATTTTCTTTTCCTTGTTTTTGTATAACTTTGACTTTTCAACTTCCTTTTTCAGTTTTCCTTTTTCCTACTGATTCTAGCTTTAGAAAATTGATTTTTTTTTAAAGTCTTTCAAAACTAGGATGTTTTAGTTTTGGAAATTAAATTAAACTCCTGATTTAATATGGAAGTATTATTTGATTAGGATTCCTTAAAGAGCTCAAGTATCCTTTTTAAATAAGACAATTTTTGTAGGCAAAACCCAACTAGATTTTGTGTTATATAAGTATAAACCTTTCTTTTAATAAGTATGCACAAGTTGATCGCTCAGAAGGTAGAAGTTTTTATTATATTATTCTTGTTTTATTTATTTGAGGCGTGTGCCTCTTCTTCCTTCTTCTTCTCTTTCTTTATTTGTTTCACTTTTGATTATCATCTGATCGGCCCTAGTGTTTCTTTGATGGCTCAGGGCTCAACTTAAAATGAGGCTCATTCTAACAACTAAGGAACTAATTTTCAAACACAACTAAGGAGACAAGGAACCAAACACAACCAGTAGAAAGGTATATGCAACAAAGAGTGATAGAAATGCCTAAATCTTACAGAGTGCAAATCCATGGTTCTTCCACGGTTCCACATTTCAAAGATAAAACATTAACTATTAATAAAAATCTTATATGCAATTCAAATTAAAAAAATGATATACTCAAATGAACTAAAATTAATATTACCTTTTAGTTTCTAATTCTAAGTCTCAATTCCTGGCTCTAGATTGCAACTGCAAGACTACAAACCATAATGTTTTTTTTAGGGCAAATTGCAATAAGATACCCTAACATTTAATCATATTACAATGAGATTGCACTTTTACTTAAACTACAATGGAGAACCTCGGATAATTCTCAATTGGTCCCTAATGTAATATAAAATATCACTTTTTGATCTAATTTTATTTTTTTAACTCATATAGTCCCTAACTTTTTTAAAATACATTAATTTAATGTCTATGACCAAAATTTTGACAGTCAAACCTAATATAAAGTATAAACTGGTCATTTTGTATTTTTATTAAATTATTAAATTAGAATGATACTTTACCCTTTAATTTTTTAATAACTTTATTTATTTCGATAGTCCAATAAAATATTAATATACGTTATAAAAGTTTAATTTTTTTTAAAAACATTTATAATAATAAAATAAATATGATAAAATTTATTGAAAATAAAAAATAAAAAAATTTAAAAATTTAAAAATCTTAAAAGTAATATGATTTCTTAAAAATAAAATAAAATTTAAGATTGAATAATTATAAAACTCAAAATTTAGTAATCTAATACCCCCACACACACATACATATATATATATATAATAAATTTATATATATAACGGTTTTATTATTATATTTTTAATTTTATAATATAATAATAAATGCATGTATATATATAATGTATATATACTATATAATATACTCTAAAATATGTATATATAATATTTTTAACATTTTAATTTTTTTTGTTAAACTTGGAGTTTTATAAGTATTTAATCTTGAATTTTATTTTTATTTTAATAAATGGCATTACTTTTAAATATTTTTAATTTTTAATAAATTTTATCATATTTATTTTTTATTTAATCATTTTTAAGTACTTCAAATGTAAAAATAGGTCAAATTTTTATAGTATTTTTATTTTTATTTTTAATAAATTTAATAATATTTATTTTTAATAAATTTAATTATTTTATTTAATCTTTTTTAAGTGTTTTTAAAAAAATTAAAATTTTATAACGTATATCAATTTTTATTAGACTGTGAAATATGAAAATTGTTAAAAAGTTAAAGGGTAAAAACATCATTCTAATTTAATAATTTAATAAAAAATATAAAATTATCAATTTATACTTTATATCAGATTTGATCGTTAAAAGTTTTTAGTCATAAAGATTAAATTAATGTATTTTAAAAAGTTAGGGACCGAATGAGTTGAAAAGATAACAATAGATTAAAAAGTGATATTTTAAAATATATTAGGGACCAAATTGGTAATTATTCAGGGTACTCCATTGTAATTTAAGTAAAAGTGCAATCTCATTGTAATATGACTAAATGTCAGGGTATCTTATTGCAATTTGCCCTTTTTTTTAACATGGAAAACTAGCTCAAATTGGATAGATAATCTCATTAATATAATCTACATTCATATATATAGACTGCATAAAATTCATGTATCTAGTTTGTCACGAATCGATTCTCATTCTCCATTGAACGCATGAAGAATTTTCTTCCAGTGGAAATTTTTCAGTTTATAGCGGAAAAAGAAAACCAAGATCGAGACCTTTACAAGTTGAGTAATAAAAAAGAAAAAAACAGTGATTTACCTTGAAGTTCCTCCAAAATTCCAATAGAAAATGAAAAACGGCTGTTCTTTATAGTTCATATCCTCAAACACGCAAACACGTCACAAAGAGTGAGAGAGAAAAAGACTCTGCTTTGAAAGAATAGAGAGGCAAAAAAAATTAGGGTATTGAAATATTTTGTCGAGAAAGAAAGAAAGGGTGTTGGCATAAAGTGGGTTCAACATCAATACAAAGAAAGAAAACAAATTGGGCCCCTTTGGTCTGGTAGAGTGTTGGCATAAAGCAGGTTCAACAAAACATAAAGAAATAAAATAAATTGGGTCTGGTAGGGTATTGGCATAAAGCAACATAAAGAAAGATTGGGCCCCTTGGGTCTGGGGCCCTGGGCGGTCGCCCTCAGTGCCCCAACCTAAGGCCGGCCCTGATCATCTCTTGTGTTTATTGCTTTCATTAATTGTAGGGAAAGAGATTTTTGAGAAGAAGTTATTTTATTTAAGAGTTGAGTTGTTAAAAGAGAATTCTACAAAACTAGTTTTTCGTTGTGTGATTAAACTACTAATTTTGCATAGTATGTCTTTTGGTCTGAGTCATACTATTTGATTGTTTGTTCATATTACTTACAATTAATATAAGCATATAGATCTTTTTCTCTTTTGGTGATTGAGAGTTTAAATCGTGAAAGGTGTCCTTGATTATTTGGAAGTCTTTCAATTTGATAGGTGACGAAGTTCGGCAAGCAAACACAAGCCTTATGTTGACAGGCATTTATAGTAAAAGGTTCCTAGTAAAAAGCCTAGGGGTAGATAGGATTGGTTGCATGTGACACCTTAGATTAGGTAAATCTATTTGAGGTGTAAACGATTTATCAACTAGTGAATCTTATAACTTAAGTGGCCAAAGAGTTGGTCGTATGGTTTTTACCCGTTAGAGGTTTTCAATACTAAAATTTTGTGTCACCATCTCTCTCCCCTTGATTTTATTTGTGTTTATAGCTTATTTTTAAATTCCGCATATTTAGTAATAAATCTATTCACCCCATCTAGGTTCACTAACATTATTTAGTATTATGGTTCATTTGGTTGTACATTTACCAATGGAAGCTAAAAGTATTGGACCTATAGCATATAGATGGATGTTTCCATTTAAAAGGTATTTAGGGACATTGAAAAAATATGTGTGAAATAAAGCTAAACCCTAAGGTTCGATTGCTGAGGCATATATGGACAATGAAACATTATCATTTTGCTCTATGTTTTCAATCGGCCTAACGAAATTATGATAGAGGAAAAACCCATCAAGAATGTGTTTTGTCGATATTCTCTCAAAAAGTTTGTCCAATAGGTGCAAGCCAACTGATTTATCTACCTTAAAATGAAGGGCTAATTGCAATAAAGTGCCCTGACGTTTGGCTATATTGCAATAAAATCGTGAGTTTAGCCTTAATTGCATGTTAATACCCTTAACTAACTGATTAATTGCATGTTAGTACCCTTGACCAAGTTGACCGGTGTGTTGACTTTGACTTTTTTGGTAAAAAGACAAAATTGCCCCTGGTTAAAAAAAAAATTAAATAAAAATTTTAAAAATTAAAATTTTTAAAAATAGATCTCCACCGTTCATCAATCTTGATGGACGGTGGAGATACATTTTTTTAAAAAAAAATTAAAATTATATAATTAAAAATAATTAAAAAATATATTTTATATTAAAAAAATTTTGGTGTTTCTTGGTGGAGATCCAGATTGGATCTCCACCGTCCATCAATGATGATGGACGGTGGACATCCAATCTGGATCTCCACCAAGAACACAAAAAAAAAAAAAAAAAATTTCGAAAACTCGATCTGCTCCATCAACGAGAGCAGATCTGCTCCCGTTGATGGAGAATCTGCTTCGTCGCCGATGGAGCGCTGCTCCATCGGCGACAGCTGGGTTCGAAGGTGAACCCAGTTGCTGGGTTGGCCTTCGAACCCAGAAACTGGGTTCGACTTCTAACCCAAAAATCTGGGTTCGACTTCGAACCCAGTTTCTGGGTTCGAAGGCGAACCCAGACTGGGTTCGCGTTTGAAGAAATTATTATTATTTTTTTTTTTGCTCTGTTCTTGATGTTCTTGGTGGAGATCCAGATTGGATCTCCACCGTCCATCAATGTTGATGGACGGTGGAGATCCAATCTGGATCTCCACCAAGAACACTAATTTTTTTTAATATAAATTTTTTTTAATTTTTTTTAATTATTTGGTTTTAAATTTTTATTTTTTATTTTAAATGTATCTCCACCGTCCATTAAGATTGATGGACGGTGGAGATCCATTTTTAAAATTTTTAATTTTTTTAATTTTTTTTAAATTTTTATTTAATTTATTTTTTTAAACCAGGGGCAATTTTGTCTTTTTACCAAAAAGTCAAAGTCAACATACCGGTCAACTTGGTCAAAGGTACTAACATGCAATTAAGGCTAAACTCACGATTTCATTGCAATATAGCTAAACGTCAGGGTACTTTATTGCAATTATCCCTAAAATGAATTGTGTAAAGCTATTAGCTAATTGGTATGTCTTGAACAACTGTGAGGAATTACAATTATATTTAGGGTCCATTTCAAAAAATTTCTTCGAATATAGCTTTTAGAAGTGGAATTTTAGAAATATAACTTTTACAAATAGAGCTTTTAAGAGAAAATCGTTAGCCGATTGATTGTTAATTGAAAAAACTATTTGAAATGATAGGATTATCAAAAAGAACATGATTTTAAGTTAAAAGGGCATTGTAAAATTATCAAAGTTTAATAGGGTTATATTAGACATTTTAATATTTTTAAAAACTCAAAAATATCTACTTAGAAAAGCTCAAAATTTGAGCTTGTTCGATTAGACGTAAAACAGTTTTTTTAATCATTCAAAAGCTCTACTGAGTTGGCAACCAAACAATAAAAAAAAAAATTAAAAAAATAGTATTGAAATAAAATGTATGACAATAAATAAAATACAAAAATAGTAAAATAATGTCGGTATAGTCAACTTAAGATGCATAATAATAAATAAATTGTATAAACAATAAATATGATCGACATAGCCAACATGAGATTAATTAGAGTAAATAAAACATGCATATACAGTAAATTAAATGAATTTTATTAGATTCAAAACTTCAGATTCTTACTGGATTGAAATTGTTAATATATCTAGAATTTTGGGCTCTTATTGGATTAAAATTCTTAATATTTAGTGTTTCCGACTCTTCTATTTATTTTTGCAATCTTCAGGTTGCACTAAAATATTGATAAGTATATCACTTTTTTGAAGATCCTTTTATTTATATACGATCGTGCTGATAATGTGTTATAAAATATGAAGTAAATTATATATTATGAATATAAAGTAAATACTTCAACAATAAGTAAATACCATAAAAACAAAGAGAAAATATGGGAGAATATTTTACTGAATTCTGTTATTGATTTCAGCTTACAATTACATAGGTGGTGAGAGTTCTATATATAAGAATTAAACCTAATCACATTTTGACATCCAAATTATCACATGTCAAATGCATGAGGCAAATAAAAGCCACCATTTGACATGTATACTGCTAGCTGCCACATATTCTCTTTCAAAAGAAAAGTGGCAGTCAGCCACCAATTTACAACAAAAAATCGATTGTATGATATAATATAATCTAAAGATGGAAGAGAAAAATTCATCAAAAAGAATTCACAGAGATTATGGAAAATTATACTAAAAGAGAGACTGGAGAGTTGAGAGGATATGTTTTCTGGAATGAAACGGCTAAATAGGGAGGCTAGGTTTTTTTTATTTTTGTTTATATAGTTTGGTTATAAGTCTGTTACGGTTTTGACCACCCATAACTTATCCATAATCAATTTTTATTCGATTATCAAAGGGAATAACTAGACCCCCACGACCCATGACCTATAACCGAAAATAACCCCATTTAGTCGGTTCGATTCGGTTTGATTAGGGTCGGTTTGGCTAATGTGCCCACCCCTACTCATATGGTATGAATATATTTTATTAATTTTTATTAGTTATTTTATTATGTACTATTTATAATTATACGTTCTTTTATTTTGTGATTTGAGCATTGATATTATTGTTTTTATTTGCATCTCCAAAAATCGTACATAAGATCTGCAAAGGGAAAGCTCCATGTTGAATTGGCAAACCTAAAGTAATGTTTATGTTTGCACAAAATTTAAATTGGAGCACTTTTATTCAATTACAAGCTAAACACGTACACAACACCAGATTCGATCACATCCATTTCTACTAAAAATTTAAATGCATACATGCATCATTATAAAAAAAAAGTGATATTTTACTGCGGAGAAAATATGTTATAATTCGCGGTAAAATATGCTGTAAATACTGTCGTGGTAAAAAGTTTTGCCGCGGGTGAGAATTATTACAAAAATCTATTTGGCAAGGAACGTGTGCGGTAAAGGCTTAAAATCTGCAGTAAAAGATTTAAAATTTTTAATATTTGTCCCGAATTAACATCCACATTTTTAATATTTATCCCGAATTAACAATCCACGGTAAAAAAGTCACGGTAAATATAATAATTTTTTTTTTTTTAGTGCATGCAACTTTATTTTAGCAAAAATAAAGCTAAAACACTGATACAATATAAATCATGAAGTCAATTAGACTTTCTAATTAGTTTTCTGTTTACAATCTGAACTAGCACAAGTATTCCAATGATTCTCAATTTTATGGCAAGCCTTCATGACTAGCATGTTCCCAGTTCTTGTATTGCGCGTCATAGTGGCCCGTATTCGCACAATTTCTAGATTCTGTTTGACTATGCCTCTCACATTAATTTGCTTCCACCATTATCACCTTCACATGAAACCATATATATTATTAGATTTTTCAACCGTGTAATTTTTTTTGTTGTTTCATGAATGAAAAAAAAAAAGAAATACTGCAAAACTGTTTTTTGGTTTCTCAAGCTCCAAACAATAATTATTATTAGAATAAATTACATTCAACCTACCTGAGGTTTGTTGAATTACAATAAGAATCAAAGTTTGCAAAAACTCATACTGAAACCGCTAAATTTGACTATTAAAAAGTATTGTTGACCGTAAAAAAAAATGTAAAAGAAAAAGTAAGACTTTCATGGTGGATGCACCATGGATCTACCTTGGATCGCGAACCAGAAAAAGCTTGATTTAACTTTTTAACGGTTAAATTTAATATCATGGGAGTTCAATGTGAGTTTCTATAAACTTTGATTATGAGTGTAATTCAATAAACTTCATGCAGATTTAATATTATTTATTCATTATTATTTTATTATTATTATCATTATTATTATTAATATTATTATTATTATTATAATAATATATATGTATATATATAATGTTATATAATGTTATGGTGTAAATTGTTAATATTCATAATGAAGCTGAATCTGATGAAGCTGAATTTTCATCTACAAATCAAAGGCTCATCGGCTCATCAGCTCACACTACACCAATCATCAAAAGGATCAACCACCGTACAAGTTTCATGATGCCGGTTAGACAGTAACAAACTTATTTTGTTTTATTGTTATGATGGCAGAATTCCAGCTAATGACCAAGCTAGCTGGTCATTTGTGATTGGTTTCCTTTCCTATATACTAGGGGATATTCTCTTGTATATTTTCTCTTGGTTGTATATTTGTATCTTGTCATTTTGTATCTGGACACGAAGAGAAATATTATATTTTTATATCAGCTCTAAAACAGGGGACTTTAACCTCGGTTTCTTCTTCCCATTGTTTGTGGCATTTTGTTGAACAACTATGTTGTTTCATTAATTTCTTCTAGAATTTTCATGGTATCAGAGTCACTTCAAAACTAATTGTCAATGGATCCTGATTCCTCTAGCACCTATTTCTTGCCGACTTCAGATGTTACTCCTGCTACCCCTTTTCCTTCAATGGATCTGTCATCCCTAGTCAAAATACTAAACTTTCACATTTCAATCAAACATGATACCAATAATTATATTTACTGGAAAACCCAAGTGTTGCCAGCCATTAGAGCACTTGAGCTTGATGATTATATTTCGGTTCTGAAGGCTTGTCCACCCAAGCACGTTGAGAGTACATCAGTCGATGGAGGAGAAAAAGTGTTAACAGTCAACAGGGACTACATTTTATGGAGGCGTACAGACCAACTACTCCTCATCTGGCTCCTTTCCACCATCTTACATGAACTAATCGACCAGGTAATAGAATGCTTGTCTTCCTTTGACGTTTGGGATACTTTAGAACCTTTATACTCCCAAAAATCCATAGCTAAGCTTTTTCAACTTAAAAAACAACTTCAAAGTCTTAAGAAAGGGTCCTTAACCATTAATGAGTATTTTATGAAGATTAAGAACATAGGAGACGGTCTTAAGGTAGCTGGGCAAATTGTTATCAAATTTGATCTTGTGCTTAGTGCTATGAGTGATTGAAAACATGATTATGACCATGTGGTTGTGCTGGTATCCTCTCAACATAAATTGATGTCATTGCAAGAAGCATAATATCTTTTAATGGTACATGAATAGAGGTTGGAACAGCTCAATGCTGTCACTCAAGTTGATGTTGGCAGCTCTTCAGCCAACTTTGTTCAAACCAACAACAGCTCTCGAAGTGGCAACAACTCAAGTGACAGAGGAAATGGTAATTTCAGAGGTAATAGAGGAAGAGGAAGAAGTGGAAATCGATGGAACAATAATAGACCAAGTTGTCAAGTTTGCAGCAAACCAGGCCATACAACCTTGCAATGCTACCGAAGGTTTGATCAAGGGTGACATGGTGCTTCATATGGGCCTAATACTAGTCATCAACACTTCAGCCAAGGTCATCAACAAGCTCCCAATTTCAACTAGCAAATCAACCACAATCAGCATTCAAATTCTGCAACACAACACAGTCCTTAAGCACACTTTAATCAGCCTTCAGGATACTTTGCTTTACTTGAATTCGTTCAAGACACAGCTTGGTACATAGATAGTGGTGCCACCAAACACATCACCTCCGATCTTAGAAACTTGTCCTTGAGGTTTGAATACAAAGGTAAAGAAATGTTAACAGTTGGTAGTGGGCATCACTTAGTTATTTCACACATAGGTAATGCCAAGCTAAAGTCTCACACAAAGCCTACAAAATCTTTATATCTTAGAAATGTCTTGCATGTTCCTAACATCGCTAAGAATTTATTAAGCATTTTTAAGTTTACTAGAGATAACCATGCATATGCTGAATTTTTTATGATTATTTTGTCGTCAAGGCTAAGGATTCGAAGAAGGTGCTCATTCAAGGTTTGCTTAAGGATGGGTTGTACAAACTCGAAATTGGTCACCCTCCACCACAAAAAGAAAATGAAACCTTTGCTAGACCTGTGTCAGTTTACATTTCCAAGTCTTCTTTTGATTATTGTAATAGAACTCCTAGTAGTGCAACATGTTTAGCTTCAAGAAATGTTCCTAATGCTTCTAGTTTTAGTACTTGTTATGCTGCCAAAATCAATATAAACTTGTGGCATGCTAAACTAAGCCACCCATCATCATCTATCCTCAATCATGTATTGAAAAATCTTCATCTCAATAGCAATATATCCGAATTTGATTTTTGTGGATCTTGCAAGTTAGGCAAATTACATCAACTCCCTTTCTCTCAATCTAAATCTGCCACAACTGAACATTTTCAAGTAGTTAACACTGATATTTGGAGATCATCCCCTGTACTCTCCACTGAAGGCCATAGATATTACATCTCATTTGTTGATTCCTATAGTCATTTTACATGGATATATCTTATTAAACTTAAACCTAAAGCCTTCACTGTTTTCATTCAATTTCAAAAGATGGTTGAGTTACAATTTGGAAAGAAAATCAAATGTCTTTAAACAGACATGAGAGAAGAGTTTAAACCTATTATTCAACATCTCTCAAACTTAGGAGTACAAATTAAGCTATCTTATCCTTATACTCATCAACAAAATGGGATAGTTGAAAGAATACATAGACATCCTGTGGAAACTGGACTCACCCTTCTTGCCCATGCATATATGCCTTTAAAATTTTGACATAGTGTTTTCCAAACAGTTTCCTTGCTCATAAACAATTTACCTACACCAAAGTTACATCTCAAAACTCCCTTTGAACTTCTATTCCATAAAAAAAACCCAACTATCACTACTTGAAACGTTTAGTTGTGCATGTTATCCATACATGAGACCTTTCAACAACAAAAATTTGTTTTCTATACCTTTAAGTGTGTTTTTTTTATAGGATATAGTCTTTATTACAAAGGCTATAAATGTCCCCACCCTTCTGGCAAAATTTACATCCCTAGACATATCGTTTTTAATGAATTTGATTTTCCCTTTAAGTCTTTATTTTTCTCTCCTACACATCCAATGTTACTAATCAACAGTTCTAGTTTACCCGTTTCCATCATTCACTCCGTGTCACCTATTTCATCCTTGAGCAGACCTGCTAGTTCACACTCCTCAAATACAGATTCTTCACTTAATAATTATCATTTGAGTTCACTTATGTAGGTTCCTTCTAGCCCTCCAGCTGCTGCCAGTCTAGATCACCCGCTGTCAGCTTCACCCGCTGCTACACCAGCTGCTTCCTTACCAGATTGGTACATGTCTTTGCCTACCAGTTCTGTTAGTCCAGATTAATCAGTTTCTACTGTCATTCCAGCATCCAAAAAATATCCATCTCATGGTTACAAGATTGAAATTGGGATTTTTCAAGCCTAAGACATATTCAACGTTATGTCGTTCTCCTTTTGGTATAGTGTGTGAACTTAAATAAAAAATTGTCAAGGAAGCCTTAAGGAATGTGCAGTGGCTACAGGCTATGAAAGAGGAGATAGTTGCACTTCAATCCAGTAATACCTGGTCCTTAGTTCATCATAAGAAGAATATGCATATTGCGGGTAACAAGTGGGTTTTCAGAACCAAATTCAAACCCGATGGTAGTGTGCTAAAGTACAAGGCTCGTTTAGTGGCCAATGGTTTTCACCAAAGTCCAGTTATCAATTATTTTGATACATTCAGTCTGGTTATAAAACCCTCTACCATTAGAATTATTTTTACTCTAGATGCCACCTACAATTGGGAGATACAACAGGTTGACATAAATAATGTTTTTCTAAATGGTGAGCTAAATGAGTTTGCTTATATGTCACAATCTGAAGGCTTTGTGGATGCTTCCTTGCCTCATCATGTATGCAAACTCAACAAGGCTCTATATGGTTTGAAACAAACCCCAAGAGTACGGTTTCACAAACTCAAAACTGCTCTAGCTGGTTGAGGATTCTCTAATGCTAAGTCAGACACTTTTCTCTTCATTAAAAAATAAGGGCAACATGTTCTCTACTTGTTGGTATATGTTGATGACATACTAATTATGGGTAGCTCTCAATCTCTTATTCAATCAACCATTTTCACTCTTAACTCCACTTTTTCTCTCAAAGTTTTAGAACCGATCAATTTCTTCTTAGGTTTTCAGGCCTTCAGAAATGCTTCAGATATCTTTCTCACTCAATCTAAATATATCATAGACCTCCTTCACAAAACTAAGTTACAACACTCTAAACCATGTTCCACACCTTGCAGCCTTAGCTTGCCATTATCAATTACATCAGGTACACCATTTTCTGATCCATTCCTTTATCGAAGCACTATATGTGCCCTCCAATACTTAACCCATACACGGCCTGACATAGCCTATTATGTTAATAAACTTAGCCAATTTCTAGCCTCTCCCACTGATGTTCATTCGATGGCATGCAAAAGAATTCTTAGATATCTAAAGGGAACTATTGGTGTTGGATTACATTTTAAACCAGCTTCCAACTTACATATTGTGGCATATTCTGATGCTGATTAGGGGTCTTGCATTGATGATAGAAGATCAACAAGTGAGTGTTTTATTTACTTGGGACCGAATATGTTCAAGAAAACATAAAGTGGTTGCTCGTTCTAGGGCTCTTTCTGTAATATCCAAAAAAATATATACATAAAAAATTAAATTAAATTAAAGAGTTTTACTAAACTAGGCTTCAATTTTTTGGAAAGATTATTTATTTTGTCATGCGATATTATTATCTAATTAGAAATAGATCTCCTACTAAGATTGAGAATGTTTTAGAGATATGAGATTATAGGGACTCTATTACTTTAATGATTAGTAAATTAGAGTTCTAATATATTTAAGATTGCTTTAATTGTCCCCATATATAAATTTATATATATATATATATATATATATATGAGTGCATCTTAAAGAAGAGAAAGACTTAGAAGAGAAAGTGAAGATAGAGTTTTAAGAAAGTCCAAGATCAAAAGTAAGTATTTCTCTCTTTTACTTAGCTTTCTGCAGGACAGTAGACAAATCCGTAATTTTAAAATATTTAGAATTTATTTTTGAATCCAATATTTTTATATGTTAAACTAGACATCTTAATGATTAATTGAAAGTTTGTTTCCTAGAAAAATATTAAGTTTGCAATTTATGATGATTTTTCGAAGTTGGCTCTGAGTTGCTGAAAATTCTCTGTTTCAGCATATTAAGGTAAATATAAAATTATTTTGATAAGGTTAATGTTATTGAACAATTACAAAATTTTGTATGGAGACAGAATTATGTGTCTAGGTGAATTCTAGTAAGTTTCATGATTTTAGGAGTTATACTTTAATTGTTTTGTATTTGTGAAGGACACAAGGTCTTTGATAAAGTTTGTCTGAAAGATTTGAACTCCTTTAAAATGAAACGATTTTGGTATAGGTTTTGATAATATAAGTTCTCAAAAAATTTTCAGGAATGTAATCTACATGTCCACTAGAAGTGTGTAAAATTTTATTATCATGAGTTAATGGTTGATCTACTGTCGCGGTCCATTTTGTAGTGTACAGTGGTCTTACCGTAGACTATTATGTACTTGACGTGAGAATGGAGGCACATTATATGATGAGATCATATAGGACTGGGCCACAATTTATATGAATCTCTCACCAAGATCCATTAGTAGATGACATTCATATATATCGACAAATAATGGTTGTATCTTGCATATTGGTGATCTTAATCCTGAGTGTCTTATTGACTCATTCAGATTAGATCGTGGCTTTTGACTTACCATGAGTGAAATATAGTTTTCTCGATCAATACCTCTGTATCTTGGAGTTGCGGTTTAGCTTGTGACTAGGAAAGTTTAAACAGAATAGAGGAATCCATATCTTCTTGCGAGAAGTAGATAAGTAGTTCCCTTAAGGATTGATTCGGGGCTTGAACAATTATGAGCAGTTTTCTTTCTTCCATAAGGAAGTTAGGATTTAATTTTTCATTAGAGAATCAATGGTGCTTAAAGAAAAAGATAAAATTACAGGGGTATAACGGACTTTATGACCTAGCTCTAATTATGAACTACTTGTGGAGGATCATACTATATGTAATAGCTATATCGATGGACACTGAGATTTCAGATTGTATAAAATGTCTGCAGTTTCGAGAGTTTAGCCTCGGATTTTTAGTAGAGTAACTCTAAGGTTAATAATAATGAAATATTAATTAAAGAGTTTTAATTAATATTTCTAAGCACTATTGGAGCTCAAAACTGTAGGTTCATTAGGTCCCCTTACTAGCCCTTATGGTTGTTGGTAACGAGGTTCACGGTAAATTAATTGGATAGTCCAATTAATTGTGTTACGAAAGTGACATGGTTTAATAAAAGAGAATTAATTAACTAATATGATTATTTAATTAATAATTTAATAATTAAACAAATATTAATAATTTGAAATTATTAATTGTTTTAATTATTAAATAGGAGGTTGCAAGTTCGAATCTTGACTAATAAAAGGGAGGGAAAAAAGTTTTTCTTCTTCTTTTTCCCTGCTGGTTCAGCCCACCATTAGAGGAGACAACGAAGTTGTCTTCTTTACTTGTCTACTACCTCCGTCTCTTCATCTGTGACAAGCGCATTATCAAACCGTGGGTCATAACTTAGAAGGCTTGGTGGTGAATAAAGAAATCAAAGAACCAAGAAAAGCATCAAAGGTATTGTAGATTAAATGTATACTTACGTATGTACAATTACTAGTTCTTTTGAAAAGAGTTTTCAACAAAGGAAAAAAAATTTAAAACCTAATTCTTTCTGCTGTGTTTATAAAATGATATTTTTTTTCCTTATATGTACAAGGGCCTGCAGACACTCTTCACTCACCTATAAGTGGGTGGCCAAGACTGTGGGAAGTCTTAGGTGGCCCCATGGAATGCAATAAGTACTCCATTGATGCGTTGTGTAATTTTCTAATTACCCTCAATTACATAATTACACATTTTAGAAAAAATGGGCTGGATAATTATGTTAATGTATTAATAAAGCATGTTAACTTATTTTCTTTTTGAAAAAAATGGGTCTAGTTCAGATATGAACTTTTAATAAGTCCAATGGAGTAAAGCCCATCACTCTTATGAGTGGGCGGCTAGGCCTTTTATAATTAGCCTAAGAGTTTTGTTTTTTTATTTATTTAATTATATGGAATTGATTAATTATTGGGCAAATTACACTAACATCCTCTATAATATCGTTTATTGCACACACTGGCAACCTTTCTTTTCATTGTACAAATATCCCCTGGAAATCGTTGACCGAGGCGTTGACTAACCATAAAGTTAACGGTTTGGTTAAAAATACCATTTTTCCCTTAGTAAAAAATATTTTAAAAAAAATTTTAAAGGTGGAGATCCCAGATGGGATCTCCACCTTCAAATTGAAAAAAAAAAAAAAAAATTTAAGTTTGAAGATGAACATCTGGGTTCGATTCAAACACATATCTAGGTTCAAATCAAACCCATATCTCTAGGTTCGAAGACGAACCCAGGTCTGGGTTTGAATTTTTTTTTTTTTGGTTTGTTCTTCAATTTTTTTTTTTTTGTTCTTGGTGGAGATTCCAATCATTGTTGATGGACTATTTTAAGTTTAAGTTTTGGATTTCCACCAAGAACTTTAAGTTTTAATTATTTTTTAATTGTTTTAATTGATTTAATGGGAAAAAAGATGATTTTACCCTTGCTACAGTGATGTGCCGTTAAATGCACGGTTAGTCAACGGTTCGGTCAACGTTTTCCAGGGGATGTTTGTGCAATAAAAGGAAAGGTTGCCAGCGTATGCAATAAACGATATATAAAGGGGATGTTAGTCTAATTTGCTTTTAATTATTTAATTAATTAAAATTCTCTTTCAACTAGGATATAACTCTTAGTATCATATTTTTGTTGGAAGTGTGAAAGAAATTAAATGACTAGATTTAATTGATGGATAATTATACAAGATATAGTTATATCAAGTGAATTAGGAGTCATAGTTAAACATAACTAAGGAGATTAAGTTGGACTAAACTATGTATTCATAAAAACAGAAAAGAATTGGTACATAGTTAAGAATTGGTTCACGCGAGTACTTGATTGAAAAAGTTGAAAATTCAAAAGTGACCAAGGTGTTCTTTTAGGTCTTACTTATTTTTGTTGTGATTAACAAGAAAGAGTTTTTTTTTTTTTTTTTTTTGCTTCATCTTCCGGTGATATAAAATTCAAAGGAAAGGGAGCTCATATTCCAAGGTAATTCACGTTTGCAGATAGATTGAAGGATCTTATGGAAAGAATTCTTTGGCAAAAATTTAATTGGCACGGAAGAAAAAGGTACAAATTCTTCTATTGCTCTAAGTCAAGGGTTGATCTTTAAAAGGAAAAATTTTAAAAACCTCCATACCAATTTTTTTTTGTTTCCGCTGCGTGTTTTTAATAGTTTCTCCTACACCAATTACTGTATATCATTGGCTGTCAAACTCTAATTCTGTCATGTAAGATAACATATAATGCGTAAATGATCGAGTAATATCACTGTCTCCGATGCTGGTCTAAACATTCCGTTAAAGGCGATGAATGGATCCATGCATGTCGGACTTGATCACCTTATGCATTGCCTTGTCACCATTAGTGACAACTGAAAATTGGACACTTCCCATACATAACTAACAAGAATGTCTTCAGTATCCAACTATATGTCTCTATCGTCTTATCTACCAACAGTCGGAAGTCAAATACTATAGTTTTGTTATTGTGGTTTACACCGACAAAAATAACGAGCAGCCTTCGATAAGCATTGGTTCTGTATGTAGAATTGAATGATAGTACATCACCGAAGTATAGGTAATCATTTCGTGACATTGAGTCTGTCCAAAACAAGTTCCCTAACGTGTCATCTTTATATATCTCATATTTTTTTAAAAAAATAATATTATATATTCATTTATAATTTCGCAGTCAAATAACCGATAATTGCATCTGCATCGAAATCTTGTGACGTTCTGCGTACAGATTCAAGTCGGTTATGCAAGTCCCTTTTTGTATGAGCAACACTTACATAACTATCGGATTGGTCAACCATGTGGTCCATCTTCTGCGAAGTTTTGACGCCAACTGACTTCAAGGAATGCAATGTTGACATATCGCAACCTTTGACATTTCAATGGGAACGGAGAAATCAATTGTATTTACCGAAGGTTAACTTGTGAGTATGCTATATGAAAAAATCTTTGACCACCCACAGCATTTTCTCACGATCGAAATTTATTTTCATTGCTGCTCGACAACCTTCATGTGTCTGCCCTCTTGGTTAACGCACCCTATTAATCCGTTTTACATATTTATTCTCTATAACCTTTCTTTAGAGCAAACCCACCAACAAACAGTGATTAACCCATTTTTATTGCGACGTAAATCATACTTCCGAATACTAAAACCATTATAGTAAAATCCTCAGCTTCTTATATAGATAAGAACTCCTTACTTAAGACATCGCGACTTTGTACATTCAACATTTCTAGTGGGTCATCTGACGGGGAATCAATTCCACCAGCATCCAATGTATGTGGATGAGCTCATCATCGACTCCGACTGATACATGGTTCAGCTAGTCGACGGTGTTAAACGTGAAATGTGACGCGTAATTCGTGGTACAATCCTGATCATACTTTTTAGTCCAGATGAATGGGGTACTAGGGTTGTGGAGGCGATGAACGAATAAAATGGGTAGATGACTTTTATATGGGCTTCAGTTTCATGCAATTCCTAATTAACAACGCTGCTGCATGGATAATTTATTTAGTCTATGCTAATTACATTTATAAATAAAAAGTTATAATAAGTTAATTGAATTTAGTTAAAAGTTTAAAAAGTATATAGGAGGAATGAAATTTGTTTAAAGAATGTATGGAAGGATAATAGTGGAATATATAATGTTGAAAAAGTAATGGAGATTGGAATAGTGGATCTCCAAATTGGGAGATCCATTTGCTAATTTCCATTTGATATTTTTTGGGAACAACAATATAGAGTATGATTGAAGAGAATTTATTCTTCAATTTGGATAAATAGAGTATGATTGGAAATAACCATAACAATCTATTTGTAAAATGGTTGCAAATGTCAGTCCATCATTCCCTATCAATATTAATATTCTTTCTCTCAACTTCATTAACTTGAGAATCAAACTCAAAATCACCAAATTCAGCATCAATATTATAGACAGTTGATGACAATAACTATGAAAACAAAAATAAATGAAGACAACTAGTAAATGTACGTACTAGATAAGAAAGCTAAATCTCATAGTTTAATTTTCCCTTGGAAGTATATAATTAAAATATTCTATCATTCTCTATCACAAACCAAACAATTAATTTCAATCCATTTCCACACTACAATTTAATACAAGCCAAAATCAAGTAGAGGCAATTATAAAGCTAGAGAAAAGTAAGAGTAATAAATATTTGTGTTGCAATCTCGAAATTGAACAATTGCGACAACTTTCCTTTTTTTTTTTTTTTATACTCTTCATTTTCTCTAGCTTTGTAGTTGTCAAGGTTATTTTTTTCACATTAGTATTTTTTTATATGTGAAATTTAATTTTGATTTTTATAATAATTTTATGGTTATGTTATTCTATAGGTTTAGTTGTATAATAAATTAATATTTTTAATTTTTAATACAATTTTGTGGTATTCTATTCTATAGGTTTAGTATCAATGTCCATACACTTCTGAGATGCTTGCTAATATTATGATGAATTGCTTACTAGATTGGAATATTGAACAAAAGCTATCTGCTTTAAGTGTGAATAATTACAGCATCAATAATGCTATGATTCCTATTCTATTAGAAAAGCTTTCTAGTGGCTCACTTTTGTCGAATGGAGAGATGTTTCTTATGCGTTGTTCTTCACATATATTGAATTTGATAGTGAAACAATGATTAGATGGGATTAATGAGAGTATTGAGAGAAGTTGAGGTAGTGTTTCTTATTGGTCAACACCACCTAAAAGAGAGGAAAAATTCCTTGAGATTGTTCGCCAATTAGTTACTGAGAGCACTAAAAAGTTGACGAGGTGGAACTTTATATACTTGATTATTTGAACTGCTTTAATTTACAAAATTGTTTGAAACTAAGAGATTCACAATATAAATTATGTGCCAATTGAAGATGATTGGGTGTTGGCAAAAAAGATTACTGATAGACTTGAAGTGTTTTATGTGGCAACTGAACAATTTTCAGGAACTAAAATCCGACGACTAACAATTATCCACCAAACATGCGTGACATTACATTAATGAATGCAGAACATCCACAAAAGTAAGATAAATGGCATCATTTATGACACACAAATTTGATCGTTATTGAATTGAGTTTCACGGTATTATGGTTGTGACAACAATTTTGGATCCTAGATTCAGGTCCTAGAATGTTACTTTCCTGCGATTCATGGAGATTAGAATGAGGATTTTGATATATTGAGATGGTGGAAAGTAAATGCATCTAAATATCCTACTTTGCATTGCATAGGTAGATATATTTTTCCTAATTTTGTATCTATAGTTGCATCTGATCAGTCGGCTTTCAGCACTGGTGGTAGATTTGTGAGTCCTCACCGTAGTAGGCGTCATCCAAAGACATTAGAGACAATGTGTGCTCAAGATTAGTTATGGGCTGAATTTAATGTTATGATAATTATTATATTGTTCATTGAAGTTTTTATGCTATTTATTTCATTTATTGTTTTATGCTAATTCATATTTTTTGCTTCTAACTAGATGCATTTTCGAAAACAAATTTTAGAGCTTCCACATTTGAGGAAGATGACGATGATGATCACGATGAAGTAAGACCATTTTATAAGGGGTACTGATATTGCCACTTATAAATATGATACACACGCTCATATTTTATTAAAAATTTTAGTTATAAAATTATCCTAATATAAAATAACCAATAAGGACAAACTAGATGGATGATGGAGATTAATTAACAAAAATATTTTTTGGAATAAAATAAAAATATGAAGAACAATTTTAGTTCTCAACCATCCATATTTGAGATGGAAGGTAGTGATTTTTTTTTTTTAAACAAAGATTTTTTTTAAATGAAAAAAAAAAATGAGATGGCTTGGATCTCTATGGATCCATCCATGGAGATCACCACTGGATAGATCTCTAGCAACGGGGTGATCTCACCTCCCCCGCCACTGGTTCGCCTCCCTCGCCGCTGGTGGTGGCGACTTGTGTTCCCCGCCGCAAAAAAAGGGGAGGGAAGCCTCACCACTTCACCAAACAGGGGAGGCGAGACCTCTCTGCCGATTTGAATTTCTTAAAAAAAAAAAAAAAAAAAAAGGGAGGCGGCTTTACATTTTTGTTCAAATTGAATTTTTTTTTCTTTTTTTTTTTCGAAACAACATGATATTATATGACATGGGTCAATAATAGAATATGTGGTCTGTGGAAATTTTTGAGGAATTGCTTAGGTGGGTTCGTTGAGTTATTTGGGTTTCTGGGTTATAAGAAAAAATAAAAACAAATGCATGTAGGGGCTTTTGCTTTGAGATTTTGAGTTTTGCTTTGAAGATAGGATATTTACTTGAGTTTCTTTAGTTGAAGTAGAGAGAAAGTGAGAAAAAGCTAAAGCACTGTTGTATCTCCATCTATGGATGGGGTTAGCTGATCGATAAATATTTGTTACATATTTACGACCCTTAGACCTTATCTTTTGATTGTATTTTGAGTGAATTTTGCGCTTTTGATGTGTTTGTGGAGCTTGCGCAGATTTTAGGTGTTTATATGGGTGTTGTACGAAAGATGGAAGTTTCGGGCTGAAACCATGCAATTCTGGATCAGGAAGCTTCACTAAATAAATCTTCACTACCATCGCGACCAAGCCATCGCGAGCGTAGGTCACGATGTTTTGATCGCAGCGAGAGTGGCCAATTACTCCAGAGAGTGTCGCGACCGAGCCATCGCGAGCTTTGGTCGCGACAGCTCGATCGGACGAGAGTGGCCATTCTCCATGTAGTGTGGCGTACCGAGCCATCGCGAGCGTGCCTCCTAGGATTTGCTCGCGCGAGGATTGATCGCGCACGATAGTGGTTCCCATGAGAGTGTCGCTACCGAGCCATCGCAGATTTTGTGCCTCCGTCGATCGCGACCGATAGTGACCATTCATCCACGAGGTGTCGCGACCAAGCCACGAGCTTTGATCGCTCTATCGCGATGTGCAGCCATGACCTACAAGTCACACCGATAATTAACAGTCGCAAAACCAAAGGGGCTTTCTTCCAGACACACAAATAGCTTTGGTCGCTCCTTCACACTGCAATTCGAGACGATGTACAATTCTTCCAAAATTGGAAAATTTCTCTCATGATCCCTCCACCAATATTACAGGTTGAAGTCATCAAACCTCCGAAGTAGAAGTTGATGAAGACGCTCCGCATTTTCTTTGTTTGTTTAAATAACATACTCGACCCTAAATTCCTTAATATGAAGGGACGCTAAATAAAGAATCTTTGCGGTTGCTGAACATTAATGTTCTATGAGGGGCCGTATATAGCACGGTACTCATCAACAGTGATAAAATAAATCCTAACATTATTAAATAAGTAACAATTTCAATATCATTTATACCTAAACATTGATAATAAACAGTTATAATATTAAATAAATTCTAATTACACCTATGGTCAAAACATAAAGCAATACATAAATAATAGGACTATCCCTATAATAATCTAAACCATTTTAATTTCATTACTCTAACACATTCAGTTAACAATTCATCTTGTTCAAAAAATTTTCTTTTATTTGAAAATACTTTTCAATCAAGAATAGTTCCTGTATATACGCGAATATCAAATTGAAACTAGAATTACCTTTTATTGGTGATTTGACTCTCTAACTTCTTGATTCACTACCAAGCTTTCCGAGTTAAACCCGCGGTCCGATAATGTGTGTTTGGGCACGTCACGGATGGAGAGATGAAGAGCAGAAAAGAGAAGAAGACTTCTTCTTCTCTTGCCGGCCACGCCCTTTAAGGAAGAGTTAGAAAAAAAAAAAAAAATTCTCTTTTATTGGTGGCCGCTCCTTTATTTTCTTAGGCTAATTGCATTAGGTCAATTTTTCTAGTAACATATCATATATACTAGGGCTCTAGGATTTTAATTTAACCATGTTAATATAAGAATCTAAATTCTTTAATATTGGTCTCCCTAGAATTTGAATCTGTGACCAGTAGGACATTAAATATCATATTATTTAATTCCTTTGTCCTTGTCATGGTTTGAATATGTAACCTCCTATTTATAATTAAAATATTAATAATTCATTATTATTAATTTTTTATTTAATTATTAAACTATTAATTAAATAATCATATTATTTAATTAATTCTCCTATTAAATTGTGTTACTTTCGTAATACTATTAATTGGATCATCCAATTAATTTACCGTGACCCTCGTTACCAACAACTATAAGGGCTAGCAAGGGGACTAATGGACGCACAGTTTTTGAACTCCAATAATACTTAATAATATTAATTAAACTCATTAATTAATATTTCATGATTTTTCTTGGAGTTATTCCACTAAAAACCCGAGGTTGCACTCTCAGAATGTAGACGTGTTTATACAATCTGAAGTCTCAATGTCCATTGATATAGCTATTGCATATAGTATGATCCTCTACAAGTAGTTCATAGCTAGAGTTGGGTTATAATGTCTGTTATATCTCTTTAGTTATATCTATTCCTTTAACCACCGTTGATTCTATAATGAACAATTAAATCATGTATTCCTCACGGAAGAAGGAGAGTGCTCATAATCGTTCAAACCCGAATCAACCTTAAGGGAACTACTCTTTACTTCAATCAAGAATGAGTGAATTCCATTATTGTGTTTATACTTCTCAACCACAAGCCAAACGTAACTCCAAAATATAGAGGTATTGGTCGAGAATACTACATCGACCTCACTCATGGTAAATCAAAAGCCACGATCCAACCTGAAAGAGTCAATAAGACACTCATAATTAAGATCACCTATAATAGCCATCATTGTCGATATATATGAATCTCATCTACTACGGATATTAATGGCCCCGGATTTGGTCTTTACCTGTTGTAGATTATTTGTGATTGCATAGATTATGCGGTAGGGGTTTTGGGGGGGGTTTTTTTAGGACAGCGTGTTGACAAACTTCCACATGTCATTTACTACACTAGTCGCACCTTGAATGCGACAAATGAATTATTCACTATTGGAAAAAGATTTATTAGCGGTGGTGCATGCATTAGAAAAATTTAGATCAATCTCTTGGGTATGAAGTCATCATATATTCTGATCATAGTGCATTAAAGTATTTACTGACAAAGAAGGAAGCGAAACCGAGATTAATCCGGTGGATCCTTTTGCTGCAAGAATTTAATAAACGTATGAACTAAAATAAAACACTTTTTATTTGAATGATAAACATTTAACTTTTTATTTATGTCTAACAGCATTTACAATTACAAACTTTAGGGCATAAATCCCAACAATCTCCCACTTGTACTAAAGCATATGGGACATGTCTTGTAATCCTAGACCCTCTAGGTAATCCTCAAACACTTTAGCCGTTAAGGTCTTCGTAAATGGATAAGCCAAGTTGTCCTGCGATGCAATTTTCGTCACGGTCACGTCTCCTCTCTGTACTATCTCTCTAATGAGATGATATTTCCTATTTATATACTTCTCTCTCTTGTGGCTTTTTTGTTCTTTGGAATTCGCCACAGCTCCACTATTAGCACAATAAAGTGTCATGGGCTTATCCACATCTGAAACAACTTTCAGATCACTTAAGAACTTACGGAGCTATACAGCCTCTTTAGCTGCTTCACAAGCCGCTACATACTTGGCTTCCATGGTGAAATCAGTAATGCAAGATTGCTTGATGCTCCTCTATACTATAGCTCCACCACCAAGAGTGAATACTGACCCAAACGTGGATTTCCTAGGATCCTTGTCTGACTGAAAGTCAGAATCTGTATATCCTAACGAGATCAAATTCGGATGGGAATATACTAGTATATAGTTTCTCGTTCTCCTAAAATACTTGAGAATATGCTTAACAACAACCCAATGATCCAATCCTGGGTTGGACTGATATCTGCTGGCTACACCTATTGCGAAGCAGATGTCGGGTCTCGTGCATAGCATAGTGTTACGCCTTTTTGTACCCGCAAGTATACGAGGTCGGCACAAGTAATAAAGTGTAAGTAAATTATCGTTTCCACATGGATATTTAGGTGTTGAATACTAAAATTAACTAAGTATATATCTATTTGAATAAATCAAAATGGTTTGGAAGAGGCAAATAAAAAGATAAAAATATAAAAACATAAAAATAAAGCAAACTACCAATATAAGAGATTAGATAGGGTATTTAAATTCACCTAATCCATCCAATTGAGTTTCATAAAAGCACTTCATTGTGGTTTAATTATTCATGTTGATGACCGTGTTTATCTAAATTATCCAAAGTCCCCTCTCGAGGTAAATCGGACCTATTACCACATACACTAATATCCTATCTCTCGATGGTATATCCAAGTGCATGAAAATGCATTAGTCACAATAAACACCCTATATGATCACACAAGCAAATTAGCATATCTTTGTCTAATTCTACCTATGGTGGACATTACATTGAGCATGTTGTGGGCGTCTCCTCTCAGTAGATAACACACAACCATAATATCAACTAAATGCAGGTCTTCACATTCAGAAGCATTAAGAACAATAATACCACTCAACAACATAATAATCAACCACAATAAATTAGACAATCAATTCATCCAAGTTTCATAGAATATGATCCAACAAAACCCTAACTTACAAGTTTAGTTCATAATCAAAGATTTACAACCAAACATGTTTTCTAATTAATAAAGAGAGTTACAAGCAAGAAAATAAAGAACGAAAGGGATATAAAAACTCTAGGTGCGATGAACTCTCGTCCTCCTCCTGTTGCGAAATTGTCTAGCTTCCACTTTCTCCAAATCCAAACTTGATGGTGAAAATATGGCTTAAGGATTGAATCCGAATCCTTTTGTTTCAAGGTGATCTTCTTCTCCCCTTTTACCTTTTCTTCTCTCTCTTTTTCTCCTTTTGGTGGTCTATTTTATGAGAATCCTGGATTTCTTCTTTTGATTCACAAATGGGGGCTATTTATAGGAGATGCATGATTACTGTTCACGCATATACGCTACTGTTCATAGCATACATAAGATTACATATTGCCGACGCATAGGGAATTCGTCTCATATCCTCAATTTCTTGAGGTGTCTTAGGACACTGTTCCTTAGACAGATGAACTCCGTGTCTCGAAGGTAAACTACCTTTCTTAGAGTTATGCATCGAGAATCGCACAAGTATCTTGTCAATATACGATGCTTAAGACAATACTAACAGTTTGTTCTTATGGTCCCATATTAATTGGATCCCTAAAATATAACTTGCCTCTTCCAAATCTTTCATTTTGAATTAGTTAGCAAACCAACCCTTTACTTCCGATAACGTACCTACGTTATTCCCAATGAACAGGATATCATCTACGTAAAGGAGCATAAATACTACTTTCTTATCAATGATGCGCTTGTACATACAAGGCTCATCAACATTTTGCTCAAAGCCATAGGTCTTGATAACAGTATCAAACCTAATGTTCCAAGATCTAGAAGCTTGCTTAAGTCCATAAATGGACCTTTACAACTTGCAAACCTTTTGCTCTTGATCTTGGGATATGAATCCCTCTAGTTGCATTATGTAGATGCTCTCGTCTAGATTGCCATTCAAGAATGCAGTCTTGACGTCCATTTGCCAAATTTCGTAATTGAAATAGGCAGCTATGGATAAAAGTATCCTAATAGTCTTAAACATAGTTACTGGCGAGAAGGCTTCATCATAATCGATACCTTTTTTCTGGGTACAACCCTTCGCCACTAGCCTTGCTTTGAAGGTCCCTACCTTCCCGTCTACTCCTCTCTTTCTTTTGTAGATCCATTTACACCCTATGAGTTTTATTCCATCTGGTAAGTCTACAAGTTTCTAGACTGAGTTAGAATACTTGGATTCTATCTCGATATTCATGGCTTTAAGCCATTCCTCTTTGTCAGAATTTTCCATTGCATCTCTAATTGTTAATGGATCATCCACACTATCATCAGAAGCGATACCTAAATAGTGATCAGGTTGTCGTATAACCCTCCAAATGCGTCTAGGTGGTAGTGTATCCTGACTAGGAATCATCTGATTGCCACATGTCTGTGGAACAACAACTTTATCAACAACTTTTGTTAACTGAGCACTGGTCATACCAGGTTCTTGCTCTTTTAACACAATCTTACTACGAAGTTTATGATTGCTCATATAATCTTCTTCAAGAAACATTGCATTTGTCGATACAAACACTTTGTTGTCTTGTGGATTATAAAAGAATTCTCCTCGAGTTTCTTTGAATATCCTACAAATAGGCACACTTGCGAACGAGGTTCCAGCTTTTCGCTTCTGTTCTTTAGTACATGTACTTATGCATGGCCATTGGAACCGAACCGGCGGTTCCAGTTCCAAATTTTAATCAACCGGAACCGGGACCGGGAAGGTCTCGGTCCTGGTTCCGGTTGGAACCGGGGGGAACCGCCCGGTTCGGTTCCTCCCCGATTTTTTTGGAACAAGCGGTTCAACCGCCGAAACCGGCCAAAATAATAAAAAATAAAAAAATAATTAATAAAAAAATTAAATATATAAATAACGATAAAATTGAAATAAAATTTTGATGATATTATAAAACTATAAAATTAAATAAATAAATAAAAAATTAGGGCTTGCACTTAATTTTACCTCAATTAAGCTGCCTACGTATCCTCTAGGAGGAATCAAAGCCTACGTAGTTCTTTTACCTGTTATGTTTCGGATGTGATCAATCGTCGCTTGTTCCTTCGGTTGCCGTTGTATCCTCGTTGGTGTCGAAAAAGTCATTATCGTCGAATACCAGATCCAATTCTTGCTGCCAGTATGTGGCCTTGGTCCAGTCGTCAACACAGACCTGGATCTGTATTGAGTCAGGACTGAGCAATGCTCGTCTCTCGTTCAGAACATTGCCACCTGCACTAAATTCCTGTTCGATGGCGACGGTCGAGACAGGGGTTCCAAAAATTTGTTTGGCAATTATGGCCAAAATTTGAAAGTTAGTTGCGTGCTCCCTCCACCACTGTAGGACGTTAAAGTCTGGGGTGTCCAAAAACTCAAAGGAGGTGTTTATGTAAACATCAACCTCTGAAACATAGGTTGATGAAGACGAACTCCCCGACGTCCTTGCTTTTTTGGTAAACACGCTTGCCCCTAACTTCCTTAATGTGGAGGGAAAGCGCGAATGACTAGTACTACCGCTTCCGCTTGGTTCCAATTGTTGAACATTAATGTTCAGCGAGGGACCGTAAACAGAACGATATTCGTCATACATTGAATAAAATAAATTCCTAACATTATTATATAAACCACTAACATCTATGTCCATTATCCCTAGAGATTGGTAATAAAGTGTAAAAAATTCATATAAACTATTAAATTTATTCTTAGGGTCAAAAACTGATGCAATAGTATAAATTACAGGAATGTCCCTATAATAGTTTATCCATCTTTCTCGCATTGCATAAACACACGGAACTAATTCATTTATTTGTGCACAGTCATTAAGTGCACCTACAATATTAAGGGCTTCAAATAAAAATAAATGTGAAGTTGGATAATATATACCGAATAAAGAATTTGTTGCATCATGAAAAACTTTTAAAACCATGCAAAGTTTTGTACAAACATCCCAATGGTGTTCATATAAATTAATGGTATTAACATTATGCTGCATAAATCTAACTAATAATTCTCTATACTCTTAGCTTTCACAAAGCAACTTATATGTGGAGTTCCAACGAGTTGGAACATCACGGGAAAACCTAATTGAATGTTTCCCGTTAGCTTTACAATACCTAGCCCATTATTTCATAGTGCTAGGATGTTTCCACAAATAGTATAGAGCATCCCTAATTGGTGTAATCCACTCATATATTATTTGCAAACCATGTTGTATACATATATTTAAAACATGGCAAACACATCTTTGATGAAAAAATCTGCCGCCAAAATAGGGTTGACACAATTGAATTAATTGTGGAACGGCGGCAGTATTATTTGCAGCATTATCAAAACCAATTGCAAAAATTTTACTCTCAATACAATATTCTTCAAAAATAATTTTCATTAATTTATAAATATTATCAGCAGTATGGGTGTCGTCAAAAACTCTAAATGCCAATATTCGTTTTTACAAATCCCATGATTGGTCAACAAAATGGCAAGTGAGTCCTAAATATGAATGTTTTTGCCAATGATCACTCCAGATATCGGCACAAACAGACACACGACCCGGATAATTTTGAAAATATTTTACTAAAGCTTTTTTTTCTTTTTTATAAATATCACACATAGTACGTTTTAATGTGGTCCTAGGTACTCTACATGCAGCGAGATTTAAAGTATTATGACAGTATTTTAAAAAACCAGTTTTTTCCCCAAAATTAAAGGGGAGATGTTCGGTCGCTACCATTCTTGCTAATTGGTCCCTATTATTTTGATCAGTATATTTAAATAAAGGATGGTTAGGGGATGTGTACCTTGCAATTTGGTGTTGTCCTCGCTGATGGTGAGCTTCGGCTGGATGTTTGTTGTTGATATGCTTTCAATACGTCCCGTACCCTCCGGATTTGTTCCATTTAAAATCTTTGGAACAATAATTGCAAACCACTATAACTAAACCATCCTTCTTCACCCTCTTCATATGAATTTTAAAAAGTTCAGATTTGTACTTTGACAAATCTGGTTGCCCCTGCGGCAATTGTACGGTTTCACTTGGGATTGAGAGGTTTGGAGCAGAGGAGGGACCACCGCCAGAAGAGGGATGAGAATGATCAGCGGTTATTGTACGGTTCCAAACTAGTGGTTCCGGTTATTTTTTTTAGGAAAATCGGAACCGGGACCGACTGTCCCGGTTCCGGATCCCGGTTCCAGAAACGGTTTTGAACTGAACCTAAGGTTTTGGTTCAAAACAGCCGGTTCGGTTCGAACCCCCCAGTTCGAACCGAACCGGGGCCATGCCTACATATACTGGACACCCTTATATGGAAAAAAGTCGTAAATTAGCTTTACGACCATTCCATAACTCTAGGTGAGTCTTAGGAACTTATTTGGATAGAACTACGTTTAATATGTGAGCCGCCGTTTGTAGTGCATATCCCCAAAAGGAATTTGGTAATGATGAGACACTAATCATAGATCTCATAATTCCCATCAGGGTCCTGTTTCTCCTCTCCGCAACACCATTTTGCTATGGTGTTCTTGGAGCTGTGATTTGGGATATGTTACGCCTTTAGGTTACCTGCAAGTGTACGGGGTCGGCACAAGTAATAAAGTCAAAAGAGAGTACAATTATCATTCTCACGAGGATGTTATAGGTATTGAATGCTAAAATTAACTAAACCTATCTTTATTTGAATGATTAAATTATTGGTGATAAATTTTAATTAATTATCAACAAAATAGCCTAGGAAGCTAAATAACAAAAGGGTTTAATCAATGCAAGAAGGAACTAGGGAATCCGATTTCACTAAGTATATCATAATGACTAAAATTACTATGTAAGGATTTCTAATTATTACCGGTTGACGATCATGCTAACTCAATTATTCAAAATCCTCTCTCGAGGCAAATCGACGAACATATTTCACATATACTAATACTCTATCTCTTAATGGCTATCCAATTACATGAGAATGCATTAACACACAATAGCATATCACAGACCACATAGAATAAATTAGTATATCTCTATTTAACTCATAAACTATGATGGGCAATTTATCGAACACGTTGTGGGCGTCTCCTCTCGGTACTTAACCCACAACAACAAATTATGCTAAGTGATGATCAATCAATTAACATATCAATAAGCATTAAAAAGCCACTCAACCGTAATTCTTAAATCATCCAAACCTATGTATATAAAATCAACCAATATTCATATAAAGTTCCATCATCATTCCTAGTTAAAAGAATTAGTTCATAACTAAGTAATTAAAGCAATACATGATGTTCAACAATGAAGAAATAGGTAAAGAAATATAATAAATGAGGATTGAATGAAGAACAAGAACTCTGGACGGAAAGACTCTCGTCTGATTCCGACTCGAGTGAACTCGTCCTTCGACAATTCGAATTCCTCAATTGAAGTATACGGATGATGAATCGATCGGGGTTTAGTCTCCTAGCACTACTTCTCTCATCTTCTTCCTTATTTTCTTCTCTTTTCTCTGTCTGGTTGCCACAGCTGAACTCTCTTCTGTTTTTTTTTACGTTTTCCTTTTATACTCGAGCGAAATAGGGCACTTTTTAGTCTGCCCGCGACTTGCGCAAGTAGCGGCCCAAGTCGCGGTACACGTCGCGGCAGCCACTGTCCACTTTAAGAATTATATTGCCGCGAGTTGCTCATGTTGTGGCCCAAGCCGCGACACACACTGCCAGGTTTTGAAAATATATTGCCGCAACTTGGCAAGTAGTGACTCAAGTAGCAGCCCACACTGCCAAGATTTGGCAAAAATATATAGTTGCGACTTGGCAAGTAGCGGCCCAAGTAGCAGCACCAAAATGACGTAGTTTTGCCCTGATATCTCCTAAACTCTCTAAATGACCCTGAATACCTGCACACTCAAGGAAAACATCAAAAACAACCAAAAATCACCCTAAAATGGACAAAAGCAAGCAGAGATAAGGGCCCATTTCCAGTAAGTAATGGTGCCAACAAATACACCAAAACCTAGCTTTTGCTCATCCTCGAGCAAAAATTGGAAAACAGAAAAACGAAACAAACACAAACAAAACAAAAAAAAAACTCAACAAAAACAAAAGTACTAGCCTAAACCACTTTCGTAGGTAACACGATGGCACTTAACATGTGCCACAAGCCTTTAAATCCCCAGGTGTCCCTAGTGGACGAGTTTTAGTCTCGTGAGGGTTTACCAGTTGCGATACCCACAAACACAATTCTGAATGTTAAAGAACAAGAATCTCGCCAAGTGCAACACAAACTATTCAGATAAAAAACGAGCAAAAACAATAAGTAAAGAATAAAAGCATCCACTCACAAATTTTTGCATTACTTGCCACGCACAAGTCAACACTCTATGAATCTTTAAAAGAAAGCAATTATGATCAACTACCAGGATAGAATTCACCTCGACTGTAAACCTCTCAAGTTAATTCTCTCAAAAGTCGCTCAGAACCTAAGTATCACACTCATCAAGCACATGCGGAAAGATTTATGCTCGAAAAAATACGAATATGGATTGCATGTAAAAATCAATTTGAAAAACGTTGATATATCACAAATAAATCTCATTGAAGGAATCGAACATTATGAACATGATATCAAAATGAAAACCTATATGCTAAAGCTGGACTCCTAAAAAAATCAACAGGTCTTATAAACGGTTGTAGTGGGGCTATTGGGTGATGGGCTAAACAACAAAAGGGAAAGGAATGCAAAGAAAGCTTGATCAAAGTAAGAGATTACGCATTTTTTTTTTTTTGGATTCTCTTTATTTTCATTTCTGATGCACAAAGACCTTGCATTTTTCCTTTCTTTATTTCATTTAGCATTTTTTTTCTTAAATCCATCACCATAGCGACGACAATTTGCAAATCTCAAGTCTAAATTCATATATGTAATTCACACCACTTCTTTTCACCTTCAGAATTGATTCAACCTTTAAAAGGGTAAGGTCATTTTATTGCTAAGCTTGGTTAACGGTTTTATGCGGGTGATAAAAGAAAAGTTTTAAACGTGTTTGGCTTCAAAGAGGCTATTGGAGCACATACAAGGGTAGGATGAATTTTTGGCTTTTTAATGGCTCAACATGCATAGCTTATATCACTTCTAAAGGGGAGGACCAACTAACACACAAAGCTAACACAATGATATCATACATGAATTCAAAAAATGCTCAATACAAAACCTAAATGAGATCAATTTAAACAATCAAATTAAAGACAAATGTGTGAGGAGTAGAAATAAGAAAACCCTCTAAATAAAAGACGTTCAGGCTCAAAATCTCACTGGGTAGTCTCCACTATTCATCCTAGTTGATCGAACATGGCATGCTATCAAAGAAAAAAAAAACAGAGTGCAACAATATACGGTGCAAACATAACACAAAAAGACGAGAGTGGTCCCAAACAAATCAACACCAAAAAGAAACAAAACAGAACATCACAATTGATTTCTAAACAGAAAGTGCACATAAGACAACAATAAAAGTTCAAAAATGTTCAGAAATTCCAAAACCAAAAACACAAAACCATAAAAACAAAACACACTCAAAACGTTCGAAACACTCACAAAACAAAAAGAACATCACAAAAAATAACACCCTTACCCCCAAATCTAAAATAAACATTATCCCCAATGTTTTACACACTAAACTCACAAGAATAAGGGCACAAAAAAAAAAAAAAACAAACAAACAAACAACCACTATAAAGAAATAGAACAAACAAAATAAAATAAACAAAAAGGATAAGAAAACAAACTCAGGTGCTGCGGTGTGGGGTTGCTCCTCTGGAGGCTGACTAATCCAACTTGGTCCGGGCTGACGACGAGCATATGTTTGCAGAAGCGTCCTCTCTATGGCAACCAGTCGGGCATCCAAATTGTCGAATCTTGATTCAAACGCAACTCTCATATCGGCTATTGCTGTGAGTATTTGGTCTTCGACCTGAGCCATCTGAATCTGAGGCTGGTCTTGACACTCAGGAGCAAGCTTCTGCTCCTCATCTCCCTCAGCTTCATCACCAGCTTGGTCAGCTCTCTATCTCACCCTGCGAGGTTGAAGTCCCGGTGCACGCCTTTAATTTACTAATTTGTTGTAAGTTGTGCGGCCAAGAAACTGCTTTGGTATTAAAGTCCTTTCTCATCCCGCAACTCTGTTAATGCCTGCCATCTCATAGAAATATGTGATCAGGCAGGGAAAGGGCAGGGTCCCTATATTTTGCATGCCAGCTCCTAAGATTTCCTTGATCACCAGTTACCAGATATCAAGCTGCAGACCCACCTGAATGCTGAACAAAACTGAGGCCACGGGTAATGTCAGGGTCGTCCGATGTGTTTTTGGCAAAATGGAGTGGTCACAAAAGACATGCCAGAAAGCTGTCTCAAGGTGCAACTGTGAATGGAAGAGGTCATCGTTGTTCCCAAAGCTCTAATATCCTCTCCCATCTATCCTTAAACTCCCTACGAGGTCCCAACTCCAAGCAGTGAAGTACTCATGCTTTTTAATACCTCATGGTGTCTGAGGCATGTTTGGCAACCCAAAATAATCGTTGACAACTTTAGGTGTGAGGGTTATTTGCCGCCCTTGGACTACCACCGTCCCCCACGCAAAGAAATCATCTGGCACCATCAAAGCATAGAATTCCCTAACCAATCTTTCGCTGGCATTATTGGGATGCTGCACATAACGCTCCCATTGCCTGGCCCTAACTACAGCCAAAATCCCGGTCCCATCCAACGCCTAATATCAACACTTTGCTCTAATTGAATAGGCCTTCTTTCAAACTTCTCCATACACTCAGAAAAATTAGGATTTACTCTAATGGCTTGCTTCTCCTTCTGCCTTGTGCTACCTAGAAGACTTACCCCGGTGCGACATTTGACTACATCTGCTCAAAAACACAAAAACACACAAAATAGATAAAAACCAAACGTACGTGGCGTGGTTATATCTAAGTCTTCCAAACGTAAAGTGCGTGTAAGGAAAGTCTAGGTTTCCAGCCAAAATATGTTACTAAACACGGACACAAAAACAGAAAATCGCAAACAAAATCAACAATAATATATAAACAAAAAAAAAAAAACTAAAACCGAAAACTAACACAAAACAGAAAATCGTAAACAAAATCAACAATAATATCAAACTGAAAACACACACTAAAAATCACAATCAAAATCAACACAACTCAAGCAAAATTATCAACAAAATCCAAAAACAATGAAAACCCAACAATCAATAACAATGCAAACACTTTTATATATCTCAAATCCAAACAAACTTCCCCCAAATATCGAATAGTTGTAACATAACTCACGACACTTCAATATTTCTCTACAAACCAACCTTAGATCTTGTAGAACGAAAATAAAAGAGAGGAGAAGGAAAATGAAAGAAAATATTATTCAACCGTTTACGAAAATTGCTTGGCCGAGGATGAGAGACGAAAGGAGTTGTTGCACTTTGAGAGAGTTTTAAGAGCTTATCATTGAGCATAAATGAGAGAAAAAGAATTGTGCGGCTGGCTGCTCATTTCTACGCTGTTATAAGGCTGCCGCGACTTGTACTGCAACTTGCAGGCCGCGGTGTAAGTTGCAGGACAACAAAAATAAGCTGAAAATGCCCAAAACTCACCGTTTCACTAATGGGTTAGGGTTTGCCGCGACTTGAGTTGTAGCGCGACTTACACCGCGACTTGCACCATGACTTCACAAGTCGCGGGATATATTGGTTTAGCCAATATGCAATTATTTCTAGCATTTTCTTGCCCCACTTTCTCACATCACTTTTTTCACAGCTTTGGACCTGTTTCAACATGACAAAATAGCACACAAACAATAAATAACACAAGAAAACAAATGTAAGTTCAAAAACACAAAAAACCAACATATCAAAATCTAAAATAAAAACAAAAACAAAACCAAAATAAAAACCCAAAGCAAAATTCAAAATATCAAAAACTTGGGTTGCCTCCCAAGGAGCACTTGTTTATAGTCTTAGCTCAACTTTTGGGTCCCTTCAAGTGAAGCTACACAACGCAAGCGAGGCTTGAGGTTGCACGAATGATCCTTCGATATAAGGCTTCAACCTCTGCCATTGACTTTGAACGTCTCCCCATTCTTGTTTTGAATATTGACCGCCCCATACGAATATACCTTGACTACCTCAAATGGTCCGGACCATCATGACTTAAGTTTTCCAAGAAAAAGCTTCAATCAGGAGTTGAAGAGTAACACTGTCTGCCAAATCGCAAACTCCAGCTTCAAAATATGCCTATCATGCCATCTTTTTGTCCACTCCTTATAAATACGTGCGTTTTCATATGCTTCCAACTTAAACTCCTCCAATTCATTAAGTTACAAAAGATGCTTTTCTCCTACTTGCTGCATATCAAAATTCAGCGCTTTCACTGCCTAATAGGCCTTGTGTTGGAGTTCAACGGGAAGATAACACGACTTTCAGTACACCAACCTATAGGGGAACATCCCAATAGGGGGTTTTGAAAGCTGTCCTATATGCCCATAATGCATCGTCTAATTTCTTAGACCAATTGTTTTTGAAGCTGCTCATTGTCTTCTCTAGAATCTACTTGATCTTACGGTTGTAGATCTCTACATGTCCACTAGTTTGAGGATGATAAGGTGTGGCTATTCGGTGGGTCACTCTATATTTCTTGAGAAGTACTTTAAATTGCCTATTGCAGAAATGCGATCCCTCATCACTGACTATATCCTACGGTGTACCAAACCTTGAGAATATGTACTTCCGAAAGAAATTCAGCACCAGCTTAGCATCATTGGTTGGAGTGGTTATAGCTTCCACCCATTTGGAAACGTAGTCGACCGCCACCAAGATATAGTGATTATGGAATGACATAGGAAATGGTCTCATAAAGTTGACCCCCCACAGATCAAACAGCTCCACCTCTAGAATCAGGCTCAGCGGCATCTCATTACTGCGACTGATGTTCCTTGTCCTTTGACACCAACCACATGAGTTCACAAACCTCCGAGTATCATGAAAAATGGATGGCCAATAAAAACCTAACTGGAGCACCTTTGCTGTTGTCTTTGAAGTGCTGAAATGCCTTTCATACTCCAAACCATGGCAATGCAGGAGAATGTTGTTTACTTCAATTTCTGGCACATATCTCCTGATAATCCCATCAGCACAATATTTGAACAAGTACGGCTCTTCCCATATGTAGTATTTCACATCCGCAGAGAATTTCTTCCATTGATGGGAAGATAATTCCGGAGGAACAATATTGCTTACCAGGTAGTTTACAAAATCAGCATACCACGGGGTCATGAATGCCTACAATGCGAAAAGCTACTCATCGGGAAAAGAATCATCAGTAGGGATATTTTCCTTTTCTTCCCTGCCGTCTCGTTCTAAACGGGACAAGTGATCTGCCACTAGATTTTCTATGCCTTTCTTGTCTCTGATCTCTAGGTGAAACTCTTGAAGTAGTAAGACCCATCTGATTAGCCTTTGTTTAGCATCTTTCTTCGCCATCAAGTACTTGATCACTAAATGATCATTATATACTATCACCTTAGCCCCAATTAGATAAGAATGAAACTTGTCAAAGGCATACACAATGGGCCACAACTCCTTCTCCTTGGTTTCATAATTCATTTGAGCATCTGTCAAAGTACGACAAGCATAATAGATTACATGAAGTCTCTTGTCGATTTTCTGACCCAGAACTATGGCATAGTCACTAGCATCACACATAAGCTCAAAAGGTAGATCCCAATTAGGCGCAGTGATGATCGGAGCAGAAGTGAGCTCTTTCTTCAATCTCTGAAAGGCAGTATGACACTCCTCTGTGAACTCAAAAGCTATATCCTTAGCAAGCAAATTACAAAGCGGTTTAATGATTTTGGAGAAGTCCTTGATGAACCGGCGATAGAAACTAGAGTGGTCTAGAAAAATGCGAACCCCTCTCACGGATGTAGGTGAAGGTAGCTTTTCAATAACTTCGACCTTCACCCTGTCAACCTCAATACTAGCTGCTAAGATCCTGTGGCCTAAGACTATCCTCTCCTTCCTCACAAAGTGACACTTCTCCCAATTAAGCACTAGGTTCGTTTCTTCGCATCTTTTCAACACTAAGGCCAAATTGGCCAAACAAGCATTAAATGACGAACCAAAGACTGAGAAGTCATCCATGAAAACCTCGATGAACCGCTACACCATGTCTGAGAAGATGGCTATCATACACCTCTGAAAAGTTACTGATGCATTACATAACACAAATGGCATCCTCTTGTAGGCAAATGTGTCATAAGGACAGGTGGATGTCGTTTTCTTCTGATCTTCTGGTGAAATAGGAAATTGATTATACCCTGAATAGCCGTCCAGAAAATAATAATAAGCATGCCCAGCCAGTCTCTCCAACATCTGATCAATAAATGGAAGCGAAAAATGATCTTTTCTTTTCGTAGTGTTCAGCTTTCGATAACCAATGTACACTCTCCACCCTATAACTGTTCTTGTAGAGATCAATGCATTGTTGTCATTCTTCACTACCGTGATCCCCCCTTTCTTCTGCACTACCTGAGCTGAACTCACCCAAGAACTGTCTAAAATAGAATATATGATACTTGCATGTAACAGCTTAAGGACATCTGCTCTGACTACCTCTTTCATAATAGGATTCAGTCTCCGCTGATGTTCTACTGAAGGCTTAAAGTTCTCATCCATCAGAATTTTTTTTGCATACACATAGAAGGACTGATTCCTTTTACGTCTGAAATAGACCTCTCCAACATTGTCTTGTGCTCTCTCAACACCCTCAGTAGCTTGTCTTTCTTTATCTCACTCAAGGAGGCTGAAATAATGACCTTGAGGGATAAAGATTCCCCCAAATAAGCATACCTCAAGTGATCATGTAACTGCTTCAACTCTAGCTGAGGAGGCTTCTCAATTAATGTTAAGAGCCTAGGCTTCCTATGTCCGAGCTTTTCAAAAGACCTCCTGCCCCCACATAGATTAGGAACAGCTGAGTCAAGACGAAGTACACACTCTGCAATATCTTAATCTTCGTCTTCCTTTGTGGCACCGTGGGTTATGCAGGCTTTAAGTAGCTTTCCAGGATAAGTTTGTCTAAAAACTTCTTCTACTAAAGGGTCTACCATATCTACTCTGAAGCATGTGTTAGCTGAAGTGGAGAACTTGGTAGCCTTGAAGACATTGAAAACTGCCTCTTCACTCCCCCTTCTTAGTGTCAGCTTCCCTTGCTACACATCAATCAATGCTACTTCTATAGCTTAGAATGATCTTCCCAAAATAAGAGGGATATCAACATCTTCATCCATCTCTAGGACAATAAAGTCCATAGGGAAATAGAACTTATCGACCTTCACCAGCACATCTTCAATTACTCAATAACGATACTTGACAGAACGGTTTGCCAATTGGAGCATCACATTTGTAGGCTTTACTTCTCCTAAACCTAGTTTCCTAAAAACATAAAAAGGCACCAAGTTAATGCTAGCACCTAAATTACATATAGCTTTTACAAATTCAGAATTGCCTATTGTACAAGGAATAGTACAACTCCCTGGATCTTTTAGTTTCTGGGGCAACTTATTTTTGAATATTGCGCTGCATTCTTCAACTAAAACCACGGTTTCGTGATCTTTAAGCTTCCTCTTCTTGGAAAGAATTTCCTTCAGGAATTTAACATAGGTAGGCATCTAAACTAGAGCCTCTATAAAATGAATGTTTATGTGAAGCTTCTTGAAGATTTCAAGGAATTTGGAGAAGTTCTTATCATCTTTGTGCTTCTTGAGCCTTTGAAGAAAAGGGACAGGAAGCACATATGCCTTGACTTTTGGAACTAGTGGTGACGGCTCATCCTCCTTCTCTACTTGATCATGGTGAGCTGGTGAAATGGTAGGTGAATCAACTCTTGATTCGTTTTCTTCCAACTCTTGTTGTAGTTGATTTCTTCACGTTGCATTGTCAAATTACTTTCCACTCCTCAATGTGATTGCATTGCACTGCTCTTTTGGGTTGGTCACATTATTGCTGGGTAGTGCTCCCTAAGCTTTACTCTTATTTTCTTTGGCTATCTACCAACCTATACTTTAAGGTTCTGAATAGCTGCTTGTTGATGCTAAAACTTTGCATCCAACTTCTTCATAGCAGTGTCCTGGTTATCCATCATAGTGTTTATTTTTGACATGAATTTGACTAACATGTCTTCTAGGGCAGGCTTCTTCTCTTGCTGAATGGCTCCCTAATTCCCTTGGAAGTTGGTTTGATTTTGTAAACCACTCACATTGTTGGCTTGCTGCTGATTGTTCCAGGAGAAATTTGGGTGGTTTCTCCATCCAAGATTATAAGTGTTCGAATATGGGTTGTTCTACTGCTTGTTGTAATTCTGCACGAACTGAACCGATTGTTCACTACTCCAGCAAAAGAATTACCAGCCAGACAATCTATACTAACATGAGGCCCTCCACATAGGTCACACCCTGGTGTAGAAGCCTGCACAACATTAGCCTCCACTTATTCACCTGACTGGTCAAATAAGCCACACGTGCCTTTAGTGAGGTAATCTCATCAATCTCAAAAACTCATGACACTCCAACTGTTCTCTTTAGTGTTGCTCTCCCATTTGCCCATTGATAGCTATTGTGGACATCTCCTTAATCAAATCATAAGCAACATTGATTGACTTGCTCATTAAGGCACCACCAGAGGCTACATCGATCATGTTCTGATTCTGCTGTGTGAGCTCATTGTAGAACATCTGCACAACTAACAACTTCGGAAGGCCATGATGTGGGCATTTCCTTATCAAATCCTTGTATCTCTCACAGGCTTCGTATAACGACTCTGTCTTGAATTGCATGAACTGAGTGATGTCGTTCCTGAGCTTTGCTGTCTTTCCTGGAGGGAAATACTTGGCGAGGAAAGCTTGAGCAAGTGCTTCCCAAGTTGTAAAGGTGTTCGGTGGTAGAGAATTTAACCACAGCTTTGCTCGATCCCTTAAGGAGAAAGGGAAAATCCGCAGCCGAATTGCATCATCCGACACCCCATTCTGCTTGAAGGTGTCACAAATCTCCAGAAAGCTCTCTAAGTGAATGTTCAGATCATCGTTTGGCAAACCCCAAACTGAACATGGTTCTGAATCATCTTAATAATTGTCGGCTTGATCTCGAAGTTATTCGCAGCGACAGTGGGTCATCGAATGCTCCACTAGTTTCCTTCCAAGGTAGGAATAGCGAAGTCGCACAGAGCCCTGACATTTTCTGGATCCTTGTGTGGTGGATCCATGGCGAGTTGTTGTCTTTCTTGTATTCTTCTCTGTCTTAAAGCACGCTCGATCTTTGTATCAAATTCTTTAAGAGGTGCTGAATTAACACGTCTTGTTCTTCTTATACAAAGGGCAAACTACCTGAAAAGACAAAAGAATAAACAAGTAAAATAACAATCGATAAAGAAATAAAGCAAAAATAAAAGAAAATTTCAAATTACTCGTAAGTGTACGGGGTCGGTACAAGTAATAAAGTTTGAAGTGAGTACAAGTATCGTTCCCACGAGTATGTTATAGGTATTGAATACTAAAATTAACTAAACCTTTCTCTATTTGAATGATTAAATGATTGGTGATGAATTTTAATTAATTATCAACTAAATAGCCTAGGAAGCTAAATAACAAAAGGGTTTAATTAATGCAAGAAGGAACTAGGAAATCCGATTTCACTAAGTATTTCCTAATGGCTAAAATTACTATGTAAGGATGTCTAATTGTTACCGGTTGACGACCATACTAAATCAATTATTCAAAATCCTCTCTCGAGGCAAATCGAACCTATTCCACATATATTAATACCCTATCTCTCGATGACTATCTAACTATATGAGAATGCATTAACACACAATAGTATATCACAGATCACATAGAATAAGTTAATATATGGTGGGCAATTCATCGAACGCGTTGTGGGCGTCTCTTCTCGGTACTTAACCCACAACAACAAATTATACTAAGAGGTGATCAATCAATTAACATATCAATAAGCATTAAAAAGCCACTCAACCGTAATTCTTAGATCATCCAAACATATGCATATAAAATCAATCAATATCATACAAAGTTCCATCATCATCCCAAGTTAAAAGAATTAGTTCATAACTAAGTAACTAAAGCAATACATGATGTTCAACAATGAAGACATGAGTAAAGAGATACAATAAAAGAAGAATGAATGAAGAACAAGAACTCAGGACGGAAATACTCTTGTCTAATTTCGACTCGGGTGAACTTGTCATTCGACAATATGAATTCCTCAATTGATGTAGACAGACGACGAATCGATCGGGGTCTAATCTCTTAACACTTCTTTTCTCATCTTCTTCCTTCTTTTTTTCTCTTTTCTCTGTCTGATTGCCACAGCCGAACTCCCTTCTAGTTTTTTCACGTTTTCCTTTTATACTTGAGCGAAATAGGGCACTTTTTAGTCCGCCCGTGACTTATGCAAGTAGTGACCCAAGTCGCAGCACATGTCGCGACAGCCACTGTCCACTGTAAGAATTATATTGCCGTGACTTGCAACTCGTAGGTCATGTCACAACCCAAGCCGTCGCACACACTGCCAGGTTTTGGAAATATATTACCGCGCCTTAGAAAGTAGCGGCTTAAGTAGCAACCCAAGTACTGGCACACACTGCCAGAATTTGGCAAAAATATATTACTGCGACTTAGCAAGTAACGGCCCAAGTAACGGCGCCAAAATGACGTAGTTTTGCCCTGATATCTCCCGAACTCTCCGAATGACCCTAAATACCTACACACTCAAGGAAAACATCAAAAACAACCAAAAATCACCCAAAAACGGACAAAAGCAAGCAGAGATAAGGGCCTATGTCCGGTAAGAAATGGTGCTAACAGGATACTATCCAATGCTCAACCATGTAGTCTTCAAACTCTTTGTCAAGATACTCACGTCCATGATCCGATCGTAGAGCTTTGATTGTTTTGCCTAATTGGTTTTCAACTTCAGCTCGGAATTCTTTGAACTTTTTAAATGTTTCCGACTTACGTTGCATTAGGTAAACATATCTGTATCTAGCATAGTCATCAATGAATGTAGCATAATACTTATAACCCTCTAACACTCTTAGGTCCAAAGACGTCTGAGTGTATGAACTCTAGTGGATGTGTAGCTCTAAGCCCTTTTTCAGTAAAAGGTCTCTTGGTCAGTTTACCTTACCAAACAAGACTCACAAATAGGTAAAGTTCCGACCTCTAACTGATTTAAAGATTCGCTTTTTACAAGTCTGTCTATCTTGTCAAGGTTGATATGTCCAAGTCTTAGATGCCACAGATACGTTTCATTATTTGGAGAAATTTTTTATCGTTTTGTTTTAGGTTTTTTAACTTTAAACAATTCAATATTAAGTAGTGATGTATGAATTAACGGTCTTAAAATATACAAATTGTTTTCAATCGTACCAGAACAAATATTCAATCTATTTCTCGAAATAATAACTGACTTATTATTAAAAGAAATTGAATAAAATTATTTAAGCAATCTGGATACAGAAATCAAATTCCTTATAAATCCAGAAATGTAAAAAACATTATCTAATGAAAGAAAACAATTATTAAACTGTAGTCTAACTACTCTCACTGCTCGTAGCTGAAACGACATCCCCTAATCCAACAAACATAGTGAATGACCCCTCTTTCAGCCTTTGCCAATTTTTAGTCCACTGTAAAAAAGAACAAACATAATTAATGGCCCTGAATCTACTATCCAATGTGAAGAATCATCTTCCACTAAACAAGATTCAATGACAAGTAAATCTGATTTACCTTTCATTTTCTTCTTGGTTGCGAGCTCCTCGAGGTACTTCGAACAGTTCCTCTTCCAATGACCAACTTTATCACAATGAAAACATTTTCCTTTTGACTTGTCAGTCTTGGTGCTCTGCTTCTTCTTTTGTATGGGTTTCTTCTTCGGCTTTGCCTTGGCCTTCCCAGCAGACCTCTTCCTCTTCTTAACGATAGAAGAAGATGGCTCAGTAACATTTGCTTCGCCTTTCTTACCCTTATTGTCCTTTTTCATAGACTGATAAGTAGAAAGTTCATTCAGCAATTAAGTGAGAGTGAACTTCAACTTGTTCATCTCGTAATTACTTCTAAACTGATCAAAACTCTTCAAAAGAGTTGTCAGTATGATGCTCACTTGGGTGGCCTCGTCAATAGTCTCACCATTGACTTCAGCAGTGTTGAAATAGGACATCATCTTGAGGACATGTTCCCTAACATATGCACCCTTCTTCATAAAGTCAAACATAGCGGAACAAACAGCTTCGTGTCACTTTTGCTCTGAAGGTTGTCCAAATATGTCCTGCAATGACTCTATTATCTCAAATGCAGTAGTCATTGACTTGTGCTTCATCGTAAGCACCTTGGTCATGCCGGCTAGCAGAAAGGTGTAGACCTTTTCATTAGTCAAAACTCACTTATCTTAGCCTTTTTTAACGGCTCTTGGCACGTTAGAAGCAGGCTGCGAAGGACATTCCTCCGTAAGTACAAATTTAACGTTTTTGTAGACTATGATTGCGTTCATGTTATGTTTCCACTTAGTATAGTTATCCCCGGTTAATTTTTCGTTTACAAGAATGAAAATTAAAGCAGAATACGTAGCTGAAATTTAAAGACACAAATGTAAATTAAATCATTCATTTCATACATTCATATCACATGCTATATGTTCGACATAAAATTAAACATGATGCGTGAACATGTTATAATGAACTAAAAAATCCCTAAAATTAGTTATTATGCCACGATAATCCAACATACCACAAGTAAGTGTTTAGGTAGGCTAGGTCAAATCCTTGCATGTTATAACGAGACATTCTCAATCGAATGATACACCATAATAACTTTTATTCTTATATCATTCAACCATCGCTTTAATTTAGTCAGGACATTAAATTAACAACTTCCTTTTGTGAGTATGACTCATCATTTCAGAATTCATGAACTTAACTTGATAATTGCCTAGGTAGGCTATGTGAATCTCAAAATACATTCTAAAAACCTATCCGTTAGGAAGTTAACTTTAGTATTAACTCTTATGGACACCCTCCGTAGAGAGAATGAAAACAAAGCCGTCACGAGGCGCCACACGAATCTCACGGTATTGAACTAACAATAGAGTGTGCGGAATATAGTGTCATATATCCCTCTCCCACTCACTATTATAATTTAGGGTTTTCTAATAACTAAGAGTTTCTAAAACTCTATGTTTCTAATCTTTACTTAAATTCTACGGCTAATATAAAATCTAAGTTACTAGTTATAATAAATTATTTGATTTTAACACTTAAAATATAATTTATTATTTAATTTCTAATCTACATAAACTATTTAAATAAATTAGAAATTGTATGTGAAATTACCAAGTTTAAACTATTAAAACTAAATCACATTATTCGGTCCAATTATTATTTAGGCTTTCATCATATTAATCCTAATTAATTGATGGACCTAACTAATCTAATTAAACAATTTAATTATTAGATTAGTTCAATAATGAGAATTACCAAATTTTTACTCCTAAAAGCTAATCTCATTATTTGGTTCAATTCTAATTAAAGTTTTAATGTCATAAAACTTAATTAATAAAAGAACCTAACTAACTTAATTAATTAAACACTTTAATTAATGGGTTAGTTAATTAATGATAATTACCAAGTTTTTACTCCTAAAAACTAATCTCATATTTTGGTCCAAAGATAACTTAGGTGTTAATCATATTAATCCTAATTATTTAATAGACCTGACTAATATAATTAATTAAACACTTCAATTAAAAGATTAGTTAATTAATGAGAATTACCAAGTTTTTACTCCTAAAAACTAATCTTATTATTCAATTGTCATTTATGAGGATGTTTATTATTTTAATCATATTAAAAATTAAACATTTAATCATGGCAATTATATATGATATATTATAATGCAAGTGTAGACACACCTAATCTAGATGACATTCATATGTATAACCATACTTTAATCTATCATAAATCATCATATGAAATAAAATTAAAGCATACATGAATGACCGAGTGACATGAGCTATTTAACTTAAACAACCCTAATTACAATTATAATCCAATGCATTCTTTGGTCTTCAAGTAATCTTCAAGTCGAACTCTTTCTTGTATTGGGTTTACAATCAAGTCAAACTTGATTCCTATTTGTAGTCAACTTTTGTACCAAGGCCCATGCGTTACCCTACCACGTATCCAAGGTCCAAACGAAGCCCAAAACAGCCCTAACACACACGAAGTCGCGGCTTCCAGCAGTAAAGCAGCGTTCACGTAAGGTGCGCGTAGCCCTCGTGCGAGCTGCGCTTTCGTGCATGTTGTTGGCAGTTTGCCCACAGTTTTTTGCTTCAACTTTCTGCACTTTTTTTGGAACAATATTCGACAATATTTCTCAGAAAATTTCAGCAAAAAACGTTCACGAAAAAACCATGGGAACAGCCCCAAGGAGCCGCAGCAGCAGCCAGCACGCGGCCGCTACTACGCGCAAAGGGCTGTTGCCTCTTTTTTTTTTTTTTTTGTACCTTCCGCAATCACGATCTTCTTCGCATCGCAGAATATTGAACAAAAAAAATTAAACAAAAAACAATATACAAACAACCATAAACAATTGGCTTTCCTAAAAACAAGAGACAAATCCTAAAACCCATGACACCATATAATTAACGACCATTCATGCTTTTATCACATACAATCAAAATCATATATAAAAGATATCATACAAACTCTAGATCGTGCCTACACATATCATACATCAAGAATCAAGAATCAAAAAGAAAATCAAGAAAACAAAAGATTGTAATTTTATTTTTCGCTTATATACAAAAACTTCAAAATCTAGGTGTCTGATACCAATTGAAAGGAAGAAAAATCAATTTTATCTTATAAACGCAGCGGAATGGATTTCAAAAATTTTACTTTTACTTAAAAATACTTTTCAATCAAGAAAGAGTTCCTATATATACGCGAATATCAAATTGAAACTACAATTACTTTTTGTTGCGATTTAACTCTCTGACTTCTTAATTCACCACAAAATCTTTCAAGCTATAACCCGCGGTCTGATAATGTGTGTGCGAGCATGTCACAGATAGAGAAATAGAGGAAGTAGAAAAGCAGAGAAGACTTCTTCTTCTCTTGGCAGGCCGCCCACTGTAAGGAAGAGTTAGAAAAAAAAAACTTTTTTCTCTTTTTCCTCTTTTGTGGTGGCCGTTCCTTTCTTTTCTTAGGCTAATTGCATTAGGTCAATTTCCTTGGTAACATATCATATATATACTACTAGGGCTCTAGGGTTTTAATTTGACCAAGTCAAAATAGGATTCTAAATCCTTTTAATTTTGGTCTCTCTAGAGTTTGAACCTGTGACTAGTAAGACAATTAAATAATCATATTATTTAATCAATTCTCTTTAATTAAATTGTGTTACTTTTGTTACACTATTAATTGGACCATCCAATTAATTTATTGTGACCCTCGTTACCAACAACCATAAGGGCTAACAAGAGGATCTAATGGACTCACAGTTTTGAACTCCAATAATACTTAGTAATATTAATTAAACTCTTTAATTAATATTTCATGATTATTAACCTCGGAGTTATTCCACTAAACGTGTTTATACAATCTGTAGTCTCACTGTCCATTGATACAGACTGCACTCTCAGAACTGTAGACGTGTTTATACAATCTGAAGTCTCACTGTCCATTGATATAGCTATTTGTATATAGTGTGATCCTCCACAAGTAGTTCATAGCTGAAGCTGGATCATAATATTCGTTATACCCATCTAGTTATATCTATTCCTTTAAGCACCGTTGATTTTATAATGAACAATTAAATCATGTGTTCCTCACGGAAAAATGAGAGCGCTCATAATCGTTCAAGCCCCGAATCAACCCTTAAGGGAACTACTCATCTACTTCAATCAAGAAAGAGTGGATTCCACTATTGTGTTCATACCTTCCCAGCCATAAGTCAAACCGTAACTTCAAAATACGGAGGTATTGGTCGAGAATACTACATCGACCTTACTCATGGTAAATCAAAAGCTACGATCCAACCTGAAGGAGTCGATAAGACACTCATGATTAAGATCACCTATAAATAGCCATCGTTTGTCGATATATATGAATTTCATCTACTAACGGATCTTGATGGGAGATTTACATAAATTATGGTCCAGTCCTGTATGATCTCATCATATAAGGTGCCTACATTCTCATGTCAACTACATGGGCAGTTTAGGATAAGACCACTGTATAATACCGAATGGACCGCAGTAGTAGATCACACACAAACAAAGTACCTAGCTTTTTTTGCTCTCTACAGACTTTTTAGATTGCATGTTTCAAAATGAATCCTACTATATATGACTTTCATATACTCATTTTGATATTATATCTTACAATCTCGGATGTTACTTGCACAATATAAACGTATAAACTAAAATAAAACACTTTTTATTTGAATGATAAACATTTAACTTTTTGTTTATGTCTAACAACATTTACAATTACAAACTTTAGGGTATAAATCCCAACACTTGTGCACACTCAGAAAGTGCACCAACAATATTTAGGGTTTCTACAAAAAAAATAAAAATAAATGCGTAGTAGGATAATATATACTTAATAAATTATTAGTTGCGTCATTAAAATCTTTTAATATTTCACAAATATGTGTTCAAACATCTCAATGCTAACTATACAAAATTAATACTACTGTAATTATACTGTATAAATCGAACTAATAAATCTCTATATTTATAACTTTCACACAACAATTTATACGTGGAATGGAGTTCTAACGAGTTGAAACATTACGAGAAAATCTAATTTGATGTTTCACATGGGATTTGAAAAACCTAGTCCATTGTTTCATAGTACTAGGATGTTTCCACAAATAATAGACAGCATCTCTAATTGATTTAATATAAGTTTGAAGTGTATGCAAACCAGTTTATACAAACTAGTTTGTACACATAATTTTAAAACATGGCAATCACATTTTCGATAAAAAAATCTACCGCCAAAATAAGGGATACATAATTCATATAATTATCGAATAGCGGCAGTATTATTTGCAGCATTATCAAATCCAATTGCAAAAATTTTATTTTCAATAGAATATTCTTCAAAAATAATTTTCATCATTTTATATATATTATCAGTAGTATGGAATTCATCAAAACCTCTAAATGCAAGAATTCTTTTTTGCAAATCCCATACTTCATCAATATAATGACATGTGACACCTAAATATGAATGTTTTTCCTAATGATTACTCCAGATATCAGTACAAGCAGACACATTACCTACATAATTTTTAAAATATATAACTAAAGCTTTCTTTTTTTTTTCTTTTTTTTATAAATTTCACATATTGCACGTTTAAGAGTATTCCTAGGTACCCTACATGCAGCGGAATTTAAGGCATTATGACAATATTTTAAAAAAACCACTTTTTCACCAAAACTAAACAGTAAATGTTCTATAGCTACCATTTTTGTTAATTCTTCCCTATTACATTGATCACTATATTTAAATAATGGATGGTTAGGAGATGCGTACCTGCCAATTTGTTGTTGTTTGCATGCTCGGGATGCCTTGACTGGATGACTGTTGTTGATATGTTTCCAGTATGAGCCGTATCCTTCAGATTTGTTCCACTTAAACTCCTTGGAATAATAGTTGTAAATTACCACCAATTTCCCTGGTTCTTTCTCCATCTTCTTCATATGAACTTTAAAAAGTTTAGATTTATACTTCCACGAATTAACATCACCCAAATCAGACATATTTTGGGATTGGCTGGTTGTATGGTAAAGAGGGTTAGGATTTTGGGGGGCCTTGAGGAGTGGAACCAGGTTCAGACATATTTAGAGGATGAGTTTCATTACCGAATATTTCTTCCTCAAATTCTTGTTGCTGTAGAAAGTAGTGAGAATTTGCTTCATTGAAGAAATTATCACGTGGCTTTTCTTGAACATTTATATGAGCCTTTCCTCTGCCAGAAACTGACCTTCTGGAAGGATCAGAACTTGCCATTGAAATTTTATAGTTTGAAAAAAAATTAGAATTAAATATGAATGAATAAAATGAAACAATGAATAAATAAGAAAGAAGAATATGAGTAAGAATAAGAGAATAGAGTAAGATAAAGATTGAAAAAAATGTGAATTGTATTGAAGGGGGGGGGGAGTTAAGTTTAGGGTGGAGTACTTTTAAATTTGGGGGGGGGGGGTGTGGAGGGTAGTGAAACGGTTTGTTTTTTTAATTTTGAAAGTAAGGAACGAAGTGAGTTCGCCTTTTCGTTCTAGAACCAGCGTTGGTCATTTTATTAAAACGATCCGGACCGAATTCGTTCGATTCTGTAGATTCTGGTCTGATCAAAATGAATGGGGTCTTCGAGGCGGTATAGAACTAACGTTTTTATCGACGACCATATGGGTGAAGGAGGAGTACTTTTTATAATTTGGGGGGGGGGGGGGGGGGGGGGGGGGGGGTGGGGGGGTGGGGGGGGTGGGGGTGGAGGTAGTGGCAACGGTCTTTTTTTTTTTTAATTTTTTTTAAATGAAAGGAATCGAAACTGACTGTTCTGCCTGTTTCGGTTCTAGAACCAGCGTTTCGGTTCATTTTTATTAAGAACCGGAACCCGGACCGGATGATTCCGGTTCGATTCCTGATTAGATTCCTGGTTCTGATCCTAAATCGAAATCGGGTCTTCCGATTCCGGTATAGAACTGCCTTTTCAGTTCGAACTGAACCATATGGGGCTGAAGATCCAATATACCTATCTTTTTTTTAAAAAAAAAAAAATTTCTCTACCATCTATCTCAAGTCCAAAGTTGTTTTTCATTTTTTATTTTATTTTAAAACTTATTTTTTATGAATTAATTTGGTGGAAATTTACAACTTTTTTATTTTATTTTTTAAATCCATTTTTATTTTTATTTATTATTTTTAACTTGGGGTATTTTAGTCATTTTACTATTTTTAAACGGTCAACATCTATTTTTAACGATCAAACTTAACGAGAGAGAAGGTTAGTGAGTTAATGAAAATTTTAATTTCGAGCGTAATTCATTAAACCTCAGATATATTGAGTGTTATTTACTCTATAATGAATCTTTATGTGATTTTTAACTACCATAATGATGTAAGGATTAAGTTGGGTTTATTAATAATTTAAGAGAGTTTATAAATAATTTGTGTGAAAATAAGTAAATTGATTTTAATAAGGGTACTATTGACATTTTATAACGTGTCTTCAGGTCGGATGATAATGTCAAGAGACTTAATTATTATTATTAGGGACAAAATCATAAATGATCAAAAAATTATAAAAATAATTGTTTTTAACCTAAAAAAATGAAATAATAGTTTTTAGCCATTTTAAAATTGGCAAATTATATTTTAGTCCTAATATATATAGGTTGGTAAAATTTTAATTGAAACCCAAAAAATATTTCCAGCATTTAATTCATTAAATTAAAAAAATATTTTTTCTTTCAAAAGAAAAAATTAAAAAAACCTAAATTGGCTTTTTTTTTCTCTCCCTCTCTCTTTTCGCCTCATAGCCCTCACCCTCTCTTTTCTTCGCTGTTCGATTTCCTCTACCGTTAACCTCGCCGCTGCCGTTAACATCGCTCGATTCTATCTCTAAAATAACCTAGAATCTGAGAAATTTTTTCTCTCTCTCCTCCCTCGCAGCCGCTGACAGACACCCTCCCTCGCCGTCGTTTTCCGTGGACTTTCAAGCTTCCTCGCTGCTGTTCAACCTCGTCTCCGTCGCTGGTGCTGAAACCATAAGAATCCCAGACATTATTTCCCCCTCACCTTCCTTTGGTGCCATTTTCGTCGCCCTCCCTCCCTCACCGCCGAAGAGAAGGACATGTACGAGAGGATATTTGGAGACGAAGAGAAGCTAAAAAAGTTCCTCAAATGGAGAGTTCAGGTCCTTAAGGGCATCAATCTTTTGTATTTCAAGCCTGTGGAGTCAATTCGATTATTCAAGTCACCGATCTCAAAGACATGCCCAAAAGAGAGATTAGAGTTGCCTCTAATTAGATCCTCTCTCTCTTCCAAGACAACTACCCTGAAATGGTTGCTTGCAAGGTACAATATTTTTTCTCTATTTGTAACAATCAATTTGATTTTTTTATATTTAACAACTTTTTTAGTTAATTGATTTCATTATTGTTTTTTTTATTTTTAGATTTTCATCAATTTACCATAGTACTTCAGTATGCTATATTCAATGTTCAGTACGTTCTTGACTCAGCGAACCAAGAGCAAGTTTGTGATCTCTAAGGAAGGAAATATAGCTAAGACACTCTACAAGTCAGTCCTTTTTTTTTATCTTTTCTTTTTTTTGGTTTTACACTTTTTTTGCAATTTTTACTTCGATGTAAGGTTATAACAAGTTCGAGAAGCCCCAGTACGTTTTGTGGGTTTTTTTGTCCGTTTCTTAACTTGAGTAACCACATATGTTATTTTTTTTTTTTATGTGTTCAATCTATTTCAAATTTATGTCCGTTGAACTTTGATTTGAGTTACAAAATTATGTCTTTTTCTTGGTGAACTTCATATATATTATTTTAAGATTCTCTAATGTTGAACAAATTTATAAGGTTTGAGGACATTCCAGTACAGTATGGTGGACTTTGTCGACCCAGCTATTTGAATAATGGTTCCCTAAAACCAGCTTCTGAGTTTAGAATCAAAGGAGGAGAAAAAGTTAACATCCAGATTAAGGGCACTGAGGTTCTATATATATAAATTCATTTCGCCAAAGCTTTTTATGTTAAATTTGTCAAATTTTGATCAACCCCATATTATAAAAACTAAGCTACTATACAAGAATCAAATTGCTTAGATTTATAGATTCCATATATAAAAAATTTGTTAAATTTGTCAAGACATAGCAAACTGACCTGTTGAGGTCTTTCTTGTCATTAGTGGAGTCTCTCTCTCTCTCTCTCTCTCTCTCTCTCTCTCTCTCTCTCTCTCTCTCTCTCTCTCTCTCTCTCTCTCTCTCTCTCTCTCTCTCTGTGTCCATGTATAACTAGCATTAACATCATAAATCTCAGCTGCATTGCGAGTAATAACATCTCTCTTACTCTTTCTTGTTCTTGTTGTTGCTAGATTCACTATGGCAAAACAATCACCAGCTTATTTTTTTAATTTTTGCCTTACAAACCTCTTAATATTTGTTCATGCTCAGGCTTCAGTTAAAATGTAACTCGATAAAAAGAACTTTCTGCTGAATATTAAAAGTGGATTTTCACCATTTGAATCATTTTCATTATGTCTAATTGACCTAGCAGGCCTTATACATAACTGCACAATGATCGATTGAACATGGAGGACCCTGTTACAGCCCCACCAACAAAGTATCCAGTGCTTCAGTTTTCCTGCATCTCTACTATCAGTTTCTTGGAAAGAATCCTCATAACTGCAATTTCAGTGGCAGTGGCATTACCATTTATAAGGATAGATGTAGGTTTCATAATATATATATTTTTTTTCAGTTAAGTACTAAACTTTTGGCATTTATTGGCAAAACAATTGGTGGGATTGTTACAAGCTTTTGACATTTGAAAAGTTTTCGTAAATTTTCTTCCTTTTTTTTTTTTACAGCTATTGGGACCAAAATATATCCATTGTTCTGAAGAAATTTACAAGTATCTAGTATTATAATAAATGCTGCTGAATTAGATAAATGCTTTTTGTGTTTATATGTTTTGAGATGATACTTCTGGTCTATCACTTCTTATTAATAAGAATATAACTGGTTTGTAAACAAAAATGTTACTTAGCATGCCATAATATCCAAGTACAAGCTCCAATTGAATGTCATTATATCTGAAATACTCCGTCTAAATTCCATCACTATGGACTGCTAGTAAGCCAGGACATGACAAATCAAACCACTCATGACTTAAAACAGTGTTGGCATAAAGTGTAGCCATTTATTGATTTTTTAGAAAGTATGGGTTTACTAACATGGACGCACAAGTAGAGACCAATTTCACAAATCACAAAGAATTGTCCTACCATCGTCGTTATAGTCGTCCAGAATTTGTAACTTTCTCGGGTTATGACTCCAAATGATCGTACTTATATCTATGTCATATCATGTGCTGTCAATGTTAAACTTCCAATGTACATGTGTGAACACTGTTAAATTTCTTGACATGCCAAATCGAGCAATTCTCTTTACATATCGTTCGGAGGACAAACATGCAGTTAGTGTCCCTGCACCCTGCTTCAAACTGATTATTCGTCGACCGTCGTATCCTGAAATTGAACTTCTCATGGAGTGCAAATTTACCCAACTCTAACTTAATTTTTTCCTTACTTTCAAAAATCTACCCTTTAAACAAAGGCAAATCTACTGAAGTAGAAACTCCAACATGTGTTGGTTGAATCGAATACTGATCTGCACCGGGCAAAACCCACCGAGACTGAACACCGTCAACTAGAGGATTATATTAAAGAGGTTCTGCTACAGAAGGCCAATCTGTAGATGCACCAACTGGATAACCATCTACATCTGCTCCAACTGGTCGATTGTCTTTGTTGTCCATGCCACCGCCACACTCATCAGAAAAATTCTCAATACTGTTAGTAGTGGTGGGTGACAACGAAATCCCATCATCATCGAATGAATCAGAATGATTACCATATTCAATTTTTTATCCTCATCCATAATCACTGGTGTAAACTCGTGATCTCTATCCGATACAGGAGGAATTAACTCTGAATATCGACTACATCCGCCAGCAACTGAAAACTATATTTCACTAACCTACATTTCACTAACTAACATTTCACTAACCTATATTTCACTAACATACATTTTACTGACATACATTTCATTAACCTACATTTCACTGACATACATTTCACTAACCTATATTTTACTAACCTACGTTTCACTAACATACGTTTCACTAACTAACTTTTCACTAATCTATATTTCACTAACCAACATTTCACTAACATACGTTTCACTAACCTACGTTTCACTAACATACTTTTCATTAATCAACATTTCACTAACCTTCGTTTCACTAACATACATTTCACTAACCAATATTTCACTAACTTACACTTTACTAACATACACTTCACTAACCAACATTTCACTAACCTAACATTTTACTAACTTACATTTCACTAACATACATTTCACTAACCAACATTTTACTAGCATATATTTCACTAACCTACAATTTACTAACATACATGTCACTAACAAATACTAAATATTTCACTAACCTACATTTCACTAACAAACATTTCACTAACATACATTTCACTAATCTACATTTCACTAACCAACATTTCACTAACATACATTTCACTAACCAACATTTCACTAATCTACAGTTTACTAACATACATATCACTAACAATACTAAATATTTCACTAACTAACATTTCACTAACATATATTTCACTAACCTACAGTTTACTAACATACATATCACTAACAATACTAAATATTTCACTAACCTACATTTCACTAACCAACATTTCACTAACATATAGTTCACTAATCTACAGTTTACTAACATACATATCACTAACAAATATTTCACTTACCTACATTTCACTAACAAATATTTCACTAACTAACTTTTCACTAATATATTACATAACTATTAAAATTTCACAAAACTAAACTCTAGTAATCAGTATCACTCAAATTCTTTCAACTATAAAACAAACACAATATACAAATAAAAGAAAAAAGATAAAAAACTTAAAAAATCTATAAAATACATTCTAAATAAAATATAAACAATGTTCATAAATTTACCTTCAATTTTTAAGTTGGTGAAGACAAATAAACGTGATAAAGAAAGATAAATAGATTTTGATTTAAAAAAAAAGACAAAATAAGAAATAATATAATAAGAGAGAGAAATTTTTTTAATGAAAGATATAAAGTTGAAGCAAGAGTGTACGACGGCTAAAGGGAAAGTAAAATTTTTTTAGGTTAAATTGAATAGTTTTTTTTGTAATTTTCATTTTTACGAATTTTTTTAAAATTATTCAAAAAGTGGGTGGTTGAAGGTTATTTATGTTATTTTTTTTTCTAATTGGTTAAAAATGATTATTTTTACATCTGCAATTAAAAATAATTTTATCAATACTTTTAAAGTCATTTTTAATAATTTTTACTTATTATTATTATTATTATTATTTAACCTATTAGCCTATTACAATTAATTTAGAATTTTGGTAAGAGTAAGTGTTGAGTTACCATCAAGACACGTTAGTAATAACACTTACCCTCACCAAAATTCTCTTGACATTATCCTTACATCATCCGACCCGAAAGCCTATTATTATTATTATTATTATTATTAAGTCTTGACATTATCATCCGACCCGAAAGCCCATCTATTCTAAAAACCTCATTTCTCCGAGTCACGAGCCAGTGAGCAGAGACCACAACATTGAACAATACTAACAGATCACCATTTTCTGCGGCTAGGTTTGTTTCTGCAGACAATGGGTTATTCAAAGCAGCAGTTGCTTGCTCTTTTACAGGTTTTTTCTTTCGTGTTCCTCTCTTTGTTTCAGTACTCGTTCTTTTATTTTTAACTCTATTTGATGATTCTGATTCAAATTTTTGATCTGGGTTCCTTTTATTTCGCTTTAGTATCAATTTGGCATGGTTGGTCTTAAGGGTCGTGTGATATGGGTTAGATATGTAATTAGAATATGAAGTGGTGTTGTAAGTTAGCCTCCTGTTTAGATTTTTACTAGTTAATTATATACGAAATTTTGTTTTTAGTTATAAACCATGGTAGTGTAATGAGGTCATTATATTTCAATTTGGTGTCAGTTTGACTCTGGTGCTGATATCCTGCCCCATTTTATCCATTTAAGCTTCATTCTTTTACGGTTGACACAAGCTAGCGAAATTTTGTCAGTGTTCAGTATTGATTATCAATAAATAAATAAAGTTGCATTTTTCTCATGGTATTTGCATTAAGCAATTGCTTGATATTTGTTGTTGCTGTCACCCAATCATCTTTTCATGATATGGGTTCCTTAAGACTTTAACAAAATCACGGTAATTGTTTTCTGCATTTAGCCCTGATTTATTTATTTCCGTCTGGCATGCTTTGTATGAAACAAAGATATTTAATGAAGACATGTACAGTTGAAGTCGAGACATCTATCCCTTGCAGTTGTTGGTGGTATTGGTTTTGCTTTTATCAAATAGTGAGAAATTTTTTTTTTCATGAAAAACTGATAAGACATGCTTTCATCAGAATATAGTAATATTCCGTTGAGTAAACAAATTTTGTTCTATAATAACATGCATTTGTGTCCAGACTCTTCTTGGTTAATTGTAGCTGATATTCTTTTGTTATTTTTGTTATTTTTTAATATATTCTTGTACTTATATGCATATTTGGATCTTTTAGGACCTTCAAATTGAATTTTCCCAGTGTGAACATCCTGTTGTTATGACGGTGGAAGATCAGGTAAAATAAGAATGCAGAATTTGGCATACATATCTCTCTTATTCATAGATATAAAATGTATCTATATCCTGAAGCATAGGCATTGCTTTCCTTTTAGGGAAAATATGTTGGCAGTATGGAAGGCAGACTTTGTAAAAACTTGTTCATGAAGGTATGGCATTAAACTTGATTACTGATGTGAGACTTTTATTTGCATATTGTTTACTATGTTCTACTTCTCTGTTCTCTTTATTGCCCAATGATTTTCGATGCTCTTATTTACAGGACAAGAAACATAGGTTCTATATTGTTTCTGCTCTAGCAGATACAAAGGTAGATATGAAAGGTAAGTATCACGTTATCCAAGTTTAAATGGGCATGCTTAGGCGTTAGAGGTGTACAGTTTTTTTTTTTTTTTATGTCACATTTTTGGTTTTGTTATGAATTGTTAACAATTTCCTTTTCGATCTTTGCGGCTTCATATCTGAGCAGTTTTGTCCCAAAGACTTGGTCTGGGTAAGGGAGGCTTGAGGATGGCTCCTGAGGAGGCATTGATTGAGATACTTCAGGTGAGTACTTCGCTTTAATATAACTCTCCCCACCTTTTAAGTGCTACATACCATCATTTTACAAATGGCTTAACTTTCCATCATTAAGAGCCTATTACGGGCATACACTTTCTACTTCTAACTAGGATTATGTAAGCATTAAATTGTTTAGCCACCTTTTAACTAAATAAAGATAAAGAAGAATTTAGACAAACCAAAGCCGGCCTTTTCCATTTGGTTTTTTATTGTTATCCCTTCAACTTTGAGCGTAGGAAATTAGAGCATTATAAGTTCATATACTCGTAGTAGCATAGATATTGTGTTGTACTTTTATTGGTAGATCATTGAGTTGTCCTGGACATTCCCACATTAAGTTGTAGAAGTTGACAAATATTTGGCTGGTTCAGTTTGAGTAATGATACAATTTGGTTTAAATTGATTAACTTGGTTTGGTAAATGTTTTTTTTTTTTGGACAGTTCTATAGGTTTTGAAATTTTCTTATTCAGACACATGTTTGTGCAATTATGTGTGAATATGTTTATATGTACATTAATGGTATGAGAGTTGGAATTATCCTCGTGCAACATTTTGGGAAATTGCTTTGTATTGTGGGATCTATTAGAGTTATTTTGTTCTTTGGATCTGTCTTCTTATAGCGTTATCTCATGTACATGCATGAAAGTTTTCTCCATGTGTCATGACAACTATCAACTTTGCAATTGTGTTGCTACGGTGAGAGATGTCAAATCTAATAGACCTCAATAGAAAGGAGTTGAATACATGGGGCCTATGTTTTTACTCTTTTTTTTTATTATTAATTTAAATTGATGGATTTACTTTGATTTGCTTTGTAGATATGTTCTTGTTTCATCCAATTTATTTTAAGCTAGATTTGTACTTTTGAAATATATAATTTTCCAAGAATCAATAGAGGTCCTCTCTCATTAGTTATGCTTATTTCTTGGGAACATTTTTCTAAAAAAATATGTTATTTTGGGACTCATAAGGCTATCTCCAATGGGTCTCTTATTTTTTTAATCAAAATAGAGATCCAGAATGAAATATTTTGAGAATATTCTATCTCCATAAATTTATAACTCCAATCGTACTCCATTTTACAATCTTTAAAAAATAAAATATTATTTTTTTTTTTACTTTATAAATTATTTTTTCTAACTTTTTTAGTTTTTACTCTCATAATATATTTATACTTAGTTATTTTACATGTAATAATTTAATTTTAAATAAAATAATTATTAAATTATTAATTAATAAATAGATGTAATAAATGAAAATTTTAAAAATAATTAAAATATAGTGAATATTATACTCACTTGAAAGGTCTCAACAAAATATTTCTAATGATATAATTTTTATGCTAATTACATTTATAAATAAAAAGTTATAATAAGTTAATTGAATTTAATTAATTGAAAAAGTAATGGAGATTGGAATAATGGATCTCCAAATTGAGAGATCCGTTTACCAATCTCCATTTGAAATTTTTTGGGAATAACAATATAGAGATCCATTGGAGAGGTTTTGGTCTTCAATTTAAAGAAATAAAGACCCATTGGAGATGGCCTAAGAGACTATTGTTAGGAAACCATAAGTCACTTTTGGGATATAACGATTTCTTTCTTTCTACCCCTAGTCAACTTGTGGGTTTGGGAGAGGCAAGTAGAGTCTATTTTTTTTATGAGAAACAAAAAAATTGTATTACTAGAATGGAGTATACAAGCGGAAAAAAAAAACAAGTTGATATAAAAGTAGGTATTTGTTTTTCCTTTCATAAAAAAAATAAAATAAAAAAAACTTATTTTCCTTAATTTTTTGAATAGTTTAAAATTACTTCAGCACTTATTTGCCACTTTGGACAAAAATACCCTAATTTCATATCAGCGCTCAGTATCAGACCATTAAGTCTTGCATCTTAATAAGTTTTGAAGGTATACAGTAAGTGTTGAGGGGATGAATATAAGTCTTTAAGGCATAAATAAGTTTTGAAAGTATAAATGAGTCTCACAGCCAACAAGTCTTGAAGGTACAAAATAAGTTTCGAAAGTGTACAATAAGTTTTGATGACACAAAATAAGTCTTGAAGATGCAAATAAGGGTTCTTGTTTTTTCCTTTTAACATTTAACGAGTCTGAATTGGACCTATTAAGTTGTTTTTTTTAAGGGTGAATTGCACTAAGGTACCCTGACTTTATTCGTAATTACACGCATAATGCCAGTTTACCGTTTATTACACTAAAATACGCTTGACCATGTTGACAACCGTTAACTTAACGGTGATCTTAACGTGGGAAGGGTATAAATGTCATTTTAGCAATTAAATTTTTTTTAAAAAAAATGGATGGAGGATATCAAATCTCTCATCCATTAAACAATCTCAACCATTAACAAACATAAATAAAAAAATAATTTTTTTTTTCAAAAATCTAGATCTCTTCCCATTTGTCTTCAAAATCAAACTTAAAAAAAAAAAAAAAAGCTCCATCAGATGCGATGGAGCAGAAGGTTCCATCACAGATCTGCGTGGAGCTTTCTGCTCCATCGCAATAATGGAGGCGATGGAGTAGCTGCTCCATCTTTTATTTTTTATTTTTTTAATTTGATTTGGATTGTTATTTTTTTGTGTGGAATTTGATTGAAGAATATGGATTATTTGTTGTGGAATTATGTTTTTGTGAGAGAAAACATTTTGGGTGGAATTTTGTTTTTGTGAGAGAAATTTTTGGGTGAAATTTGTTTATGGAAGATTGAAGGAGATGGGATGATTTTTTTTTTTTTTTTTGGGTGGAATTTTGTTTTTGTGAGAAAAAATTTTGGGTGAAAGATTGAAGGAGATGGGATTATTTTCTTTGAGTGGAATTTTGTTTTTGTGAGAGAAATTTTTGGGTGGAATTTGTTTGTGGAAGGTTGATGAAGATTGAAGGAGATGAGATTTTTTTCTTTAATAATTTTTTATAAAAATCAGTTTTATTAAAGAGGAAATTATTTTTTTTATTAAATAAGTATAATAATTAAAAAAATTAATATTTGAAATTGTTGAAGGGCAAATAGGTCTTTTACCCTTCTCAGTGTTGAAACCACCGTTAAATTAACGGTGGTCAACGTGGTCAAGGGTACTTCAGTGTAATAAACAGTAACCTGGCATTATGCATATAATTATGGATAAAGTCGATGTACTTTAGGGCAATTCACTCCTTTTTTTTAAGTGTCAAACAACTTAAAAATATAAAAAATACAATTGAAATGAAAAAGTAAATAATCCTGACTTTTCACTTAATTCCAATAACTGGATTATATTTAAAATATTTTCTTCCTAAATATCCTCCTAAAATATAATATATTTCCAATTTACCATAATTTACGTAGTACAGTTTTTTATTTTAACCCATTACTTATGATAACCAACTTAAAAAAAATTGTCCATATTGATATTATTAGATCTTCAATTTTTTTTGTAAAACCAATAAAAACCAATTTTATATTATTTATCATGTTTTAATCATGAATAAAATATTATCAATATTTACATAAAAATAGTTTAGGATTTGTTAAATTAGTTATATTTAGTTGTTTGTATCATATCAAATAAAAATACATAACAACTAAATACTAATTAGGGTGTAAATATCAAATTATTTGTTTCAAATATTTTTATCTTTAAATTACAAACAAGTTGACACTATATTCTGGGGTGAGGAAAAAAAAAACCAACATGTTTTTCAGGCTTAAGGTTTCAGTTCCCATTCAGCCTTCAGTTTAATTCAGACTGTTCAGTCTTCAGACAAAAAACAAACAACCCCTTAGTCTTTAAGACACAAAATAAGCCTTGAAGATATAAAAAAAATAATTCGCGACAACTAAAAAATAAGTGTTGCTATAAACTATAAACAATGTTTATACATAATGTTTATTACTAAAACACAAAATAATGCAATTTTCAGTTTCAACAACATACATTAATATAAAATATATAGAGGTGATGCATGGTTTTAAAGGTGAAAACAAGTCTAGTTGACAAAGTTAGATCTTGTTGGGTTCGTTCAAAGAGTAATTAGTCTTGTTTGGTCTTTGGTAGATTTTGTTAGGTTTGGTCGCATGGATTTGATGATTTTCAAATGAGAAAATAAAATTTTGTAGCTAAATGTCTTTAAGAGTAAAAGAATGAAGTGAAGAGAGAAAAAATTGAGAAGAATGAGAGAGGAATTCTTGTTATGAAAGGACATTTTTGTCCTCAAACCTCAGTTAAGTGATTTATTAACTTAAGTTATTGTGTTAGTGATGTTCTTAAAATAAAAGAAATGGTGACATTTCCCTCAATTTCCTATATATATATATATATGTATATATATAATAAAATGATATTGGTTGGCTCAAAACTTTTATACTAGGAGTGGTAATTAGAGTCTAATGTCACTTGATTATTCTTTGTTAATAGTTTTCTTCATCTAGAAATTGTCCATCATGTTGTATTAGTATTAAATTATAGTTAATAGAAGGGCGGCCCCATTATAGACAGTAGGGCAGCTGGATAGATAGAAACAGCACTTTTAAGGAGTCCTACTGAAACCAAGAAATATATAGGCCTGCCTGCCATTGACACCAGAATAAATGGAGTTTTCCGAAAAAACCTACTAGTGGAGGAAGACCTCCTATAATTTTCTTTTATGATTGATCGGTATAAAAATCAACTCTTCTGAATTGGATTAGTTTTTCCTCAACAAATAAGTGCTTGGACCAATAAAATCCAACAAAAAAGAGGAAAAGAGTATTAAAAGTCTTGAAAGGGGAATTTCATTTCTTGAATCTTCAAAAAGAATACTTTGTTTAAGTTTCGGTATGAGCAATGTTATGGATTGTGAATCGGGATCTTTGCTAAAGGGTGTTTATCTGTATGTAAATCATATATATACCACATGACTTGTGATAAAAGAAAAAAATTCTGCTCGGATACGGATGAATGAAAAACATAATGAAATTTGAATCACTAAAAAAAGAGAGGGTAGGAGAAATAGTTAGGGAGTAGTATCGGCCTTTTTTTGGGAATAGAGGGACTTGAACCCTCATGATTTCTAACTATGTAATTGACTTGGCGGGAAAACTCATTATGTTGTAAAATATACACTTATGGATTGTCATGAATATATCATTTTTTGATGTTGTTCACATGTTTGCTACTGTTCAAGGTGCCATTGGGAAGTGTTACTCCATTTGCACTGGTGAACGAATCAGCAAGGTATGCAATGATTTTTCATTTACGTGGTCTTCAAAGAACGTTTCCCTTATCGATTTTAATTTGTCCAAAACATATAAATTCTTTCCATAAATTAAAAAGTTATTTTCTTTTGTTCTTTTTATGCTTTTAATCTTATGCCACTTCTTGTTGGTGGTCGGGTGTCAATAGTGTTTGTTTAAGTTTTAATAATATAATTTTGCTATATGTTTATAAAGACAAAATCTTGGCAGTTTTATTTATGTTTTACCTTTTTTTTTTCCTTCAATTTATATCAGTATACCATGTCGTATAATTAGGAAGGTACATAAGGTTTCTTTTTTTGTTGGTTGTCTTTCCTCTTAATTATTGAATAGCTTGATTTCTCATGATTATAAACGCTGAGTCTTGGAGAAAGATAGTTGTCAGTTTGTACAAAAGACAAATGAAAAGGCGCACTATTCTTACATCTTGTAATTTGGAAAATTCCAAAAATATAAGTTGGAGCCCTAGTCCTTTTGATAATTGAGTGTGTAGAAAGAATATTCGGTCTAATACCATGGAGCGAAAGATATGGACTTCTATTTCTTCACTCTACAAATGAGGAAATTGGCTTCAAATAAATGTCCTCTTTATGCTCTTGAGCTCATTCTCTTTGTTCTTTTCTGGTAACAGTTAAACTTAATGATACCAACTGTTTCTTAAAATTAAAGCAATCTACCAAGCAACCCATTTTTTGAAGTTATATTGATATTATGGTCATCATCATCTTTCTAGTTGATGTTGGCACTAATTAACTGTATTTATAATAATTCAACCACATGTTCCTATACATTTTGAACTTGGGACTAAAGCTTGAATCAAGTAGAGAAGTTAATGTTTATTGACTGTCAGTGGTATTAATCTACTCAAAAAGTCACTTACGATTTACAGTCAACAAACTGATGTTACTTATAATATTCCTAATATTCCTATTTATCTTTCAAACTTATGTTTTCTTTTTGAAGAGATGTCTCTCTCCTGTTGGATAAAGGAATCAAAACTCAGGAGCGATGCATCTTCCACCCACTGTCTAATGACATGTCAATCTGTAAGTGGAAAGGGTTCTGCAGGCCAAGACTTTTTATTTATTTATTTTTTGTTGTTTTTTCAATCATTGTTGTTGTAGAGGCTTCCCTTTCAAAGCTCAAGATGCTGCTTTTGTTTCTATTAATACTAACCATTTTAATGTGCCTTGCATGGGATTAAGGTTATTATTTGTATCTTGAATTTTATAACATTATTGCATATTGTTGCTTAATATATGGGGCAAGATTGACAGACACATGATTTGATACAAATTGTTTCACAATTTTTCAGCCTTTATATGATATTTTATTGGTGAAAAAATATACTCATATTAATAATTAATTCACACATTGGAATTATACACTCTCTCTTTTTCTCTCTCCTCCCTCTCCCCTCTCATCTCTCTCAAGACAGGTCATGGCACTGTTAGAGAGATTTTGATTGTTGGATACAATTTTACAATTTAGCATAACATGACACTTGGTCGCATAGAGAGTTTCTGGAGATGGGCATCCTAAAATTGATGATGGGGATTTATTTGGACCAGGGACTAAGTTTTGGGCAATAATAGAATTGAAGATGAGGGGCAAAACTTGGTGCAAGCTCAGTGGTTCCGAGGAGGTGCCTCCTTATAAAATTATTAGAATTAAAGATTCTGCTAGGATAGTTGGAACTTGGAAGGGAAATTGATAATGTAAAACAAGATGGATCATCCTCTGTATATTTTCCTTTCAAAAATGTATTCAAGAAATAATTATTTGTAGGAATTGAGCATATGTACTGAAAAGCATCTTGGACTCTTTAGATTTTCATGGATGATAAAATTGTCTCTTGTTTGTGGTCACTTAGGAGAGAGAAGAGATGAGTGAGAGAGACACAGGAGAATGGTGTAGAAGGAGCAAGTGTACGGTTCCAATGTGTTAGAATCATTATTCTTAGAATAGGAATTAATCTTGACTGTTAAAGATCTAAAGGTTGAAAAATGGTGTTAAACCTTGTGTCTGTTGATCCTGCTCCATTATATATGAGTTTTAGATACTTAACAGTTAACAGGAGTTATAAGAATTTTAGAGCTTGTACACAAATTATCAGCTATTGTTTCAAGAGGGAACTAAACTAAAATTATTATGACAAAGGGTAGAAATAGGTTATAATTTCAAGTTTGGAAATAAGGACAGGAACTGTTTGGCTTAGGTTGGTTCTTTTAATTATAAATGGTAAAATAATTATGACATGAAAGAATAGTTTGAACTTTAATAAAAATAGAAGAATTTGTAGGTTTAATTTTTGTGAATCTTCAGAGAGAATTTAGTAAGTATTACCAGTACTTATGTTTCTATAATTGTCTTTTATAGAAACATATTGTCTTACAATTTGAAGTTTGGAAATAAGAACAGGAACTGATTGGGGTTAGGTTGTTTCTTTTAATTATAAAAGTAAAATAATGATGATATAAAAGAGTAGTTTGACTTTAATAAAAATGGAAAGACAAATGTAGTTTTTAATTGTGTGAATCTTCAGAGAGAATTTAGTAAGTGTTAGCAGTGCTTATGTTTCTATAATTTTCTTATATACCTGGCATAGCACCATGTTTACACTTTATTAGAGTTCTGACGATGCAAACACTGTCTGGCAACTCTGAAACTTTTATTTGTGTGGTTAGAATTGCAAAACAGTTGTGAAGTATGATATGTCTCTTGCCCAGTTATAGATGCAAACAGTGTCAAAAATGAAATTTCTTTAATTATTATTGGTTCTTATTGCACCCGCATAAGCCTATAGATCACTTGCTTCATTGATTAACATGCTCTCTTGTAATTGTTATTGTTCTTTTCGATTCACATTACATGCTGAGGTGCTGTCTTGATTAATTCTAAACATTGTTTTATAAGATGACCTCTGATGTGTCACATATCATTGTTCCCAGCTCTTAACTCTGATGGTCTTGACACATTTCTTAAATCCACTGGGAGAGATCCATCCTACATTGACCTAGAGGTTAGTAGGAGTTTAATTTTCGCTGTCTAGTTATCGAACGGTTCTTATCAGATTATTCAATTCAATATTTATATTTCTTGTAGGCTAACCCCACAGTAGGGAAGGATCAGCCTCCTGACCTGGCTGCTTTTGTCCCATCTGGGTCTACAGTTTTACCAGATCCTCCTGAACAAGCAGTTTCCGTGCAAAGTGCTAGTGGAAATCATGACATTGCAAATAGTAAACCCAAGGCTGTGGCAGGTAATTTGGTTGTGGCAATGTGACTATACCATTCAGTAACAGCTTATGTAATAATGATAATGACACTGCTGGTCTTTTCATCGGATTCTATTTTCATGTGAGAAGGGACACTTTTTTTACAGTTCATATGTTGATGTGGAGTTTTATTTTCTATATTGTGTCTGTTGAGATTTTAAAACTGTGGTTTTATCCTTTTCTTTTTTTCTGATTTAGAGAAAACTGTAAAGCCATCCAATAATGTGCATAGTGTTACTCATAAGTCGGCCAATGCTTTAAAACCATCAAGCTGCTTCACAGATGCTGAGAAATTCGTGGAAGAGATTATGGATAGAATATCTGCTCGAGTACTCACAGAAGTAAGAAAAAGATAATGTTTTTTTGTGTCTCAACCTAATTGCTAATCTTTGGATAACCTTAAGAAATTGATTTATGCAGACCAAGGAGGACTCTATCAAGCAAAATGGGGAAGAGCTTGGAACTGAGATTGCAGATAGATTAAGAAAATGCTGTTGCTCAGAATTGAAGAACCTTGCTGTGAGTATCTATATACTGCTGAACTTCATTCTTTTCAAACTTTTTCTACCCTAAGAAGAACACTTAAATGTATTAACAGTTTAATTTATAGTTCATGTCCAGTGTTTAGTATGATCAATCAATTGGAACCTTGAGTGGTAAGACCTTTGTTTTCTCACCAAGAGGGATCACCTACTTAAGATATTATATCCCATGATTTCTTTTTCACTAAGGATATGGGTCTGATGGTATTTTCTTCTTTGTATGTTTGGTTTGGATGGTATTTTATTTTATGTCTTACAAGGGCGAGTTTATTGCAGACCATATTCTGGAACACGGCATATACAGAAGGGTTTCACGCTGGTAAAGCATCTTCATTGAGATAATGTTCCAGAACATGGCATATACCGAGGGGTTTTATGTCTTATTCCCTTTAATATCGTCCTCTTTTTCATTAGAAAGAAATTAGAATATTAAACGTTATTTTATTTTTTTTATTAGTTATATTTGTTAGAAACATATGGAAAGAAATGACCCTAAGATGTATCCGGGTAGTGTTGGGCAAATCTATAATTATTATAAAGCTGAATTGAACCCATTATAATCCACTATACTGTATAATTACAGAATGGAATCTTATTATGATTATTATTTAACCCTTAAATTAGAAGTAGAATAATTAGATAACACTTTTGTAACTATACAAATGCAGTAAAGTAGCATGACACTTCACACCATCTACTTTCAAATCATTACATGTATTCATGCATAAATCATTTGGTTTCAAACATATATATTCTTAAAGCAAGAGTGCAAAATTTTTTTGATAATCTTTTTAAAGCAATTTCACGAATCTTAAACAATTAGGGAGATACATAAAAATTCATAGTTTCTGCACAATAATTGTACAAGCATAGTATCTTTATTGGAAGTTTGTCATTTAAGCTCAAAAATAAAATCTATTCAATCATTGCAAAGCACAAACATCAATGCATTTACTAAGAATTTAGAAATCTAGTAGCATCTAATGGTTTTGTAAGTAAACTAGCTTGACACATATTCTGGGGAGATCACTTTGTTTTCAACCAACTCCGAGACAAATATCAATGTCCTTTATTCTAGAATGTTGAACATGAGCTTTGAAAATATTATTGGCACTTGTATTATAAACAACATACCTTACTCGATACCATAGTCCTCCAACATTTGTTTAATCCAAAGCATTTATGTACAAGCACTGCCGACTGCAATATACTCAGCCTCTGCAATTGATAAGGAGATTTAACGTTTGTTACAGAGCCAAGATACAAAATTGTTTTCGAAGTAGAAGTGACCACCAATTGTAGGGTCTGTTTGGTTTAGCTTCTAGATAAGTTAAAAGTAATAATTCAATAAATTGTAGTTAAAAAAACCATTTGATAAACCTTTTGAAAGTAGTTTATTAGAGAATTTAGCCCACATTTACATTAAGCTGACCGAATTCTACTTCGGCTTTTAATTTAACAGGAAAGTTTATCATCCTTTTTAATGATTTTTTCATTTGGATTAAATTATCCCTAATTTTATCTTAAAATTACAAATAACACTAACCCTAAATATTATGTTTTTTTTTAATCTTATTGCAAATCATCCTCCTTTCATCCTAATCTCCCCCTTTCACTCTCCGTGCTTACCGCCAAAGCAGTCTCTATTTGCATAATCTTCTTAAAGTACTGGTGTTGCTCTATTTTTGATTTACTTGGTTGTTGCTCATTATATATTTGGATGGTTCTTATTGTTGATTCGAGATGGGTTGATGGGTTGGTTGTTTTTGGTTTTTGCCTTAGTTTATAGCTTTTCTGTTGGTCTCATTGACGGTTTTTACTATGATATCCATTTTGTTCATTTTACATTTTCACAGCAGATCAACCATATAGTTTATCAAACACCTTAATACAACTTTTCAAAGTCACATTACTTCTAAAAATATAATATACCAAACACTCAACAGTTTTTTCCTTCAACGCAGCTCTAACTATAGCTATTTTTTTCCACAAAACAACTATACCAAACTGGCCCGTACTCTTTCGATCATCAAAATTCCTACTCAATCAGCATCACTAAATCCAATAAGATTAGAAGTAATGTCAAAAGAGTACAAATTCTAAATTTAGATGTCTCATTGACATAGATAATAAATCTTTTTACAATTGGAAGATGAGACTTTGTAGATCTGCTTGACACTTAGCACACAAATCAACACTCAAAGAAATATTAGGCTTACCAGCGGTAAGATAAAGCAAACTACCTATCATACTTCTATAAAGGCTTTAATATACACTATTTCCACATTCATCTTTGCTTAAATTAAGAGTGGTGCTCATACGACTCTTAAATTGACTTAATTAAGCAAAGTCTAGAAATTTACCAAAACAAAAATATATATAAAAAAAAAGAGACAAATTTGAATTATTGACAAATTCTAAAACTTTCCTAAGTGAACTTAACAAAACAAATCATACTGAAATCGAAAATTCATTCTAAAAGTTATTAAGATCCGATAATATTGTAAAAAAATAATTAATTGAAAAACGAAGGCCTAAATGACTGTATTTGGGAAAATTGTTGCGCAACAGAGGCTTTAACTAGTGATTATTGTAGAGCTTATCGAGAAGATTCCAACAACTTATTATGAGTCCAAATCTAACATACTTTGCCCTTTCCGTGAACCTCCAAAAGTGTTCTACATTATTTTTGGTACTACAAAAGTGAAGAGAACAAAAATACTTGAGTAAATAACGTCTATCTCCCTTGAGGTTTGCTCAATTATAACCGGAGTCAACTTTTGAGTTTATTGATAAAGAACTCCCTTCTCATTAGTTAACTTTTGGGTTTATTGACAAAGATCTTTCCTTCCGTTAGTTAACTTTTGGGTTTTTAGATAAAGACCTTCTCTGATCAACTGTTATATTTGACCAAATTTTACTAAGGGAGGGGAGGTGTTTGTCAATAAACAATTGTAGTTGATAAAATCTCAAGGGAGGTCGATGCAATTAGCTCAAAATACTTTCCTTGACTATTTTTTGGCCCATCTTTTTGGTTCTCTTTCTTCTTTATATCTCTTTCTCTCTCCTTAATAGCTCACGCATCTCACTTTCTCTCTAAAATATTAATATATGAGTAATGTTAACTGCGGTCGCCTAAAATAGCCAATCGCTCCTTACAGAGCGGCAAGTGTTGCTTTTCACTTTTTTTTTAATTTTTTTTTTCAAATTTTATGAATAATTTTATTTTAGTCCCTTATGTTTGTATTTATAGTTCCATTACCACTAATTAATATAAAATGTATAAATTCAATCCATATGACCAAAATTTAAATTTTTAAATAAAAATAAAATTAAAAGTTAATTGGTTTATCCATAATAATAGGATATTAATATTAAAAAATGTATTTATCCTCCTACTTGTAACACATACTATTATAATATGTATTGACAAATATTTTTTTTTATATATATAGCTAATTAAATATAAAAATATATATTTTTATTAAAAAAAATCGCAACCAAAGGATGTGACGTCTTCCTGGCTTCCTCTATAAAGGCTACCTATTTTTTTTATAAATAATTTTGTTTTTTTATTTTTAATTATATAAAATAATAAATATGACAATAATTTTGATAATTTTTTTAATTATTTTTATTTAATAATTTTAATTATTATCAATTTTGTCAAATGTCTTACCTTGTTAGTTGAAACTTCACAAGTTCTCTCAACTCATCAGGGTTCAAACCTTGATATTATAAATATTGTCCTACAATTGCCCATAAAATTGTAATAAGTGTAGGGATACCTCTTCTAATGTTGAAGTATACTTCTTTTGATTTAGAATTAAGATATCTTGAAAGCACTATAGAGTTTGATTTCAGTAAATCTCAACAACCAGGTGTCAAATTTAAAAATATATATTTTTAATTTTTATTCTTACTTTTAATTTTAATTTTTTATAAAAGTTAATTTTGAATTTCATTTAAGTTCGAGCATTAAAATTTTGGTCATACGGATTAAATTAATAAGTTTATGATAATTTAGTAGTTATGAGAACTAAAAATATTTATATTTTTTTATATTTAATTAGATACATATAAAATATATATATATATTTGTCAATACATATTATAATAGTATGTGTTATAAGTAGAAAAAACAAGTATATCTTTTAATATTAATATCCTATTATTATAGATAAATTAATTAATTTTAAATTTTATTTTTATTTAACTATTTAGATTAAATTGATACATTTATATTAATTAATAATAATGTAACTAAAAATACAAACATGAGTTATAAAATTTGAAATAAAAAAAGTGACGAGGGAAACTTGTTGCTCCGTAAAGAACGACTGCAGCTATGCAGTTGCAAGGCTCTCTTCAATGCATAAACTCAAAACCACCAAATCCACTACTATTGTACAAAGTTTCTTACTTACTTTTGTGGATTAAAATTTAAAAAATTTATAACTTCACAAGATTTTATTATTAAAAAATAAACTAAAGTCTCCACAACCAAACTGAGACCTACATACAAGTCTTGAGTTGGCCAAGACTTATTATTAAGCAAGTTGTCGATTATTTGAGTGCAAAATAAAATTGAAAATGACCGGATCTAGTTGTTTATTTCATTTTGGCTTCCAAGTTCAAATTACAATAACAAACAAACACAATAAGAAAATAAATAAGACCAATTTAAAAACAATTTAATATATATTATTTAATTTTAATTTTTTTTACTTTAATCCTCTAAATATTTTATTTTATTATCTTGGTCCCTTCAAATATAATTTTCTGATTTCACCCCACATGTAATGTTTTTTTAATAATAATTATAGGACGAATTGCAATGAAGTATCTTGGCCTTTGGTCATATTGTAACATAATCGTAAATTTAACCTTATTACATGTTAGTACCCTTGACTAACTGGTTGATCATTAGAACTGACGTCAACCAATAGGCAGAAGGATAATGTTATATGTCAAATTATACCATGCCCAAACAAGCCCAAAAATGTGAAAATAATTGAAAAATGCCCAACAGACGAAAGAAGCCAATGGGTCGCTGCTTAGCAAAATGAGCCCCGACCTAATAACCATGAAGGAAAAAGCTCTATATACAAATGACAAAGGAGTCAAGTACCGCTCTTCGCTAGCTATCTGGTCACAGAATGAAACGGCTTCAGCTCGCAGCTCGAAGCCTCAATCAAAGGAATAATCCCAAAGATATAGGGATTGCATTCGGTCAACTAGTAGACTCCCAATCAAACTAAAATTCCTTAGTCTCGGCAATTGTATTCAATAAAAATCACGACTGTTAGGGATAGAATTTCGTCCCTAAATTATGTAATTAGAGTTCATGTAAAATAGGATGATTGCATCCCCTTCAAACTATAAAAGGGATGGGTTATTAATGTTACAAGGGTGACCAACTTTTCTAGAAAAAGCATACATAAGCGAGCTACGCAATTACACTCAGCAAGCTCAACTCGAATATGAAAAACAATGGATGTAAGCATTCTTATAAGTCGAATCACTTTAAAAATCTCTGAGTTTATCTTTTTATCTCTTTTAATCCCTCAAATCACACATAATCACCTTGAATTTTCGTTGACCAAATTTACACGTCAACAGATAATATGATTATTTTACCTTTTTTTTTAAAAAAAAAATTAATAAAATAAAATTGGATCTTCACCGTTCATCAATCTCGATAGACAGTGGAGATCATATTGAAATTTTTTTTTAAATAATTCTTTTTATAAAAAAGACCAATTAAGAAAATAAAAATAAAAAATAAAAATGTCAGATTGGATCTCCACCACCAAGAACACAAAAAAGAAATTTAACATAAAAATAATTTTTTCCATTTTTTTAATTATTCGATTTTGATGGACGATGTTAATCCATTTAAAAAAAATTATTTTTTTATTTTTAATTTAATTTGATTTTTTAATCAGGTGTAATTATGTTATTTTATACATATATATATATATATGGTCAAACCATTATTTTTTTATTAGGTCAACTAATGATAGGATACTAATATATAATTAAGATTAAATTCATAATTTCTCTATAATATGATCAAATGTTAGAATACTTCATTACAATTGGCCCATAATAATATCCGGATCATGTTTCTTGTTTGATACGTTGGCCTCTATACTATTTAGATATGTTTTCTCTTTCTTTTTTGGGTTTTGAACAGAAGAAGATTTCCATGTGGAAGAAAGTAAAGAAACCAAACCTACTGATTTAGTGATATTTACAAAAAGTCAGCAGGAATTCATTTTATTTTCAAATTTTTTTATACCTTTTATTTGAATGATTTGTTCATGAATATTTATCTACGCTTGTTGTATACCAACATACCCCACTGCCACTGGACAATTTAATCCAATTATATACCCATATAAATTAGAATGGTGTGCAAACCTTACATGAGTAGATTACAAAGAGTTTTTACATTTACACAGAAAGAGTGTACAAGGGTTGCTTCTAGCCAGAACAGTTGCACTTTTGTAAGAGCTAGAGAATATTGCAGTGTCGTCGCCTGCCTTGATTCGACTGTTGGATATTCCATATAATTCAAGTGTTAGGAGCAAGGAAGCCAATCAATGATTAAAATCATAACAAAGAGAATCCTCAAAATGTACATATGTCCTTGTAATTTTCATCAGTTAACGTTTTTTATACATGTATCCATATTTTCAATTTGAACTACCAGATTTACTTGAGCTAAAAATTGATGAATTGTATTGCAAGTAACCTAAACAACAGCCATTTCAATAAATTGAAAGCATAAAAATAGAATAATTCTTGTAGAATTCAAATAGCCCTACCTTGAGATGTACCAGCCTGTGGACTAATTCTTCTATATCTTGAACCGAAAGGCCATAAATGAGCCAACTGCCTCCACCTCAAGCACCTTCTTCTCTGACCCACTTCATGTTCACCCTCAGTCTCACTACCACCTTGCTCATTACTGCTATCATCACCCCTAACTGTCACTTCGTGTCGACAAACAGGGCAAGAATTATGCAACCTTAACCAAGGAACAATACATTCACTGTGGTAAATATGCTTACAAGGCAACTCTCTTGCCTCCCCTCCAATTTTAAAATCCTCCATACAAACCGGACAATTTGAATCATTGACCAAATGTGCCTCCGTTATATTTATCATTGGTATGGCCTCAATGGCAGTTTCCGGTACAGGAGGCGGGCCTGGACGATCATTTTCCGTTAATTCGTCAATCAGATGTTGTAGCCCTGGACCAAAAAAGAAGTCCCTTGGATTAGCTCCAGGAGTGGCCGGATTATCAGGGCGCGACGAGATGGGTTCGTGTGGTGTTGAAGGCTCAATAGGTCTAAACACAATCCAAGTCCGTGGACGAGGTAAAACATCAGTTTCTTCATCCCAATTTCCATTACCATCAAAACTAGGATTTCTTGACCTCCTTCGTCGAAGAATTGGTATGATATCAGGTTCTTGATCTACATTATCATTTCTGCGACGAAACCAATTACGAACCCGAGACTGTTGTGGTTCTTGGTTATCAAAACGACCGTGATTGAATCGCCTGATGGGAGGGTCTAGTATGAGAGAAAGTGCTTCAAGGAAACGGGCTTCAGGAGATGGATCAAAAGCAGTGAAATCAACGACCAGTCTTGGTCTGGAGAATTCAATTTCTATCAGAAATTGACCGAAACATCGAGGGCAGATTACTTGTGATGGATCCGTGGAAGAAATCCTGACCGTTCTGTGGCACTGGTAGCACCAGTAGAGGTGGTAGGTTCCATTATTATTATGGGTTGGTACAGCAGGGGGGCTCAAAGACATGATAGAAGAATGGAATTATGTTACTCTACAAATGAAAAAGAAAGAGAAATGAATAAATATGTATGGGGCTTTTAGTATATATGAAGGGATTGTAAGCTAAGGAAAGCATGAGTGTGAGATGGTGCAAAACCCCTGCGCCTTCTTCTTTGAAATTTCAATTAACGTTTAACTTTTCCTGGAAGCTATCTTAGCATCTTTGGTTTTCAAGGGAAGAATGAGTAAATAGCTAACAATGCTCGCTGTTTGGTGTGTTTTGTGGATGTTCAAATTCAATTTCAGGATTCCTCCTGCTTACAATCATGAAACAGTATATATAAGAATCAAAATATGTTATTCCAACTTGGAGTTTTGGACATTATATCTTTGAATAAATAAAATCTAGACACTTTGAGGTTTACTCATATATATATATATATATATATAAATAAACGGAATTAACCTTTAAGTTTATTTGACAAAGGCTAGTTAAACTCCATCCAATTTAACGATCAACCATATTTTACTGTTAAAAACACCAAAATGCCCCCAAAATAATATACAAAACTACTAATATCATTAAATAAAAAAATTAAAACAAATTAAAATCTTCATTGTCCATCTCATTTTTTTAACTCTTTTTTTATAGTTTTTTTATTTAATGAATATAAGTAATTTTATATATTATTTTGAGGGTATTTTGGTCTTTTTAACAGTCAAACATGGTTAACCGTTAAATTAGATGAAGTTTAACTTAGGGCATAAGAGGTCTTTATCAATAAATTTAAAGGTTGATTCCGTTTGTAAATGAGTAAACCTTAAAAAGTTTAGATGTTATTTGCTTTATGTTTTTCTTTAGGCTGAGATAGCCTATTGCCATTAGGCCCATAATGGTTTCATTTCGAGAAGAGTGGTTCTATTGGCACCCCTCTAGTGAAATAATAGTGACATTCATTTTCAAATTGGGCCTCCATAAAACAAGGGCCCAATCCGCCTCTATCCAATATATCCACCTCAGCGCAGTCCAATGGGCTGTGGCCTGTTATAATATAAGATATCTATCAATATTACATTATTGTGCACTACAAAATAATTTTGAAGACTGTTTTTAGAACGGATGATGAGAAAGACATCAACGTGGCGTTGTTACGGTCACGTCTTTGCTCAAATTTGAGATCGATAAATTCTGAAAGTATTAATAGAGTGACTTGGTTTCTGTTGTAATGGTACATGGAATAACAAAGTTTTATTATTATTATTATTTTATTGTTGATTCCAAAAATTTGAGCTTGATTTGGAGACTGGTTTCTAGACGAAGGGCACATATGGTATTGCTGGCATGACCTCTCCCGACATTCAAGTCAGAATTCTATCTGTTTGAAAAAAAAAAAAAAAACAGGTGCTAACTAGTTCACTAGTTAAGAATTAATCGCCTACCTCCACACTCCTGTCGTGGATGAATAAACACGAGCTCAATCCCATTACATATCGTGAGCAAATAACACGTAAAATTTAACTTTCACTACTTGGTCACACGTAATTATATTTTGACGGTAATCATAAATTTCCTATTTTGTCACGTACTGTTATACTTTAAAAACTGTTAATGTGATATTTTACCGATTCTATGACCTACGACCTACAAGGTAAAACCTCATATTGTAAACTGCAAGGTGCAATTTCATCCTACTACATGTAAGGTGCAACCATATCATGTTAGTTGCAACCTCATTATACAATCTGCAATCTACATGCTGGGACCTCATCCTGCAACTTGCAATCTGCAAGCTACTACCTCATCATGCAACTTGCAATCTGCACGTTGCGACCTCATCCTGTAACCTCGTTTTACAATTTGCAATTTCATCCTACAATCTGCAAGTTGTAACCTTATCTAATATATCAACATGATTTATCAAATTTGACTTTAACTTATTACATGAGTTAGTCCACTTGTCTTGGACCTATTAATTTTTTATACAACAATAGTCCACTTTGCTTGGACCTATTAATTTTTTATACAACAATTATATATTATCTATAATATGATAAATTACAGCTAACCTATTTAGGGTTTGTTATTTTATAAATGGAAACAACTTTATAAAAAATTAACAGTAAACCCCCCTATCGTTATCGTTGACCGTCAAGTGCTAACAGTTAACCCTGACTAAAAAGGTAGAATAATCATTTTACCATTTAAATTGGGATAAATTACAGCCATCCTACCTAAGATTTGCCTTTTTAAAGGCGGAATCAACTTATTGAAAAATTGACAGTTAATTCCCTTGTCGTTAATCAACCGTTATAAATTGTAAGTCAACATTGGTCAAAGTCAACTATTTCAAAGGCATTTTAATTATTTTAAAAATAGTTTAAAATAAAACAAATTTTAAGACCTCCACCGTGCATCTCATTTAAGATGGACAGTAGAGATTTATTTAAAAAAATAAAAAATAAAACACTTACGATCCCCACCGTCCATCCGTCCATTTCAAATGGACGGTGGAGATTAAAAAAATAAAATAAAAATAAAAAATTTGCCAACCTCCATGGATCTTCATAGGAGATCCATAGAGATAAGCGAACTAAGGGAAGCGAAGAGCCTCTACTGATTCGACCTGATGCGACAAAGGGAAGGGGAAGAGCCTTCCATTCGTCGTAAAAGGAGGCTTTTCGCCTCCTCAGGTGTGACGAACTTTGTCGCACGACGAAATAGAGGCTAGTCTTCCCTTTGTGATCTCCCATGGAGAACCTTTGTGGTTCTCTAATAGATTCTGATTTTTTTTATTATTATTATTTTGAATAAATCTCCACCATCCAAGTCCATCCACTTGGATGGTGGAGATATAGATTTATTTATTTACTTATTTTTGATTTTTTTTAATTAGAGGTATTTTGGTCATATTATACTTTTGAAACGGTCAACGACCATCTTTAACGGTTAACGCTACTGGTAGAGAAGTTAACTGTTAGTTTTTTAATAAATTGATTTCACCTATAAAAAAACTAAACCTCAAGTAGGTTAATTGTAATTTGTCCTTTTTATTTTAGTTTTTTTAATTAAAGGTATTTTAATCTTTTTATACTTTTAAAACGGTTAACGATCATCTTTAACGGTTAACGGTAATGACAGAAAAATTTGCTGTTAATTTTTTATAAAGTTATTTTTATTTGTAAAATAGTAAAGCTCGATAAGTTAACTATAATTTGTCTTTATTAATAACAATGTTCTACTGTCTTTGTTTTTGTTGTCCACACCTAACCATGATTCAATGAGCAAGGTGTATGGTTCAAAAATAGACACGAAGACAAGTTTAGGTTAACTATAAATTTATAGAGACCTCATATCCAATATTAAATAATTTACAGGACAACATAAGAAGAAAATTCAACGACTATTATTAAATAGTTTCAATACCCTGTGGAAACATGTCATTAACAACAAAAGGATATTCTTTTAGTGTTAGGTAACAGTCATTTACTGGACTGACAAATGTAGTATTGCCGGCCAATCTCTTCTCTTGAGAGGAAGGTTTTTTTTTATTGAAAAATATTAAATATTGGGTGGCAAATATTAATACAACTCCTGAACTCAGAAGAAAAGTTCTAGTGGCAAATGTTACGCTTAAAATGCCATACAAGCATATCACCATCCCCACCATGAGCTATGGGAACAGAGAGCACAACCGGTTTGTCAATAACCACGAAATATCGCAACACAGCGAAACCACTCACATAAGAGGTTTAAAATTAAAAGTGTATATTTAAAAAAATTTATTACGGGTTATAAAAGAGTTTATTTAATTTAAAAAGTTCTTTTTATTTTTATTTTTTTATTTTTTTTGGTCATTTAGTTTCATCTTAGTAAATCTTTTAAACGATTAAAAAAAGTTATTTTATATCTATTAGAAGAAGTTCAAATTTTAAAATTTTCTAAATAGATCTTTTTGAGCTAATATAATCCTATTAAAGTTTATTAATTTTATAATATTCTTTTAACTTAAAATCATGTTTTTTTTAGTAATTTTATAATTTTAAAGAATTTTTTTAATTAACAATTAAATAGCTAACTACTTTTCTTTAAAACCTCTACCTGTAGACGCTCTACTTTGAAAAGATAGTACTTAAACCAGTATGAAATGGATGATTTTATTGAAGCTTTAAACAAATAAAAAAATAGGGGATATTATCATTTTTACTTTTGTAGTTTAGAATATTTTTATTTTTTTACCCTCTAATTATATTTTTCTTTCTTTTACTCCTTTTATTAGGATTTATTAATATTTTTAGTAGAAAATACTATTTTACTCTCAATTTTTTCAATAAAATAATACTTAAATATTTTCATATATAAAAAATTAAAAACATATAAAAGGAATTTAATAAAAAGATAGATTTAATAAATTTAATTGAAAAATTATTAAAAAATTTAATAAAAATAGAATTTTTTTTATAAACAATTCTAGATCTGGTGGAGATCTGACTGTCAATCTTTTAAAGATGGATGGTAAAGATTGGTTTCCACCAAATCTCTAACAAAAAAAAAAAATTTAAAAATAATGAACAAACAAAATAAAAAAGAATATTTCACACTATACCACAAATAATAAAAAAAAATGAAAAGAAAACAAGAGAAAAAAATTGGTGAGGAAGAGAGAGAGAGAGAGAGAGGAAGAAGAAGATGAGGAGAGAGAGGAAAGAGGAAAGAGGGAGAGAAAAAAAATAGAGAAGAAAATGAGGAGATAGGGAGAGAAGAGAGAAAAAAATCATTTTTATTTTTTATCTTAAATGAAATTTAATTTAATTTAATTTAATTTTCGTAATTTATTATATTACAATTACCTTTCTACCCTTTAATATTTAACAGAAACTTAATAGGAGGAGGGATTTTGAATATTTTTATAAATTAAAGAGGTAAAAAAGAGAGAAATAAAACTAGAGTATGGAAAATAGAGAATATTCTAAATTATAGGGTTGAGAATGATAATACCCCATAAAAATAATTATGCCCTTATTATTTTAATATCTTGTAAACTAGTTTATATTTATATGCTATCTGATAAAATTTTATGTGAATCGGATAAAATTCGACTATGAAAAAATCCAAATTTGGATCTGCTCCTAATAAGAAATTGGTCTGAATTCGGTCCGAAAAATATCCGAAAATGTTAAAATATCTAAAAAAATTGAAAATTTTAAAATATATATTTAAATGAGCAAATTACGCTCCATCTACCTAAGATTTGCTCATTTGCACTCGGAGTCAAGATTGCACTGAACATCCCTACTGTTAGTAGTTGACCGTTAAAGTTAACTGATTGAAGGTTAGTTTGTTCATTTAGTAAAAAAAATAAATTTAAATTTTAAAATAAATTATATCTCCACCGTTCATCTATTTATTTCCACCAAACTTAATAAATTGGTATTATTTTCACAAAATAGGCATTACTTAGTGCTATATATAAAAAAAAAGAACTCATTCACCTTATAAAAAATGAGGAGAAGGTACAAAACTATAGGCGGATGTGTAGGGGCCGCGAGGGCCATGGCTGCAGAAAAAAAATTAATTGTTTTTAAATATATATTATTTAATTTTAATTTTTTTAATTTAATTTATACCTCTAAATAGAATTTTATGGATCCACCCCTGTGTAATTATATAATAAAGCCAAATGGTTGTGATTAAGCTTAAAAATGCATATGTTAAAGGGGAAACTTCAATTGGATCCCTAACTTTTTCAAAAAATTATTTTTTTAACATATCTTTCCTTTTTTTGATTTATTTGGTCCCTAACTTATTAGAAATGGCTCAAATTGGCCCCTCTGACCTAATTTATAACGGTCAGCCATCACAAAATCCGTAAACAATCTATTTTGCCTTTCATTAAATCAATAAATTAAAATTTATCCTCTGAATTACATTAAATAAAAAATATTTAATAAAATCATATAGTATAATAAACTATAAAATATCAAAAATTGTATAAAATATTTTTAAAAAATAAAATAAAATAACTTTATTTAATTAAAAAAAAGTTAAACAAAACTATGTTAAAAAAGAAAGGAAAACAAACATTTATTTTTTTGAAAAAAAAAAGAAAAGAAAAATTAAATAAAATAATTATGTTTTAAAATGATTTTCTTTTTATTCAATTTTTCTTTTCTTTTTTTAAGAAAACATAATTTTTTTTCTTCCTTTATTTTTTAACAAAATTTTAAAACTTTTTTATAATCAAATCAAGTAATTTAATTTATTTTTTAAAAAATATTTTATACAATTTTTGATATTTTATAATTTAAATTCTATGATTTTATTAAATATTTTTATTTAATGTAATTCAGATGATAAAATTTTAATTTATTAATTTAATGAAGGGTAAAAAAGACTTTTTACAAATTTTGTGATCATTGACCATTAAGAAATTTGGTCAGAGAAATCAATATGAGCTATTTCTAATAATTTAGGGACCAAACAAACCAAAAAAGAAAAGATAAATAAAAAAGTGATTTTTCTAAAATCGTTAAGGAACCAATTGAATTTCCTCCTTTAAAAGATCATGTCCAATCTAGCAAACAATAGCTAGTACCTTGGCCGTAATATTGGGCGGATCTCTCACGTCAATCAACTCCTTCGTATTTGATTGGATCGATCAAGAGGCTAATCTCTTTTGTTTGGGCCGGTAACTAAAAAGAAAGTCCTCGCTTTCTCTTGAACAAGGAAAGGGCAGCATAGCATTAGCTTCAACCCTGATGAAAAAGGTAGGCCGAAGAACCGTTGAACGCTTCAACTTGGCCACTAGGTAAAGGCTGGATATATTATTACGGTGTATATATGAATGAATTTTCACCGTAAAGATATTTTACAAAGTCTCAATTTAAAAGTCTGTCAATTAAATATATAATTAATTCAAATAAAATGATTTAAAGAAAACATTTTTATAAATGTTTGTGAACAATGAAAAGATAAATCTTTTACATTTACTAATTTTGAACTTAATACAGTTTTCTTTTTAAGTACAATTTTTGGATGCGAGGAATTTACCACTAAATTTTTATTGTAATAAAATAAAGTGTGAAATTAAGAAAGTGTAATATTATGTTTGCTAAATTCATGTCTAAATGATGTGATATGTGAATTGTTAATATAAACGGATATTTGGAGAGCGGTGGAGCCACGATCTCCTGAAACAATATTTTTAAATATATATTTATTATATAATTTTGAACTTTTTTACTCTAACCCCCCTAATTATTATATTTTATTACTTTGGCCCTCTAAGTATAATTTTCTAACTCCATCCCATGTTATTAATATCACACCATTTAATAATTTATATGATATAAATAACTCACACACAACATCATTTCTTATAAATTTAAACAAATTGTTTCAACAATCTAAAATGACTCAATTAAGAAGTATTATATTTAACCTCATAAATATTGTTGAATGTTCCTAAACGCCACTTCTTTGACAAGTGACATAAGAGCTAACCTCATAAATATTATTGAATCTTCCCAAAACGCCGCACGTATTGAATGAAGCATAGGGTCAACGCTTACATGGCCCACATTTGATTTATGATTCATTCAATTATACGGTTGTGAGTTGTGACAATTAATTTGGAAATTATTTCCTTTTTTTTATATTCGTTATTTGAATTATAATACAGTTTGACTTGGGTATAGAAACGGATACACTATTACTTCTTCTCAACTATAGATAAACCACCTTAATTTTTATATTGAAAAAATAACACTGAACATATATGAGTTTTATTAAATTATACTTATAATTAAAGTTTGTAAAACTTTATACTGAATTCCCCTGATATTACGTTTGATTGTTAAAAAGTATAATTGATTGTTAAAAAAAAAAAAATTAGAAGAAGAAGCGAGAGATCAATGGTAGATCCACCAAGGATCGCGAACTGAGAGAGACTCGAGTCTACTTTTTTAATGGTCAAACTTAATATCAGGGGAGTTCAATGTGAGTTTCTGTAAATTTTAATTTCGAGTGTAATTCAACAAACTTCAGATAGATTCAGTATTATTTGTTCTTTTATAATTTGTCAAAAAAATTTAAATGTGAATTAAGTGTGTTAACATAGGTATAACTTAAATTGTCAATGAATTTGGATAATTTTGAAAATTTTTCATTATAATTCTTTAAAATTTATAAAAATCTTTTCATAAACCTTGAAAATACAATGAACATTTTGAATTCTTCATCTATTAATTTGTCTATACAAAGAAAGAAGGATGACAATGACATATACTTGTCAATTTTTTTAAAATAAAAAAGGAACTCTTATAATCTTAAAAGATCCACAATTCAAAGAAAAGATTTTGATGACATTTGAAGTATGTAAAAGGAATATGAGGAAGTTGGGAATTGACATGGAACCTCAAACAACTAAACCTCACATTAATTAATTAGTGCCTATACTTTACATAAAAGTCAAAAAAGGAGACTGGATTAGGTGACTTAAACCAATTCAGACCTCCATTATTACTCTCACTTTCACTTCTTAGGTTTCAATTTCTACTTTTTTTTAAATTTTGTATGGCATTTGAAATTACCAACAACAGAAGGAAATTTAAAAGCAATGTATTAGTGCCAATTTTGATAGTCAACAATTAATGATATATTTCATGAATGTAGAAAATCAACATGGACAAGCTTTTGACTTTATTTTGTTTTATTTTTATTTTGGCATATCATATCTAGGTTTTTCAAGAGTGTAATTCTTCAAATTTGTAGGTTTTCTGAGAGAGATCATTTTTGATTCTACAAGATAAACTCACTTTAATAAAAGGGAGAATTAAATAATTAGATTATTTAAAAGTTCCTAGAGATTAAGAATTCGAATCCCTATAGGTGTCCAATTAAAATAGAATTTATAATTCTATTTAACCTGGTCAAAACCTAAACCCTAGAAACTAATATAAAAGGGTCTTTTATCACAAAAAGCAAGCAAGTGAAAGCAAGCAAACCCTAGACAAAAACCAAGAGGGTTCAGCCAAACACAAAATTGTTTTTTTGTTTTCTTGCAGGGTGCGGCCGGCTATAGGGAAGGCAAAAGGTGTTGTCTTCTTCTTCGTTTGTCATTCTCCTCCATCTCTACATCTGTGATGAGCCTACATGCGTGTTGTTAGACCGCAGATCATAACTCGGAAGACATGGTGGTGTCTAAAGAAATCAAAGGGTCAAGATAAACTACAAAGGCATTACATTCGTATCTTCTATTCGCATATGTACAATAAATGATTTTGAAAAGAGTTTCGAATAAAAAGGAAAAATTTTAAAACTCAATTCCTTCTGCTGTGCATTTTATTAAACCGAGTTTTCCTTACAATAACCCATCGAACCATACAATTAATGATTAACCATGATTATAAAAAAATAATAATTATACATCAATCATACAAGTCTAGATTGTGCCTACACATATCATACACAACAGAATCAAATAAAACAACTTTAGTTTTTTTTTTTTTCCGTGTATATACAAATTTGTCTCTGAGACCAATTGTAGGGAAAAAAAGAGTTTTGATTGCAAAATACACAGCGGAATATATAGGGTTTCAAAATCTTTTTCCTTTTGAAAACATATTTTCGGGACCGAATTTTGTATATACATATATTAAAAAAAACTTTAAAGTATACCTGATTGTTTTCTCAAAACTTCGATTTCGCTTTCACCACCAAGCATTCTGAGCTATGATCCGTGGTATGATAAATTGTATGTGGGCACGTCACGGATACAGACAAGATTAGATGAAGGTTACAGAAATCAAGAAGACAACCCTTTGTTTTCTTCTTTTGTTCGGCCGGCCCTGCAAGAGAAAACAAGAAAAACTTTTTTTTCTTTCTTTCTTCTTTGGCTGCTCCTTTCCATTTTTTGTATTAGGTTTAGTTTGCTTTTTGTTTCCTGATATAAATATCTATTTATATTAGGATCCTAGGGTTCAGTTGACCAAGTTAAAATAAGATTCTATCTTATTTTGATTTGGTCATCACTACGACTTAAACTAGTGACCTCTAGGATTAAAATAATCTTTATTATTTTTAATCCTTTTGTATTAGTCATGGTTCAAACCTGTAACCTTCTATTAATAATTAAATAATTAATAATTCTCAATTATTAATATAATTCAATTATTAATATTCTAATCAAATAATCATATTATTTAACTAGTTCCCTGAATTTATTCGTGTCACTTTCGTAACACAATTAATTGGATTATCCAATTAATTAACCATGACCCTTATTACCAATAACCATAAGGGCTAGTAAGGGGACCTAATGGACCCACAGTTTTGAGCTCCAATAATACTTAGAAATATTAATTAAACTCTTTAATTAATATTCTATGATTATTAACCTCGGAGTTACTTCATTAAAAACCTGAGGCTACACTCTAGAAACTGCAGATGTGTTACACAATATGAAATCATAGCTATTACATATGGTATGATCCTCCACGAGTAGTTCATAATTAGAGCTAGGTCATAAAATCCGTTATGCCTTTCTAATTATATCTTTTCCTTTAAGTACTATTGATTCTTTAATGAACAATTATTACTATCTTCCATTACGGAAAAAAGAGAGCGCTCTTAATCGTTTAAGCCTCGAATCAACCCTTAAAGCCTCATTTGTTGCATGGGATAAGATTGAATTATTTATATGTAATTGGATGAGATTGGATTAGATAAATTTAAAAGTTGTCCCATGTTTGGTGTAACGTAGGATAGGATTAAAAATAATGTGTAGCTGTGTTTAGTAAGTTACAGGATTGAACATGTTTGTTATGAGTTTAAGATAAGAGTGAGTTGCAGGTAATGCAAAACAAAATGAAGAATATCTCTATTCTTCCAGCATTCTACAGATGATTCAACTTAAAAAATACTTGTATATTTGAAACAAGTTTAAATGCAAAACCTTCTAATGAAATTAATACTGCAATTGAAACACAATACAACCATACTTCTAGTGATAGCTACTAGTTTTCTTTCCCCAACACAACTCATATCGAACCAGTTGATCGAAACCAAACACACAAGCCAATAGAAAATCATATCATTCATCTCAATAAGCCAACAGAAAATTCAGATTCAAAATCGACATCAAAACAAAACCCAAATACAATCTACGATCAGAAGAAAAAAATACAAACCAACAAAAAAGTTGAAAGATCAAGAGGGTACCTAAGAAAAAGCACCAAAATAGTATATAGTTGATGAAGCAAACAAATTACAATCAAATTACAATAACATATCGAGTATGGCGAGGAGGAAATCTGCGACAGGGTGCAAAGAGGATGACGATCGGATTTAGCGATAGGGTGCGGTGAGGATGACAATGACTCCGGCGAGCAGTGGGTAAGTTGTCCTTCACTTGCAATTGCAAGGTGCGACGAGGAAGATGATGAAGTTACGGCGACGACGTGCGGGGACTGGTGACAGGGTGTGATGAGGATGACAATGACTCCAGCGATAGCGCGAGAACGAGCAGTGCGCGAAGAAGATGGGTTAATTTTAACCCATCTGCTGAATGAATTAATTTTATCCTATGACAATGGGTTAAAAATGAGATAGGTTAATTTTAAGTAAACCCATTGGTTGCACCAAACATGGGTTTGGAAAAACAATTAACCCAAATCCAATCCCAACTCATGTAACAAACATGGCCTAAGGGAACTACTCATCTACTTCTCGCAAGAAGGAGTTGATTTCTCTATTGTGTGCAAACTGATCACACTATTTTTGTACATATTTTAGGCTCCAATTTCCTATTATTTATGCGATGTTTTGGAGTGAAATTGGTTGTTAATGTGTTTTGTGAGAATTGTTTAGATTATCATCCCTAAATAAGGAGTTAAACTTAATAAAAAAGTTTTGGAGCTAAAATTATCAAAACTGGAGAATTGGAAGATTTATGGTGCCGAGTTGTCATTTTTTGAGGGACTCAAAACATTCCATAAGATGAACTGGGTTACGAACAATATTTTTCTGGAAAGCCCTAGATGTTTATTTCCAATGAATTTTACTGTTCGTGATTCGGAGTTTTCTAGAGAAAGTTATGCCTATTTTCATAACAATGCACAGTCAGCCATGTGAACCGTGACCCAGATCCACGATCGCAGCATCCGGTAATAGCTAAGACAATTGCTTCTTCAAAACTGCAACCAAGAGCTGCGACTATTAGCAGATTTATTAGACTTCTAGACGGATTCGTATTCAACTCGTTTTCAACCTCTAAAACCATCTATTTTCATCAAAACGAAAAAAAAATGAAGATAGGGGCTCCCAAGCCACCAAAAGGCACCATTCCCCCACCAAATCTCCTTCCCTACCATACACAAATTCTTCCATACACCATTAAAGCCAATTTCCATCCATCATCGATCAAAAAACAATCAAGGAAAATAAGAACAAGAAGATTGAGAAGCTTTTGGATGATCACCATGAGTTCTTTCTTTTTTAATTCTCTTTTTATTATTTATTTTTCCATGATGTGTAACTAATCCATAATTAGGGAATCGATGTGAAGAACATTAATTTGCTCATGTTAAAGACTATTATTTTTATTCTATTCATGATTTTGTTTTATTCATGATTTAATTGTTTATTGTTTATATTTCTATTGTTGATGAACTAAGATAATCATTGTTACGTACTAGTTCTGAGTTTCATTAGAATATATATAATAATTACTTGAGATTCCGAAAACTGGAATTATCGTTGTTACATGCCAGTTTAAGGTTATATAACTTTTAAATGAGATAATCGTTATTATGTGCTATTTGATTGTTATATATCTCTAATGAATAATTGATACATGATTTGTATGTTTATCATAAAACTGTGTGTTGATTCTTAAGTTCTTAGATCTTAATGGGTTCTTGGTGTTAATTACTGAATTCATAATCTAACGGTAGCGGTAATTAATCTTGGGAACACTTGGTTAAATAATCTGAAAGGTAATAACCATACATGAATTGAGAACGAGTCATGAACATAAATAGATACTTTCGTAATATGATTGGATACATGAGTGGATATGTTTGGAACATCAATAACCTAATTTCTCTCCTATTCTTTCACAACTCAAAAACTTTCTCAGTATTCTAATTTAGTTTAAATTACTTTTTAGAATTTCAATCAATCTTAAAGACTTTTACTTTTCAGTGTTAATTAAATTAGAATTAGAGTAAAAATTAAATCATCAATCTCTATGGGATCGATCCTTATACTTGCCAAAGCTATACTAAAATATTAATTTGTGCACTTGCGAGATATAAAATAAGTATATCAAGTTTTTAGCGCCATTGTCGGGAATTGATTGATTTAGCTATTATTTTTATTTTAGTTTAATTTTTTATTTTTATTTCTAATTTTGTTTTTTGTTGTTTTCTTTGCAAGGTACATAAAAAAAATACAAATATATATATATATATATATATATATATATATATATATATATATAGTATAACTGTGGGATGAGCTCCTACTACTCAATGCCAAGGGAGCCCAAAAAGCCATCAACAGAAAAATTGTTGAACTCTAGCGGTCAATAAATTCACTTTTTCAGTCGGGAAGTTCAGCAAAATTACCAGTGGAGCAATCAATCAGCAAAAAACTATTATGACTACTCAATGCTAAGGGAGGGTTATGCTTCAAGTTAATATAATTCGGACTAGGGGAGTCACTCGCATTACTCATGGAGAAACCAACAAGCTGAAGACTATTATGATTACTCAATGCCGATGGAGGATTATACTTCAAGTCAATATAATCCGGATTGGGAGAGTCACTCGAATTACATTTGGAGCAATCAAAAGGCAGAAAGCTATTCATATAATCAACCGATGAACCCATCATTGAAAAAGAAAGTGATCATATTGATCAAAAGCTCTGAAGAGTATAAAGCCAATATGGAGTTGAGATTTAATGAGCAGGAAGATAGGCTAAGGAGAATACAAGTTCACTTGGATGAAATTTCGAAATACTTTCTAACACAAGAACCTGAAGAATCTCAATGTCATATAGAAGAAGCCGAAACAATCGCGTTTCACTCTTGTAGTGAACAAACAGAGACTATTTATGACAGTGAAGATGAAAGCTTAGAAGTGTGTACAATGGAAGAGAGGGACGTCTCATACTCTGCTATGACATACGTTCTACCGAGCCAAAGCCTTATTACTGAATTTATTCACTTTGAACAAGATCTTCCTATGATTCCTGTATCAGTTCCTGAGATGCAAAAAGAGTCATCCGATGTTTCTTCATTGAAACTCATGCTTGATAAAACTCCACCTTTGCTCTAGTGTATGAAAAAGAAAAAGAAGTTCATCATGCTAAGAAGCGCTGCTGAAAAGATCTCAAATAAAGTATGAAATTTTTTATTAACAATGTGAGTTTATGTTGCTTTTCAGGTATAAAAAACGTGGATTTGTATACTATGGCAACCTGGGGGGGTGGTGGTGTCAATAGGTTTGTCAACAAATATTGTAAAATTAAAAATCATAAATCATTCAACACATAATACGAGTGATTTTTAGCATGAAAAACCTCAACAGGTCAAAAATATATGGGACCAACTCGTAGGTCACTTAACACATCAACACAAATTTCACTAGTTAGTATATCGTTTACAACTCACATTGATTGACCACTCAATCACACGACTCTTACTATAATCTAATACTACCTACCCGCAAGCCTTTTACTAGCAAACCCTATAGATGCTGCTCAAAGACTCTACATGCTCCGAGTCTTAATGTTTATTTCGTATGGTCAAAGAAAAAATAACTCTCAATTTATAAGATCAGATTTATGTGCTCAATAAAATATGAACAAGCAAATAATATGTATGATTAATGACTTTGCGTCATTGACTCCTCGTTCATCCTTGATGCTTCATCAATGAGTTTTTCCAGCTAAAAATTCATCAAATATAATCAAGAAACATCTCTAAACAAGATTAAATAAGTCACGATGAAAATCAATAATCAAACAACCACAATCGAAAAATTCTTTCGAAAATTTCAATCGTGTTCCTTTGAAATTTGACTTGTTCAATAATGCTCTTCAAAATAGATGTGAGCATATTTAGAAAAAAATGTACATTTCTTAAAAGCATATGAATTGAAAAAGTTCAATTATTAACACAAAAAATGAGCTTTTCTAAAGCTTCAAAAAAGATTTTGCGTTAATAGCGATTTTATAGGTAACTCAAATCTTTTCTAATCATCATATACCATATTCATGTCAAGATATATCATCAATTTTTCACAAACCCATACATTGTCTTAAGATTGCACTAAATTCATTAAACCTTTGTTAAAAGTGTGTGTGTGTCACATTGTATAAACGATATATATATATATATATATATATATATATATATATATATATATAATATTTGCTTATCAATCAAGAACAACATTACAATGTAATTTTGCTAGAAGCTTTCTACAAGAATTTAAACTGACCATTATCCTAGATGTCATTCAAATAAAAATAGAATTATACAAGCAATGGTGTGTGCAAGTGTACTTCTAAAAAGCATATTTTTCGATTTTCACTCCTCACCACTTCTCCATGTCTTTTAGAATCATGCAAAGCATGTTTTTCTTTTTATTGCTCTTTTTCAACACCTTATTCTCCTTTTACTGTGCTTGTTTTTTGTTTCTCCATGCTCTTTTCCATTATGTAACTCTCATGACAGCTTTCACTTAAGCTTACAAGCGTAGCCCTTTCCTTACATTGGGTGGCTTCACAACTAGTAAATGTAGACCTTTTTCAAGAGAGATGCTCAAGAGGTCATTCATTGTATACTAGCTTCAGGCATTATCACACATTCTTATTATTCAAGAAATCAATTCAAGCATTTGACATACGTATATCAAAAATACAATATAATCCACAGTTATTTTAGCAAATCGTTCGTGAATCACATGCAATCGAAAAATAACATTTTTACCCGCTACGCTTTAACAACATATCTCAACAAACGAGGTAAATAATTCAACACATAGATTTTGAGTTCTCATTTAAGAAAAAGAAAACCAAACATGTCCCAAGTCACCTATGGACTCATCCAATTTCTTGGAATCATTCACAGGTAGGAAAAACAAAATATCTTTATCAACATACAGTTTTTCATTGTGAGCATTATTGGCCATACCAAAGTTCTTAAGAACCCATACCTTGGTCTTCTTCAATTGCTTTCTATCGTCACAATAAATCTTGGTAGATGCTTTGATCAAATATTTGCCACCTGTCACATGCTTTATATGTCTACTTACTCTTTGTGTTAGTAGAAATTGATCCATTAATATCAAGTGTGACAGTTTCCTTCAGTTTCTCTTTCTTAACCCAAACCTTTCTCAAGGGTTTTTGAATATTTTTCTTTTGAGGAGTAGCAGACTTAGACCTTTTATCAATAACATTAACATACTTCAACTTTCTTAAAGATTTAGAATTTGACACAGGTTTACACATGCTAGTATATTGATAACACCAAGGCCTAATGTGACCTTTAACATCATAATGATGACAAACAGGTGTGAACTTATAAGATTGAACACTGTGAGGCATCAAAACTTTAGACCTATCCTTAACATGATTAACATGATTATTTTTTGAAAAGAACTTGGCACTTTGCCCATTATTGCACATGCTAATATACTTATAATACCTAGGTCTAATATGCCCATTGATACCCCAATAATGACAAGTAAGGATAAATTTAAAAAACTTATCTTGCACTTGTGATCACTTTAGTGTGGTGCTCTTTGTGGATTTTCCTTGAGCTTGTGGTTGTCTCTGTGAAACTCCTTGTGGCTTGTCATTTTGGCTTGTGCATATGATATTGTTGCTCGGTAGATGTCGCCTTCACAAAAACTGTTTTGCTTGTTGAAGCCTTTGAATCATTAACGAATCCAAGACCTCGTTTGTCGTTGTACATCTTTCCAAGACTTATCATCTTGTCTATCTTCTTTGCACCAAGTGTCAATCCCTTGATTGACTCATTTGTAGCCATCAACTCCTTTATGAATTCTTCTTCATGCATCCTCAAGATCTCTAACGACTTATCTTTTTTTTTCAATCTCTTCCTTTATTAACTTCACCCTTTCCATGCAATTCGCAATCTCCTTCTCTTATTTCGAATTTGTCTCCTTTAGTTCTCCAGAGTTCTTGATTGCGTCATCTCTTTCACCTTTAAGAGATTTCACAGTTGTTAATAAAAAAGAGCTTGATTTTTATACCTTGATGTTCGTGTTGTTGAGCTTGTCGAAGGCACTTGAGATCATCAAATCCAATAGATTCTTCTTCGAATTCATCTTCAGATTCTTCACTAGAGCTATATCTCTCAGCTTCTTGATATGATGCGATACCTGCAAAACAATTGTTTTTATCTTTTTTGGCGTTGGCACCTTTGAATTCACTATCGGATTTCTTGCCCTTGTGGGAATTTTTAAATTCCCTCACAATCATCGCCAAATCTTCATCATCATTGCTTTCTTCAGCAATTTCTAACTCATTTGCCATAGATTTTAAAACAATCCTTTTTTGCTTATTGATCGATTTGAGATTCAACTCAAATATTTGTAGAGATCCTATTAATTCGTTTATTCTCATATTGTCTACGTCTTTGCAATCTTCAATTACAGTGACCTTGGCTTAGAACCTGTCAGGCAAAGAGTAAGATCTTTCTAATAATATCAGAGTCATAATATTGCTTACCAAGTACAAAACTTGAGTTTGTAATGTCCATGAGTTTTGTTTGAAAATTAAGAAAGCTCTCATTTTCCTCCATATGCAAGGCTTCAAATTTCGACGTCAACATTTGAATATTTGATTTTTTGACCACCGATGTTCCTTCAAACGTGGTTTGCAGAATTTCCCACGCCTCCTTGCTAGTCTCGCAATTCTGGATATGCATATATTTATGTTCATTAACAGCATTGAAAATAAAGTTCAAACCTTTAGAGTTCCATGTTGCATCAGAATGCTCCGTTGTATTCTATTATACACTCGACTTTATGGATACGACCCCTTCGGCGTTTGTAACGGTTGGAGAGGAATAACCGTCTTCAACAAACATCCAGACATGCTCGTTATTGGCCTTCAAATAAGCCCTCATCCCACCATTTAGATTGCGTAATTCGATACATCCAAAAGTGGTGGTCGAGTACTTGATGCTCCTTCTCTGATCATTCCTGCCATAGAATATCAAACAAAAAAAAACAAAAAAATCTAACAAAATATTGAGCCTAGATCCTAGCCTATGTATATCTAGACTTCTGCTCTGATACCAATTGAAAAATGTGGATTTGTATACTATAGCAACCTGGGTGGAGGGTTGAATAGGTTTATCAACAAATATTGCAGAATTAAAAATTATAAATCATTCAACATATAACACGGGAGATTTTTAGCGTGGAAAACCTCAACAGGTCACAACGGGACCAACTCGTAGGCCACTTAACACATCCACACAAATTTTACTAATTGGTATATTATTTACAACTTAGGCTGATTGACCACTCAATCACATTACTCTTGGTATAACCCAATACTACCTACCCACAAGCCTTTTACTAGCAAACCTTGTAGATACTGCTGAGAGACTCCACACACTCCAAGTCTTAGTGTTCCTTTCATATGGTCAAAGAAACAATAACTCCAAATTTACGAGATCAGATCTATGTGCTTAATAAAACATAAACAAGTAAATAATATGTATGATCAAAACATATTATGAATATACTATACAATTACGCTCAATTCAAAGAATAATAGTCTATAAAAACCCTTTCTTCTCTCACAATAACATAAAACAATGAAGCATCAAAACAATAAAGACATGTGAGAGGAGAATAATATAACAATTAAGAATAAGAGAGTATAATGAACCTATGTAAAATAGACTTACACAGCTTAAACTTTGAATAAGAAAAATAGGCTCACTATTTATAATAAACATTAGAAACCTTAAACCTAATAGAAGTAGGACTATGATAGTTTTTAGGGGTTTCTAAGTCAACAAGAAATGTAATTAATACTTTCCTATTAAAAAGAGATTATCAATCCTAAAAATAAAAGATTTATTTATTAGGTGATTCTCTTACTTTCAAATACCATGAAAACATCATTGATGAACAAGGAAACATTAAACACATGATTGAAAGACTTTAGGGGACTCAAAAAATACAAGACTCAACCCTAACCTATTTAGGGTTCGACCAAGACAGCATACGCACGCCTAAGGCATGTACACATGCCTCAAGCGTGGAGCTGCTGTCAGGCAGTCACACCAAAGGCGTGTGTCCACGCATAAGGCACAGCCTTGCTGCCTCGTTTTCCCTGTTCAACTTTTCCAGCTGCACTTGACTCCAATTTGAGCCAAGCGAACTCTAACCAAACGGTATTGTATTTTTTTGTTCTTTATACCGTTGGAAAGATATGGATGTTTAGTTTCATTGCTAAAAACAAAAGACCAATTGGATGTCTAAATAAAAAGTTATGCACGTTCAAGCATCTAAAGGTCAGTTTTTTAGAAATACAAAATATATAAAATTAAATTCAAAACTAGACAAAACAAAAACAGTAAGACTTAAATACTTATAAAACATTAAAACCAACGTATTAACACTCAAATGCAAATGCATGAACATGTTATAGGTGTGTGTGTGAATCTTATCTGATCTCAAGAATTAAAGAGTATCATTTCTTCAAAATTTACCTTCAAGCACGTTCTTGAGTAATCTCAGAAGCTTTCCATCTTCGCATGATTTCTTCGAATCTTCATTATGCCCAAATCATACTCTAACAAAGTTAACTAAGAATTACATAAAAATATGTTTGCTCATCACAGCCAACAGAATAATGACCTTACAAGGTAGAAAATTCAAAGCTCTTCAAGTCTCACTGAATGAAGCTTCCAATTTGAGAAAGTTCAAGAGGAGATTGTATCCCAAAATATATAAGCATCAATGGGGTTCGTATTTGGACGATCCATCAGCGAAGGAATAGACCTTGCATCACGTCTTGCCTAGACATTAAATAAAGCGCTTGGCGGGAGGCAACCCACCTAGGTATTTCTTTTTAATTCTAGTTTTTATTTTTCTAGTTTTTGTTGTTAGATTTTCTTGTTTGTGTTTGTGTGTTTAGAATTCATACATTCCATACTTTATATATTCATTGTCCATGCATTCATGTCATATAAATATTGAGGACAATGTTTAGATTATGTTTGAGGGTGTGAATTCGTTTTTCTTTTTGTTTTTCATTTTTGTTCATACCTTGCGAAAAAGTGCCCTTATTTTGAAAACTTTTGAGGCAAATATTTCATTTAAACTGTATCGTTTAGTGAGGAAATTAATTTTTTTGTCCATGTTGCATTCTTTGTTTTTTCATGCTGATTCCGAATAAATAAAGAATGTAAAATTCTGGGCGGAACTTTAAAAGTTATTATTGTTTCTTCGACCAAAGGTCAAGGGCGATGCCCTGTTTTTGCAAATCTACACGTGATCTGTTTTTAACGTTCGTTTTCACTATATTCCAAAACGAATTTGGGGATTTTGTCTGAATGAAATTTTTTTTTTTTCATGTCTATTTTCTTAATATAAAATTTCATGAAACTCTACCAAATATGTTTCAAGATACTCATTGGAAACTAGACGTAGGTCAAATCTGAAATTCAGTAGTTTGAGAAAATTTGCTTTGTAGTGTAACAATGCCATGCGTTCTTGAAACAAAGTGAGTTTGTCAAATTTAACAACATGTGATTTTTTAATTGTTAGATGTTAATTTGATATCTTAGGAATCATATTGAGCAAGGAATCATATCATGCATGTTTTGAACTTTATGTAGAAACAATGTGCTTGGGATTCTAGGCTAAATAGTGGAGACCACCTTTGTGAGTTATTGAGCCTTTTAACGTTATTTCTGAGAGGGTTTGTTATTTTTCACTGTATACACTCTTCGTACTTATTCTTTGAAATAGATTGATCTCTATAGGAATTGCTTTGGATTCTATGAATTATCATAACTGAATATATTGCATACTTGCTATGTTAGTAAATTGGATGCTCTGTAAGAAGTGATTTAGGCTATATGTGTTTGAACTTTGAAAATGTCATATTTCGTCCCATTTGTGTGCTCCATAACCCCATTTGAAGCCAAACACAAATTAACTTTTTCTTTCATCACCATATTTTCCTCACCCCATCACCATATTAAAAAGCCATACTTTATAGTTTAGGATCACATTGAGTAGATTCGAAAAAGAAAAAACCTTGAAAAACACTAAAGAAACTCTTCAATGATAAAAATAAAAAGAAATAAAGACATCTTTCAAATTTGAGAAAAATAGTGAATAAATAAATACTAAGTAAAAAGTCTCCCAAAATAAAGAGATCAAAAGCATAAAAGAAAAAAAAATTCAAAAGCTTAGTGTGAAAGCTTAGATGCCAAAAAAAAAAAAAAAAAAGGAGAAAAGAGTTATGTATGTATTTTTTAAATTTATAAATCTTTCAATATGACTATAGGTTCTTTGAATTCGATTCCCTTCATTGTTAACCTTCACCTGTGGCCCCATTACAACCTTTAGAAAAGTCCTATCAATCGTACAATAATTCTGATTAACTTGCATGAGTAAGTATAATGATCATTCTGTTCATAACTTTTGAATTAATTCATGAAATTTAATTTGAAATATCTTAGTGTACTTTCTATTTTATTATAAATATGCGATGTAATTTTTGAATTTCCTATGCATAATTTCCCTTCGCATATATTGATCAAGAGTGTGCGCCTAGGATTCGAGCGATATTAAGAGTATTACCTTGTGAGATTAGGGTCAAGGCGAATTCCATCTTAAATTTCATGGCACATTTGTTTTTGACATTTAGTGATTAAGTGTGGATGTGAATAAATTGTGAGGTATAAACAACTTCAATATGTTATTAACATCTGAAAATTGAATTGAACATGTGTTATTGTTTCTTGATAAATTTCATATTGCATTCTATTCGCATTGTTACATAATAGGGAACGTTTATAGGGTATCGTTGCTGGTAAACTCTCAGAAGACTATACTCCTCCTCCTACTAAGGACACTTAGGGGTTTAAAAACTTATGGCACATGCTAAGTGCCATCGTGTTTTCCAATGAAAGTGGCTTAGATTAATTTGTATTTTGTTTGTTTCCGTTTTTCTCGAGGACTAGCAAAAGATAGGTTTAAGGATATTTGATCACACTATTTTTGTACATATTTTAGGCCCCTATTTCCTAGTATTTATGCGATGTTTTCGAGTGAAATTGGTTTTTAATGTGTTTTGTGAGAATTTTGTAGATTATCATCCCTAAATAAGGAATTAAGCTTAATAGAAGAGTTTTAGAGCTAAAAGTATCAAAATTGGAGAATTGGAAGAATTATGGTGCTGAGCTGTCATATTTTGAGGGCCACCTAATATTCCACAAGATGAACTGGGTTACGAGCAACATATTGTTGGAAAGCTCTAGATGTCCATTTCCAATGAATTTTATGGTTCATGATTTGGAGTTTTTTAGAGGAAGTTATGCTAGTTTTTGTAACAGTACGCAGTCACGTGAACCGCGACCAAGATCTGCGACCGCATCATCCGGTAGCAGCTAAGACAATTGCTTCATCAAAATCGCGACCAAGAGCTGCGACCAAGCCTGGTCACAGATTCTAGTAGCAGATTTATCAAACTTCTAGACGGATTAGTATTCAACTCGTTTTTAACTTATAAAACCATCTCTTTTCATCAAAACGAAAAGAACGAAGAGGGGGGCTCCCAAGCCACCAAAGGGCACCGTTCCTCCACCAAATATCATTCCCTACCATACACAAAGTATTCTATACACCATTAAAGCCATCTTCCATCCATCATATATCAAGAAACAATCAAGGAGAAGAAGAACAAGAAGATTGAGAAGCTTTTGGATGATCACCATGAGTTCTTTCTTTCTTAATTTTTTTTATTGTTTATTTTTCCATGATGTGTAACTAATCCATAATTAGGGAATCGATGTGAAGAACATTAATTTGCTCATGTTAAAGACTATTATTTTTATTCTATTCATGGTTTTGTTTTATTCATGATTTAATTATTTATTGTTTATATTTTTATTGTTGATGAACTAAGATAATTGTTGTTACGTGCTAGTTCTGAGTTTCATTAGAATATAAATAATAATTACTTAAGATTTCAAAAATTGGGATAATCGTTGTTACGTGCCAATTTAAGGTTATATAATTTTTAAATGGGATAATTGTTGTTACGTGCTATTTGGTTGTTATATATCTCTAATGAATAATTGATGCATTGTAACACCCCCTGACCCGACCCGGCTGGATCGACCCAGGGAGTGCTACTCGGTTTTCAAAACCTTTCTTAATTCACTTTATAAATTGCAAACCATTGAAAATCAAATAAATTGTAATTTAAAAATGTTTTTCTAGTGAGCCCATCAAAATCTATTTTAAAAATTTCGGCAGAGTTTCCTTTGTTTTTCCAGTTTACCAAAACCTGTTTTCAACAAATCAAATCCAATATAGATAACAATTTCAACACTTCTAAATCAATTATCAAACCAACACGCACTCTGCCGTTTAGAAATCAATCCAATATAGTTCATAATTAATTCTTTACAGTCCTTTGGAAATGAAAATAGACACAAAACACCAATATAAAGATCTTTACCAAACTCCTGTATATGCAGCATGACAATATATAAGATAACGAATATATATATCGTATATATATTATATTTATATGGATCTACCCAAAATGGTGGTGACGCTGATTCTCCTGCCTCGACGCTCACTCTTCAAAAAATCTATTTGCCTCCTCAGTATCCGTTACCTACGCGCGATAAAAAAACCGACGCGCTAAGCATATAGCTAGTGGGTGTACACTAAACGTAATTATCGAAATCATAAATAACTTTCCATAAATAAAATCTCACAATATAATCGTATATAAACATGTTATTATTCAAATCAAACACAGAAATAAATCATATGAAATCGAATCAATAGAAACAATTAAATTCAATTAATAATACATACGAAACTGTATCAAAAATTCTTTTATAATCATTTCTTTTCAAATCATTCTCAATTCTGGCCCTCTGGAATACTCAACATAATCCAGGACTGAAATATGGGTCGTTCGACCTCAATAACTGTCTGTCGAACATAACTCCCAACCCTAGGACGAATCCTGAGGGTGGTACGTATCTCCCTACTCTAGGACCGAGTGTTTGAAACCTAGAGAGGTACATATCTCCCTATCCCAGGAACGAATCCTTAGGAAGGTACGTGTCTCCCTACTCTATGACGAATCCTTGGAGAGGTACGTGTCTCCCTACCCCTGGACGAATCCATGGGGAGGTACATTAAATATCACATCAGTATCAATATCGGTGCATATCGGTGCATATCGGCCAAATGAACCCAGCTGGTATATCAACCTCCTATATCCATTTCTATGTACAAGTATCCTAGGGCCATTTCAATACAATACTTTCACATAACAACTAAAATTCACAAATCGAATTTAAACTCAACTAATATAAAAATTCAAGCGATAGTAGGAAAAACATATATACAAAATTTTATGGAAATTCAGCGATTTATTCATTCGAAATTCTGAAACAATTGATTTCAACCTATTCAACAATCAAAATACGATAGATACGATTAAATCGAAATTATTCAATAGAAAAACAATATAAACATATATTTACGAAATTATCCAAAATCTCAAATTCAAATCAAAACACATAAAAACTTCAAAAATATGTGTACACCAACCTGGATACCGTTTCTACATTTTTTCCTTCTGGGTTTCCCCCTTTTTTTCTTTTCTCTTTCCCTTTTTCTCTTTCTCTCTTTCCTCCTCTTTTCCTTTCTCTTTCCTTTTCTTCTTCTTCCTCTTCTCTTCTTCTCTTCCTCTTCTTCTTCTTCTTCTTCTTCTTTCTCTCTCTTCCTCTCTCTCTCTCTCTCTCTTTTCTTTCTCTTTTTCTTTCTCCCTTTCTTTTTCTCTTGGTCTTTCCCTCTCTATTTTCTGTCTGACTTTTTCGTGAAGCTTCCACGACGAGCTTATTTTTTTTATAATCTTTCAGTCATCGCGACCGTCGTCGCGACCTGTGGTCGCGTTGCTTACTGGAGCAATTCCATCGCCTTCATCGTGATCACCCATCGCGGTACCATGGTCGCGCTGGTGGTCGCTATGCTCACTGCCCGAATTTGACATTTTTACCGAATTTGGTCGCCATGCTCACTGCCTGAATCTGTGGTCGCGGTGCTCATTGCTCGAAAATACCATTTTTCACCGCAAGCGACTCATCGCGATCTCTGATCGCAGTGAGTGGTCGCGGTACTCACTGTCCAGTTTTCACCCTTCTCTTCATGCATCATTTCTGGACCGTTCCATCTGGTCTACCTGGAAACCATAAAAATCATAAATTTTATATTCATATATATCCATATATGCAAATTATAACTTTTATATCCATATATATCCATATATCCATATTGCACCCCTCAAATCATAAATTTTATATCCATATATGCAAAATTAATTATTCGAAATTTGGGATGTTACATGCATGATTTGTATGTTTATTATAAAATTGTGTGTTAATTCTTAAGTTCCTAGATCTTAATGGTTTCTTGGTATTAATTAATGAATTCATGACCTAACGATAGTGGTAATTAATATTGGGAATACTTGGTTAAATAATCTGAAAGGTGATAACCATACATGAATTGAAAACGAATCTTGAACCTGAATAGATACTTTTGTTAGAGTAAGAGTGTAATAGTGTAATTTAACAATCTTTTCATATTAATAAAGTGATTTTTTTTTCAACAAATTTTATAACTTTTATAGTTTAATTATTATAATTGTTAAATGTAAATAATCATAAGGTCAAAAGATTGAGAAATAAAGAATTGTTCATACATTTGAATATGTATGAGGTAGACACAATTCTTTAGTTAGTCTTGAATAACATTCACAACTTAAGATAAAGGTTGTGCAACAGTATCTTATTAAAGTTGTAGTTTCTTTTGCTAGTATTTGAGTGAGATCAAATGTGTTATGATGAATCTAAAATCATTAAAGTGTAGTGTCTTTGGGCAAAAGGATCTAGTGCAGTGGGTGCATTGAATAAAATCACAGTGAAATACTTTATCCAAAACTGTCAATGGAGAAAAGTTTTCACTTGAGGGCAATCGAAGAGTCTATCTCAATCCTGAGATAAATTATGGACTTATGGTTGCAAGCGTTGTCATTTAAGCTATCAATGAGTAAGATTATATGATATAATCCATCCTCTATGGTTTGGAGGTATTCACTTGTTAATCATAGAGGACTTCATTTATAGATATGGACATCGTGACTCCATTTATCAAATGAGAGTAGATTAACATCATATGGTTCTTTTGAGTTATTGGATATTAAATCTTAACGTTAAGTTTTCAATTGTGGCTATTGAAATATGACTTCTGGAAAAGTCAAAATATCCAAGTTCAAAATATGGTCATATGATTAAAACTGGTAACTAGGAGAGCTATAAGTGGTCTATGAGCTCTTGGCGATTACTGGTACTCTTCACGAGGATACACCATCTCCAATAAAATTGTCTAAGGTACGAATGAGTAACACTATCTTATTTAAGAGTTCAATTTTGGTTATTTAGTGGAATGAACTAAAATTAATAGATTGAACCTAAATGAATCACTTGTTGATTGTGATTATGTTGTGTCTATTGAAGTTTAAATTTAGATAACCAGCCAAGATCTCTAATCTACACGAACTTGCATGAGGCACTTAATATATTCTACCGGACCAATTGCTGGGTCCATTTAGAATTAGTTTTGGGTTCTGGAATCCAAAAGTTTTGAAGAGGTGCGGTCTTGTGTGAACAAGACATGCGTAACTCTTCAGATACTTGGAATGGGCTGCCAAGACTATGGGAAGTCTTGGATGGCCCTAATGGGGTACAATTAGCATTCTATTAATACATTAAAAATATAATTGCACATTTTAATTAAATAGATTGCATAATTATATTAATGTATTAATTAAGGCATATGGACTTATTTCTTTTTTAATAAAAATGTGTCTAGTTCACATGTGGACTTTTTATTAAAGTTTAATGGATTTAATAAAGCCCATGTGTATAGGCTTGGGCAGTAAGACTAAAATAATTAGTCTAATTTTTTATTTTATTTTATTAATTAATTAATTAACTGTAGAATTAAAAGTTAAAATCTTTTTCTACTAGGAGAATGTCTCTTAGAGTCATACTTTTGTTGGAAGTATGATAAGTATTATGACTCTATTTGATAAGTCGATAAATATATATTTTTATATTTATCTAATTAAATAAGAAGTTATGATAAGTCACAAATTAATATTCCTATTGGAATTTGGATTATTAAAGTTAATCTAATTACCATAAAAAAGAATTTTAATACAAGTTAATAACTAGAAATTGACTATACACTTATAAGTTGGAAAACAATTGAACTCCTTGGATGATAGGAATTTTGGTGAAGCTCAAATCCTCCTCTTAGGAGAATTCGGCCAACCATAAATATTCCTATCAAAGGAATTCGGCCACCACAAGTTTGTTTGAGAGAATTTTTGAGCTTTCATCTTGCCTAGAAAATTCTGCCAACTCAAGGAAAAAGTCTGTGAGGAATTCGGCCAAGAGAGAAAAGAGAAGAGTGTTTTGTTTTGATAGTACACTACTAGCTTTTACATCAAAAGGCTTTGTGCACAACATCGAATTAGGTTCACATGAATTTCGATTGAAAAATTGAGAATTCAAAAATGACCGAACGCTCTTAGATTCTTCTTAAGGGTTTGTTGTGATTAACAAAAGAAAAAGTTTTATTTTCTCAATCCTCAGGTATTACAATTCAAAGAAAAGGGAGCCTACACTCCAAGGTGATTCACGTTCATGATTAGATTGGAAGATCTTACGGGAAACAATTTCGACGCAACATCAATCATCAAGGAAAAAGGTACGATATCATTTAATTAATATGTTAATTAATCAAGGGTCAAAATCCTTTTAAAAGGAAATTTTTTGAAACTATACCAAAACTATTTTATTCCGCTGCGTACTCTCAAACGATTTTTCCTACAACTTTCGTAATGGTTGGATACATGAGTGGATATATTTGGAGCATCGATAACCTAATTTCTCTCCTATTCTTTCACAACTCAAACACTTTCTCAGTATTTTAATTTAGTTTAAATTATTTTTCAGAATTCCAATCAATCTCAAAGACTTTTAGTTTTCAGTTTTAACTAATTTAGAATTAGAGTAGTAATTAAATCATCAATTTTTGTAGAATCGATCTTTGTACTTGCCGAACCTACACTAACATATTAATTCGTGCACTTTCGAGGTATAAAATAAGTACATCACAAACCTTCCCAGCCACAAGCTAAACCGTAACTTCAAAATACAGAGTTATTGATCGGGAATACTACTCCGATCTCACCCATTGTATGTCAAAAACCACGATCCAACCTGAAGGAGTCAATAAGACGCTCAGGATTAAGATCACCTATATACAACCATCATTTATCGATATATATGAATCTCTTTATCTAACGGATCTTGGTAAGAGATTCATATAAATTATGGCCCTGAGATTCATATAGATCATATAAGGTGTCTCCATTCCCATGTCATCACATGAGTAGTTAGGATAAGACTACCGTATATTACGGAATAGACCGCAGCTATAGGTTAACCAAACAAAGTATCCAACTTCGTTTGCTCTCTACGGACGCTTTAGATTGCACATCTCAAACTGAATCCTTACGTATATAACACTCATATACTTAGTTTGATATTACATCCGACAATCTTGGATGTTTTGCACATATGATATAAGTGTACGAATGTAAATAAGTCAATATTCATAGAATGAAAAACAACTTCTTTTATTCATGTTTTTATAACATTTACACATTACAAGCTTTATGCATAAATCCCAACAATTTGGTTAACTTGCACACCAAGTCTTCATGCCTTGTCACTTTGAAACATTCAGGTTGCTGCATATATATCTCTTATACTAGATCCCCGTGAAGAAAAACTATTTTTACATCTAGCTGATGTGGATATAATCCCTCTAGTGCAACTATGCTCAGAACTGCCTGGATGTTTGTTAATTTCACAACGGGAGAGAAAATATTAGTGTAGTCAATACCTTATTTCTACTAAAAGCCCTTGAAAAACGTGGATTTATAGCTATGGCAAACCTAGAGGGGGGTGAATAAGTTCAATAACAAATATTGCGGAATGAAAAATTAAATCTACTTTAAAAATCAACACAACAATTTTTACGTGGAAAACCCCAACAGGTAAAAAACCACGTGACTAACTTGTAGGCCACTTAACACATTATATATAGATTTTACTAGTTGGTATATTGTTTGCAACTCATGTTGGTTGACTACTCAATCACACGACTGTTACTATAACTCAATCCTACTTACCCGTATGTCTTTGACTAGCAAATCTTGTTGTTGCTGCTCACAAACTCCACGTGTTGCAAGACTTCTTAATTCTATCGTTGGGTTGAAGAAACGAAACCCTTCAAATTATTGAGATCAGATCTAGGTACTCAATAATATATGAACAATCAAATAACATGCATGATCAAAAAATGTTATGAATAAACTAGAATAATGAAGCACAATATCAAAAGTAATCTAGCCTAGAAACTCTCTACTCTGTCACAAAAAATAAAAATAGCAGAGCAACAAAGTAATAAAACAATGTGAGAGGCAATAAAACAATGTGAGAGCTTATGAATAATGAATTTGAGTTCAATATTTGTAGGCGTCATAGAAAAACCTAACTCTAATAGGAATAGTAAATAGTATATCAGTAGATTTTTCCAAAAAAAAAAACTTTAGAAAAAGAGAGTTAATTTCCCAAAAAAAAAACACACACTAAAGAGTAACTTCCTAAAAGAATAAGACTTGAAGTTCAAGAGGTTCTCTTATTTCTAAATTCATAAAAACTTCCCAAAACAATTTAGAATTGCATTAAAATATGTTTGGAAGTCACCAGGAGTGCAAAATAGGAAAATAAAAGAACCGAGAGAATACAGGATTCGGATCTAGCAAGTCCCGCATGCCAAAGGCATGCACCCACGCTTTTGGCGTGGGGTTGCTGTCCCGTTTTCCTGTTTCAGTTGTTCCAGCTGCATTTGATTTGACTTTAACCTATCCAAAGGACCTCGAAATTTTTTAGTTTTTTATACTGATGGAAAGGCATGGATGTCTTGTTTCATCTTTAAAAAATAAAACACCAGATAAAAAGTTAGGCCAGTGCAAGCATTCAAAAGTCAGATTTTCAAAACCACGAAATGTTTGAAAATAAATGCTAAAATTAGACCAAACAAAATAATTAAGACTCCACACTTTTAAAACATTAAAACCAACATGTTAGTACTCGAATGCAAATACATGAACATGTTATATGTGTGTATGTGCATGTGAATCTTATCTGATCTCAAGAGTTAAGAGAGTTTTTTATTTCTCGCAACTTACATTTACGCACTTTCTTGAGTAATCTCAGAACTTCATTGTCTTTGCATGATTTTTTAAAATCCTTAACACCCCGAACTCATGCTGTAACTAAACTATCTAAGACTTAGAAAGAAATACATTTTTCTTTCGGAATCAAAGCCATCAAAATAATAACCTTACAATCTTCCCATTTGGCTATTCTGTGACAAAACACTATACTCACCAAACAATCAAGTGATTGCTTTCACATAGTACTCAAAAACTCAAAAATTACATAGAGAGACATAATATAAGATTCTTTAATGTCATCAAAAGTATTCTCTTGTACCCAAGTCAAATAAAACATGAAACAATGTTTTTTCCAAGAACATTGGTGAGTGAAACGATAATAATACCAATTAAGTAAATCATTAATTAATACCAATTACCACAATATATCATTTGTCGATACCAAGTATAATATGCAAATGCATCAATTGAAGGTCATCGAATCAAATATGATTATGAAATATTTCCCCCTCAATAATGTCTCCCCGTAAGTATGCTGATCAATACAAAAATAGCAACTTGTCATGAGAATTAGAAGAAATAACTTGAGTAAATTAATACCCCAAATTACTCCCCCTTTTTTATGGGATAGACAAAGACCAAGAACGGAGTATTTTAACCGTCAATACGAATTTAAAGATACTCATTCACGTAGACATGAGAATGGTAAGAAATAAAGTAAACAACAAACAATAAGAAAGATCCAATATAACCTCAAATAAGAATCAAACTACTCTCATTTTCAGACAAACAAGAGATAATTGTCAACATAAGAAATCAAGAATCACTTCTAAATAAACATAAATTGACCGCGCGACCTGTCGCTGCAACCACATGGTCGTGCGAATCGCTAATCGTGCAACTCATTGCCCAAACGTTTTGATTATGATTCAGTTTTCATTACGCAACACATGATTCCTGGACTATCTGTCTATTCATTCGAGCCATTTGATATAGAATATTTAAGGAAGCAATTATCCACCATTTATTCGACATAGCGAAAACCTGATGAATGATTGTAATTTGCTTTGGGACATTTTTTCTCTTATTGCAACTTGCTTTAGAACTTCACAAAAGTGAAGAAGTGAACTTATTGCAACGCGAAGGAAAGAGTTGAAATTTCATTATTTTCAGTGTATATGTTTCATTATCCTTGGTGAAACATAGCGGTTTGCTGGTTTGCTTGATGGGTTGTTTTTTACCTGAAAACAAATATATGGAACTTTATTTTCAATTACAGCTTGGGCATGAAATTTTAATGTAATTTTCAAAATCAAACAGTATTAGGATATTTATTTGTGACCAAAAATCCTATATAACTTTGTTTGGAATCTGACAACTTGGAGATTTCCTAACCTCGTTTGGAATGTGACAACCGAATTATCAATAATCACATCAAGATTAGGTATGTGGATTGTGGAGATATCTCAATCAAAGTAATTACAATGCAGTTCGTGTTAACAAATTTGGTTTTGACATCTCCACTGGTTCAAGATAATGATTATTAATGATTGTTCAAATAATATTTTTAATTATTATTAATTTTATGTTAATAATGATTTTATTACTATCATTTTTTTTCCATTATATTTATTTATTATTGATATGATAAAAAAGGGTTAAGACTTGAATTTTTATAAATGATATAATGATCATTATTATGATTTCATAATTATTTTATTGGCAACAGTTTTATTTCTCATAGTAAAATGAGGGTTGTCAAAGTATTTTGATGATGCAGAAATTCTCTCAAATCTAGGAAAGGATCGATCCTAATCTATACAACCAACACTTTTTCTCTACAATTAGCCCTATTCATCGTCATATAACACAACAAACCAAACTTTGATCAATATAACCCACGGTCAAATGCATAATAAATTAGGTAATTATTTCCCAACGCAAAAATTGTTTTTTATATGCATGCAATATTAAACGTCAACCATGCTGAGATGAAGATCGACCTTTAAAACTGCAAATTGACTCAAAGCCCATGTTATTTTCTTTAAATGAGTACCATTTTTACCACAATAAAGAATAGACCAATTAATATTTTAGGATAAATTGTATTGAGATACCTGAACTGACCACAAAATTTAATATTCAACCTCTAAATCTATTACATTAACAAACCGTATCGTTAAGTGAAAACTTGTTAAAATTTGAGAGCAATGGTAAAGTGGCCATTTTGATTGTGATGTAAATAAAACAATAAAAGAAACCTTAATAAAAAAAATTAATATTATTTCAATAATAAAATTGAAAAAAAAAAAAAAAACTCGAACACAATTTTTTTAAAAAATATAATAATAAAACAAAATGAAAAATAATAAAATTTTTAGCGATGAGCAAATCGCTCTACCTTCTAAGGAGTGCCTCCATCATATGGAGTGACGCTCCATCTATGGTGTGACTCCATCAAATGGAGCGATCTTATGGAGGCACTCTGCCAGAGATGGAGCAGATTGCTCCATGCTCCATTGATAGGGCAAATGACTTTATTTATGGAATGATCTCTTCCATTTTGGAGGAGATTTGTTCTTTCTCTTTTTAAAAAAATATATTTGTTATTGTTTCTTTTAATAATAGTTATGTTAATGTTTTTTTAAAACAAAAATAATAGCCATCTACTTTTTTTATAAATTTAAAATCTGAAAAATTGATATTTCAGTTTTATATTCGAGTCGTTCATCTCAAATTCTATCTCTTCTTACCTTTTTCATTACATTTTTTTTTTTTTGGATATCCAAGGGAAACCTGTCTTTGGGCCACTCATGTCTTGGGCTCGTACGTCCCAAGCCCATTTGTGGAGACGGTAAAACTCTCAGACCCACCTTCCGACTCCACAGTAGGTGAACAATATAAGTCAGAAACTCACACAGCAGCAGGTAAGATTCGAACTCCACACCAAGGGCTTTTCAGACCCTTGAGAGCGACCCCCCATACCACTGCGCTAATGCATATATTTTATCTTTTCACCTAAAAAAATTTGGTGAACCGCCATACTTAACTTTAATTAATTGACTGCAAGGTAATTAATGAAATAAACATTGATGGTTGAATATTAAACTACATGGCCATAATTTAGGGTGTCCTAGAGTCCTAGTCCTATTTTCCAAATATTTTATTCTAATAATTAAAAATTGGTAAATTTTTTTATTAAATATGAAAGAGAAAGAGAAAGAGAGAGTATTATCTTCTAGCAACGTTGGAAGGGTAAAATTCATCTTGTTCCCTAATTTTTATTAAAATATTACTTTTTAATTAATTTTTTTTTTTAACTTGTGTGGTCCTTAATTTTTTAAAAATTTATTATTTTAGTCATTCTAACTAAATTTTTGACAGTCAAATATGACAAAATATGCACATTTATCATTTTACCCTTAAATTTAATTATTTAAGTTAAAAATATAATTTTACCCTTTATTTTTTAAAAATAATTTAACTAATTAATTAACACTAGAATTAAAAATCTTTAAAAAAAATAAAAAAAAATCTGTACCATAATAACTAATTTATAAAAATTTAATAATTTAAATAACAGTTCAAATTAATATCAAAATATAAAAAATAAATTTTATGTATGAAATAAATTATATTAGATTAAAAATAAATAAAATAAATTATTAAAGTAATAAAAAAAATATTTTTTTTAAAAATGTCAAGAAATGATGTATTATTATTTATAAATTATAAATTATTATTTTTAAAAATAAAATAAATTATTAAAGTAATTATTAATTATTTTTAAAAACTATTTTTTTCTATTTTCTATTTTTTTCAATATTATTATTCTATTTTTTAATTTAATTTTTATTTTAAAATTTAAAATTTATTTTTTAACCTTAATTTTTATTTTTATGCCAAAAGACTAAAATACCCATAATATTATTAAATTTGACTAACAGTTGACTAATAAAATAACTAAATTGATGAATTTTTAAAAAGTTAGGGACCACGCGAGATAAAAAAGAAAATATCAGTTAAAAAGTAATAATTTAAAAAAAGTTAGGGACCTAAATAATTTTTGCCCAAAATTGATTTGATTATAAGAATGGATTCAATAAGAGAGAGAGAGAGAGAGAGAGAGAGAATATTTCCATATTTGGTGTTAGTAAACCAACCAAATGTGAAAATCTTTTGAGATTTGAGTTAAATTTTAATTTTGGAAAACCCCTCTAAGCTTAGCTGGCACTAAAGTACATTTAGAATATTTTATTTATATTTAAGCAAATTTTGTGTTTAATGGGTACTTTTTCAAAACAACAAACATCACTGAAAGAAACTTTTGAGTTTTGACATTATAATTCAGAATGTAGCTTGAAATTGTGAGACAACTCTAGGCAAAACCAATTACGGAACCGAGAACCAAGTGGGCAGTAAATAGTCAATTTTCATCAGGGTTGATTCAATTGGAAGCAAAAGAGAAAACTTGCACTTGTAATAATAATTGTGTGTCATTGGTCCCTGTAAAATTTAAAATTCGCAAGCACAAAAAACCCAAAAAGCTCAAGCCAAGTTTATCATCATGATGTGGCAGCATATGATTTTTATTCAACGAATGTTTTAATAATTAATACAGTGATTGATTGACTGATTCCAAAAATAGTTCAACCAAACATATATATATATATATATATATAAGCCTGTAACTCAAACACAGGTAGTCAGTAATCTCAAAGAATCAAAGTTTTGTTTTCTTGCCCAATTCATCTTTTCTTTTTTTCTTTTTTATTTATTATTAAATAACACCTAAATTTTATGATATTTATTCTTTTACAAGCGGAAATAACTTTTAGATTTATTGACAAAAATTTACCCTCTACTATTAGTTAAATTCCATTTAATTTAACGGTTGATCAAGTTTGACTATGAAAAAAAACTAAAATATCACTAAAATAATATATAATATTATTAAAATTCATTAAAAGAAATAATAAAATAATAGTTGAGATATACTATGGAAACCTAAACTATTTTTTATTTTTTTATTTAATAAATTTTATATATTATTCTGGAGGTAATTTAGTCTTTTTATAGTCAAATTTGATCAACCGTTAAATTGAATGAAATCTGATTAATGGCATGAGAGGTTTTTTTATCGGATATTAATGAGTATTTTTCCCGAGAAATTTTAAATCAAGCATCCCAAAATTGGTCAGAAGTTGCAGCCTCCCAAAATATTTTGAATCGAACTTGCTATTATTAAAATCATTACTAAACCAATAACGACTGCAATATTGATTGTTGTTCTAGTAATGGTAGGGACATGCTAAAAAAGACATCAAATACACAAACAAAGGATAATGTTAATGCAACTCTCTCTCTCTCTCTCTCTCTCTCTACCTATTAAAATATTGAGAATTGCATGTTGGGAACAAGGGTGTGGGCTAATATTAACCAAACGCTTCTGGGATTAGTCAAAAGAAGAACGCAATTACACAAAACCCCAGAAAAAAAAATCTCAGTAAACACTACTTTTGTGAAATGCATGTGGAGTTGTTGAAAGTTTAAGCTAACAGGTGTAGATTTGAATCTAGGCATATATATATATATAATTAACACAAAGTTAATCGAAACAAGAAAAAGAATCTATACAGAAATTGGATTTCAAAATTCAAACATATTAAAATGAAAGACTTCTTTTATATAAAATTGGATGGAACAGAGATTGTGGATCCTTCATGCTTGAAAAGTTACAGTTTTTATCATCACTTAGAGACAGCAACCCACCACAAGGTCCACCATATCATGTGACTAGGTGCTGAATAATGTCAAGAACCAAACATTATCCTACATCACATCAAGTACAGAGGGAGAAGGATGGCACACTCTGTTTTTATCCGATTTAATTAATGATCATATCATCACCATTAGTCATATTGTTGTATAAAAATGGGCAAAGTCTCATGGAGCCGGGATCTTTCACATCTTCTCATGTTACTGATGTCGACATTCTGGGATGATTGAGAAGTTCTTTGTACGGACAATAGTTAAAGCAAACAAAAAAACAGATCCGGGTATATAGAAACTTGAATTTATGGGTGGATTGAAAAAGACAATTAGATTATGCCAGGATCAATTTACCCTTCTGCTGTTAGGCAGTGGACTGGAAGATGAATCAATCAGGGACGCAGAGAGGATTATCTTAGATGATATAGCCGGCGGTGGTGGTGGACGAGAGAGACACCAAATGTATGAAAACAAGATTGAAAACAAAACTATTGAACATTCATCTTCCCACTGATATACATGGTTTATATACAAGTTACAGAATGATCATGGATACCTTTCAAACATAACTCTTTCTCAACCTCCGATAAGCTTTTGCTAACCGGGCTGATCTCTTCCAAGTTCATAAAAATTAGTAAAAATTTACACTTTTTTTCACTCAAAGCTATTCTAGACATCTGTATCACAAAATTTACCATCCATCCGGTTCTGAACAGCTTTGACAGCAGCAACTCTAGCAGCAGTAGCAGCCCTATTTGCACCCACAACTGCCTTGTTCACCTGTTCATCCGCCCGGGATATATGAATAGCATTCTCTGCAGCTTTTCTAGCACCCTGCAATTTAAAGAATCAAAAGATATGTATATGATTTCCTAATCAGGAAGGTTCTGGATATTGAAAATGTTGAGATAAAAAAGTACCTGAACTGCTCGAATGACCACATCTGTTTGTGGGGGTACAGGGATATGGAGTGTACCACCATCCCATTCACCACATCTTGTATCACCATTGCGGAAGGTGTACATGCCATAGCCTTGCTTATGGCCTTCATGCCAAGAACCCTCATAACAGTGCCCATTAGCAAAGTGATAAACACCAAATCCATGGATTTTGTCTCCAAAATATTCACCAGCATACTTATCTCCGTTTCTACACAATCAATTTAATAAGTATCAGTATTTGGATTTCTAGATGCAGAACATCAAAATATGCTTCCACAAATAAACAAAATGGTTTGCCTTTTAAGTATATACTGTTTCAGCAATCCAATCAAAAAGTTCAAAAAGCCAAACAGACTAATGAATCAGTAAATAATCAAGAAATCACAGCATGAATTGTTCAAACCAGAGATATCAGGGTACTAGTGCAGGAAAAGAAATAGATAAAACAATAAATAATTAAGGAATTGAGAATCAAATTCCAAACATCATGAGATGTAAACCTGAAATTGTAAACACCAAGGCCATGCTTCATGCCAGACTTGAAGTGGCCAAGATAGGAACTGCCGTCAGCACAAGTCTGGACACCAGGACCGTGACTCTGTCCATTACACCACTGACCAGCATAAGAATCTCCAGTATAGAACCTATAGAAACCATACCCATGTCTCACACCCTGTCTATACTGTCCTTTATACCTACTCCCTCTAGCCCAGCTCTCTATTCCGTACCCATCATATTTACCATCCACCCACTCACCTTCATATCTTCCATTCACGAAAAAGTTGTAAACCCCACTTCCATTACACTTTCCTTTGTGAAACTCACCTTCATACAAGTCTCCATTGCTGTACAACTCCACCCCTTCCCTTACAATCTTCTTCTTTTCTTTTTCCATCTTTGTCTCTCCGATGAACCACTGTATTGGCTTCGACGACTGCTTTCGAGAACAATTACTCAATCTTTTTGACGTTTCTTGCGTTATTTGCTTTATTAACTTCTTATTCTTGTTTGCCAGAAACAGGGCCATTGCTATAAAGATTAGTGCCAACAATAGGTTCTCTGATGTGGGTATTTCTTCCCTTTTCAGGTTCAACAAGTATACCAACAGGAAAAGAGAAAACAGCGTGAAGAAAGACAGTGAAGCCATTGCAACCACTGGAACAAACCGCCCCGACCCGGTTCTTCTGCTCAGATAGGCCGAACCGGGTTTCCGTTTCTTCTCTTCTTTTAGTGATATATCCTCTTGTTCCTCTACTTGTTGTTCGTGTTGTTGATAGTTGAGGGGTTTGTTAATGTCACTTTCCGTGATGGAGTTGAGGCTGTGAATGGAAGATCGGATGGTCGGTGATGACCGGAGGAGTGACGACTGGGTTCTAGTGAGCTTCGCCTGTGACTTCTGGCTCTCCATTTTTGGAGATTGCCTCTGATTTTCTTTCTTTTGATCTCTAGTGGGCCCTCCTGTAGCGCGATATTCTTATGAGTATTATTCTTCTCGTTTTCGCCAGCGACATCTCCGGCGAGTGGCGCAAGTTAAAGAACTGAGGCGGAGCGCACGATAGCATAAAACTGAGAGACTTGTTGTGGGGAGAGATTTTAATCTTTGAATAAGAAAAAGTATATCTGGCGATTTGGACCGGGTTTTTGGGTATTTATGGTGTAAGGGAGAGAGAGTGAGATATTCAATATGAGCCGTCAGATGAGAATCATGCGGACTGATTCAAGAGGAGAAATAACAGTCGTTAGATTTTAATTTGGGACGTCCCGGTCTTGACGGGAAGGTCTAGTCGTCGGATCTAGATTCAGCCCTTTATAGCTTTGTTGTTGCGTGGCAGGCCGGCACGTGCGAGTACAATTTCAAAATTACATTACTAGGTTTTTATAAGGAAAAAGAAAAAAAGGTAACCAACCAACCAACCATGTTTCATGGTACTTTCCATTAAATTGCATCACCGTTTATCTGAGAAATTTATGTGGTCCTATTGTCATTTCATTTCTTCCGCTTCAATTATTGCTTATAACTCATAATATAATATGGAAATTTCAAATGTGTAAATGTTGGACTAACAATTCGAGTTCGTGGATCGGGTTTGTCAACCCATGATCGTGTAGAGTTTAGTTGGGTCTTGATCTGTTTAACCTAAAATAATTCAGATATTATTAAAATTCCTCTATAATATGAGATATTATTAAAAAACCACCACTTAATTTTATTTGTGGTTAAAATAACCACTATAATTTCATTTAGGGATATTATCAAAAGTATTCCCAATAAATTTAAAAATATCGTTTTACCCCTCACTATTTATATATTTGTTAAAAATACTCCCACCGTTACTTTTTCATCCAAAAAGTTAACATATTTTGTTTGACCGTTAATTAAATATTAAGGGTAATTTTAATTTAGTCCATAATATTTTATTAAACATTACTTTTTCATTCGTCTTTTCTTTTTTAGTTCGCGTGGTCCCTCACGTTTCATAAATAGATGAAATTGGTCATTCTGACCAACTATTTGACAGTCAACCATAACCAAAATTTTTAAAAGACAGTTTTGCTCTTGAAGAATTTAATTAACAGAATTATAGTTTTACTTTACAATTAAAATATAATAAAATGGATAAAATAATATTAAGTTAAATTTAAAAACTTAAAAATGTAAAATATATTAAAAAAATTTTAAATAAAATTATTTTATTAAAAAAATTAACATTTTAAAAAATAATAATAAAAAAATATATTAAAAACTATTAAAGAAATAAAATAAATGGAGAATTAAAAAAACTAAAGTTTTTTTAGAATACTTATTTTAGTTATTTTAATTCCTAGTTTTATTTTATTTTAATTTTTTTTTTGCAGTTTTTAACCCTTTTTTATTATTTTCTTTTGTAAATGTTAATTTTTTTAATAAAATAATTTAATTTAAATATTTTTAATAGGTTTTATATTTTTAAGTTTTTATAATTTAGTTTAATACTATTTTATTTATTCTTATTATGTTTAAATTGTAAGGTAAAATTGTAATTCTATTAATTCTTTAAAGGAAAAATTGTCAAATAGTGATGGTTGACCGTCAAATAGTTGGTCAAATGATTAATTTGATTTATTTAAGAAACGTTAGGGACCACACAAACTAAAAAAGAAAGGTAAGTAAAAAAGTAATGTTTCACCAAACATTAGGGACTAAATTGAAGTTCTCCCTAAATATTAATTAATCAGATTTTTAAATCATTTTACATGCAAAATTACCTCATTACCCTTACATTTAACGGTCAAACAAAACATGTTGATTTTTTGGATGGAAAAGTAACGGTGGGAGTGTTTTTGACAAATATAGAAACAGTGGGGGGTAAAACGATGTTTTTGAATTAGTTGAGAGTGTTTTGATTATATCCCTTTCATTTATAAATAATTTCTCTCTTACCGTCAGTTTTAATTCCGAAAATACCATTGACTATTACTTTTCTGTTAAAAATTTTAGGACATTAAAGGTATATAAGTAAATATCTACAAATATTAAATTAAAATTTTTTAATTTTTAATATCAACGGATCTGTACAGTCCATCATATAATAGACGGTAGACGTTAAATATAAAATTTTAAAATAAAAAGATAATCTCCACCGTCCATTTATAGTCCATCTCTATAGATAGATATTGGAGATCATAAATAAATTTTTTTAAAAAAATTAACAAATAATTAAAAAGGTAGATCTCCAAATTATAACAAAGAAAAACAATTTTCCACAATATTTATTTTTAAAAAAGTTAATTATTTTGTTTGTTTGTTATGATCTCCACTGTCCACCTTAGAGATGGACGGTGGAAAACCATCTTTTTATTTTTTATTTTTTAGTTTTTTAAAAATTTTCTTAATTGTTTTATATTTTAAACAGTTTTTTTTAAAAAAAAATCTCCCAATTTTATTTGCATCGTCCAAATCTACCAATTTTTTTTTTATTTCTTAAAGGGTAAATAACTAATTTTAGTTATAAAGCTAACATAAATTAACGGTAGGGGGGAGATTGGTTATAAAATGAAATTATAGAAGTTATTTTTTGCCATAAATAAAATTACGGGTGGTTTTGTCTAATACCCTAATAGGAAAATTTTAATAATATCTCATTTTTAAACCATCCAACCTATTTAATACATTAAATTCAAACCCATGAAAACAAAGTTTATTAAAAATATCTAACTAAATTAAATATAATGAACTCAAAGTTATTTAATCAACTAATTTATTCCATTTAATTAATCTACAATGAAAAGTGAATTTAATAGAACAAATAACACTCATCCTACCTGAGGTTTGGTAATTACATTCGAAGTCAATCTTTCAAAAACCTCGTGATTTTCATGACATTATGTTTGACTTTCAAAAATTGGAGTTGACTGTCTAAAATTAATAAAAAGATGAAAATATCCTTAAATTAAAAATAATAAATTAAAAGAAAAACATTTACAAAAAAAAATAATAAGTTTTAGCTCTCCACTGTCTATCTTTTAAGCTGGGTGGTGAAGATTAATTAAAAAAATACATTTTAAAATAAAATAAAATATAAAAAAATATATAAAAAACTAAAAAAATAGAAAAAAGAAAAAAAGAGATGGGGTGGATCTCTACGCCCATCACTCTTATCTCGGTGAATGGATCTTTCATCCCATGAAGATGGATCTCAATAGCGGGGGAGGTCATCACTAAAGATCTATATGGATGGATCTTGAAAATCTATCCATGGGGATGGATCTCAGCGATGGGGGAGGCGAGCCTTTCCCATCTCAAAAAGGGGGAAGCGAGCCTTCTCACTTCACCAAACATAGGAGGCGATCCTCCCCTATGCGACAGTGTGGGAGACTGCTGTTGAGATCCATCTGCATGGATGGATCTTTAAGATCTATCCACGAAGGGGAGAGTGATGGGCGTGGAGATTCAATCTCCACCCTTTTTTTCTTTATTTCTTTTTTTATTATAAAAAATCTCTACCGTCCATCTAAAAAGATGGATGATTGAGATCTAATATGTATTTTCATATTTTATTTTGAAATGTATTTTTTAGGAATTAATCTCCATTGCCCATCTTAAAAGATGGACGATGGAAAGCTAAAGCTTGTTTTTTATTTTTCATTTTTGTAAATTTAATTTTTCTTTTAGTTTATTACTTTTTTAATTGAGGGCATTTTTATCTATTACTGGTTTTAGACAGTCAACTTTAGTTTTTAACGATTAAGCTTTAATGCTAGAGGAGGTCAACGTAAGTTTTTTGAAAGATTGACTCCGAGTGTAATTCACCAAATTTCAAGTAGATTGAATGTTATTTGTTTAATTTAATAACTATGGTCTATGGAAAACCTTGTAAATAGTTTTATTAATCAAATTTATAGAATAAAAAGTAAACATATATTAACAAATAATGCCACGATTTTTACGTGGAAAACTTACAACGGGTAAAAACTATGGGACCAACTCGTTCGCCACTTAACACAACACGCGCCGATTTCACTAGCTGATATATTGTTTACAACTCAAGTTGATTAATCATTGAATCATATTACTCTTACTATAATCCAATACTACCTGCCTGCAGACATTTTACTAGCAAACCTTGCTGATGCTGCTTACGGAACTCCACACACTACAAGACTTCACAATTATTTCGTAAGGTCGAAGAATCAAAATCTCTCAAAACTGAGATTACGATCTAGGTGTTCATGTATGTATGCATGAATCAAATAATATACAAAATTAATACATATTATGTATACTAGAAACAATGAAGCGAGAATATCAAAAATAATATAGTCTATGAACTCTCAATGTCTAGCAAAGAATAATGGAACAATAAACATAAAAATAAAAAGAAAACAATAAAAATATGAGAGTCGTAGTAATTAATGAATTAGAGCCACTATTTATAGACTTTAGCTAAAAACCTAACTCCAATAGAAATAAGAAAACTTTTACCAGTAGGTTTTCTAAAAAGCTTTAGGAAAAGAGAGTTAATTTTCCAAAAGAATAAAATAAAAAACGAAAAGTTTTGAAAAGGTTTTTAATTGATGCACGAAAAACTTTTCAAATTGCCTAAACCATAAAAAAAACTAAAAATAATTTTAGAACACATTAAAAATAAGTTTAAAAGTCAACGAAATCAAAATAGATATCAGACTCAAGGAAGGAAGGAAACCTGGCCAACCTTACATCCCCGCACCGCCATGAGCAGCTGCTGTCACATCAAGCGATTAGGTACTGTCAGGTCTCACCACCTCAGGCGGTGAGGTGCTGCCCAAGTACCCCCCAACAATTGTTGCATCTGTTTTCCTCCTACGCTTGACTTGCGTTTGATCCTTTCAAAACTTTTCCAAACGAATTAGAAATTTTCATACAATATAATGTTGGAAGGGCACAGTGTACTAAAAACAGTGAGTACGGCGCAGCGGAAGGCGCAAAAAAAATATTTTTGCATTGATACGTTTTAAAATTTTTTTAATAAAAGAGCAATCTTAACCCATAGTTAATTAAATATATTACAAAAGGTAACATACCTTTTGATTAACGTGAGGCTTGATGTTGCGTTGACTATGAACCGCAAGATCTTCAATCCTTCATGAATGTGGATCACCTTGGAGTGTGGGCTCCCTTTCAAAACTTATCCAAACAAACTAGAAATTTTCGTATAATATAATGTTGGAAGGGCACAGTGTAAGAAAAACGGTGAGTACGGCACAGCGGAAGGCGCAAAAAAAATATTTTTGCATTGGTACGTTTTAAAATTTTTTTCAAAAAAGAGCAACCTTAACCCTTAGTTAATTAAATATATTGCAAAATATAACATACCTTTTGATTAACGAGAGGCTTGATGTTGCGTCGACTATGAACAACAAGATCTTCCAATCCTTCACGAATGTGGATCACTTTGGAGTGTGGGCTCCATTTCTTTGAATTGTGTAGCTGAAGATGAGAAACAAAAAACTTTTCTTTTTTGTTAGTCACTCAAAACCCTCTTGAGAAAACGAAGAACACTTTGTTTTTTCTCTCTTTTTTCTCAGGCGAATTCTCACACTTTTTTTTTAGAGATGAGGAGTTTCTTTCTTGACTTATCAAAGCTCACAAAGCTCAAAACTTACCCCTTTTTTTCTTAGCATGGCCGAACTCCCCTTTGATGGATTGATTATATAGGGTGGCCGAATTCTCCTTCAAGGAGGATTTGTGTTTCACCTAAAAATCTATCAATCCAAGAGTTTAATCCTATCACATCTCTTGAATCTATTATCCAATAATTTCTTAAAGGATAATTGAGAATTAGTGACTTATCAAAACTTCATAAAAGTGACTAATAGTCAACTTCAGAGTTTTGATAAATATCAAAAATTTCCTAATTTGATTTGATAAATAACTCCTTTTATTTATCTCCTTATCAAAATAAGATTTTTGATACTTATCATTTTATTACTAATAACATGAAAATAGAAATCTAATTCCTAGTATAAAAGTGTTTTGAGTTTTAATTAATCAATTAATTAATTACATAATTAATTAATTAATTACCTTTTAATTAAATAATAAAATAAAACAAAATATTTTAGCTAAATAACTAGCTAATGCCGCCCACTCCTATTTGGTATGGGCCAAACTTTGTTTTTTTCATTTTATTAATCTCATTGGACCTCCATAAAAAGTCCACATGTGAACTAGACCCATTTTTACAAAAAGAAACAAGTCTACATGCCTTTCAATAAATATATTTAATATAATTTAACAACCCCATTTTTATTAAATGTGCTAATTATATATATCAATATATTTACGAGATGTTAAAAACATCCCTTAGGGTCACCCAAGGGATCACACACCCTTGGCTGCCCATCCCAGGTATTTCGACAAGTTACCGCGTGTCTTGATCGAACACAAGAACGCATCTCTCAAAACTTTTGGAAAGAATTCCAAAATCAATTCTATAAGATGGATCAAATAAATGATCCGGTAGTATATAACTAGTGATCCATTCAAGTTCGTGTGGATTGGGGATCTTGGCGGACTATCTAAATTTAAGTTCCAATAGACACAACCTAATCACAATCAACAAATGATTCACTTAGGTCCGATCTATTAATTTTAATTCATTCCACTAAAGAACTAAAATTGAACTCTTAAATAAAGATAGAATAAGTGAGCGTAACTAATTCGTACCCTAGACAACCTAAATGGAGAAAATGTATCCTCATGAAAAATACCAGTAATCGCCAAAAGCTCATAGACCGTCTATAGCGCTCCAAGTTACCATATTTACTCATATGATTATGTTTTCGAACTTGGATATTTTGACTTGTCCAGAAGTCATGTTTCAATATCCAATATTGAAAACTTTACGTAAAGATTTAAATATCTAATACCTCAAAACAACCATATGATGATATTCTACTAACATTTGCTAAATGCAGTCACGATGTCCATTTCTATAAATAATGTCCTCTATCGATATACATGTGAATACCATCAAGCTATCGAGGATATACTATGCGATATAATCGTACTCATTGCAGCTCAAGTGATAACGCATGCAACCATAAGTCCATCATTTATCTTAGGATTGAGATAGACTCTTCGATTGTCTCAATATAACACTTTTATCCACCGACGGTTGCGGATAAAGTTTTCTACAATGATCCTATTCAATGTACCCAGTGCACTAGATTCTTTTGTCCAAAGACACTTCGATGATTTTAGACTCATCATATCACATAATCTACAATTTTAACAAGATAAATGTGTCCAACCTTATATCTTAAGTTGTGAATGTTTATTTGAGACTAACTAAAAAATTGTGTCTACCTCATATATATCTAGACCTTATTAACAATTCTTTTATTTCTCATAGTCTCTTGACCTTATGATTATTTACTTTTGACAATTGATATAATTGCTATAAGATTTGTTAAAATAGAAATCACTTTTATTTATATGAGATCGATTGTCAAATACATATTACACTCTTGCTATTGAGCATAATCCTAACACACAGATGTTTAGTTTAAACTCCCATTTACCAAACACCATTTGAATGTGTAGATAAACAGTGATGACCAAAAATCTATCCAAATGTTAACTTTCAAAAATATCGAAATGTTAAAATTAAAAAAATTAAAAAATAATATTAAATGTTAAAATTAAAAAAATTAAAAAAATGGATCTCCACTGTCCACTGTCCATCAAAATCTATTTGATGGATAATGAAGATTATATTGAATTTTTTTTTTAAATAAATATTTTTAAAAAAGAAATCTTGGTGGGATGACAATCTAATTTCCAAATGGAGCCACCGCAAATAGAGATGGAAACAAATATGCTCCAAATGGGAGTAGATTTGCTCCATTTTTGTCGTTTTTCTTACGTTCTTGGTGGGATGGAGATCCAATCTCGATATTGAAATTGATGGACGGTGGAGATTGGATCTTCATCCTACCAAGATTTTTTTTTCTTTTTTTAAATATTATTATTATTTTAATATGATATCTAATGTCCATCAAGATTGATGGACGGTGGAGATTCATTTTAATTTTTTTTTAAAAAAAACATGAAGGGTATATGACTATATTATCCTTGACTAGTGTTGGCCACGGTTCGGTTCGAACCGGACCGCCGGTTTTGAATCGAGACCGGCGATTCAGGTTCAAAACCGGTTACGAACCGTGCACCGGAACCGGGACCCCCCGGTCCCGGTTCTGGTTGGCTTCAAAAAATAATCAATACCGCCAGTTCAAGGAACCGTCCGGTTCCTGAAGGTTCCGGTTCTACACGGTTTTTTTTTTTAAAAAAAATTAAATTTAAAAATTTTAAAGGCCAACAGCCAAATGTCAGATTGGCAGTGGCAGCAGTCTGACTGCCATGGAGCCGAGACGGCCAACGGCTCCATCTTGTAAAATTACAAAAACCTCCCCTTAAAAATTACGTTTTGACCCCATAAATTTTGAAAAATATTATTTTTCTCACAAACCCAAAAAACTATATAAACCCCATTCCTCTTCAATTCATTCACACCAATTTCTCTCATTCTCTCAATATTTCTCTCATTCTCTCAATCTTGCTCTTATTTTTCAATACTGCAATTATTTTCATTATTTATTTATATTTTATATTTTATTTTTATAATTTTATAATGATATCATCCTCAAGACTGTCTATTTTTGGAGGTCGAAGATCCGTTTCCAGAAGGTCCGTTTCCAGCAGAGATATTGAGCAGGTATCAGATTTAAATGTTGAAGAAGTGCAGAGTTGCCCTGCCCTTGGTCAAGAATATTTCAACTTCAACGATGAAAATTTTGCACAATACGTACAAGCCAGAGAAAATGAGGAGGTAATATTTGGCAATAAAACTCCTCCTGATTTTACTTCTCAGTATTCTCATCCCCCTGCTGCTGCTCCCTTTCCTTATATTCCCCTAAGTGAAACCGTACAAATGCCATCACCAGATTTGGCGACGTACAAATCTAAACTTTTTAAAGTTCATACGAGGAGGGTGGAGAAGGAATCGGGGGGAGTTGTGGTGACTTGCAACTATTGTAACAAAGATTTTAAGTGGAACAAATCCGGAGGGTTCGGGACGTACTTGAAGCACATCAACACCAATCATCCAGTCGAAGCTCAACATGAGCGTAGCCGAGGACAATACCAAATTTTCAGGTACACATCTCCTAACCATCCTTTATTTAAATATAGTGATGTAAATAATATGGAACAATTAGCAAGAATGATAGCGACCTAACATCTTCCTTTTAGTTTTGACGAAAAAACTTGTTTTTTAAAATATTGTCATAATACTTTAAATCTCGCTGCATGTAAAGTACCTAGGACCACATTAAAACGTACTATGTGTGACATTTATAAAAAAGAAAAAAAGTATTAATTAAATATTTTCAATTATATGGGTCGTGTGTCTATTTGTGCTGATATCTGGAGCGATTATTGGCAAAAACATTCATACTTAAGACTCACTTGCCATTATGTTGACCAATCATGGGAGTTGCAAAAATGAATTCTTGTATTTAGAGTTTTTGACGATACCCATACTGCCAATAATATTTATAAATTAATGAAAATTATTTTTGAAGAATATTGTATTGAAAGTAAAAATTTTGCAATTGGTTTTGATAATGCTGTAAACAATACTGCCGCCGTTCCACAATTAATTCAATTGTGTCAACCTTACTTTGGCGGCAGATTTTCTTCATCAAAGATGTGTTTGCCATGTTTTAAATATATGTGTACAACATGGTTTGCAAACACTGCAAGAATGGATTACACCAATTAGGGATGCTCTATATTATTTGTGGAAACATCCTAGCACTATGAAACAATGAGCTAGATATTGTAAATCTAACGGGAAACATCCAATTAGGTTTTCCCTTGATGTTCCAACTCGTTAGAACTCCACATATAAATTGCTTTGTGAAAGCTATGAATATAGAAAATTATTAGTTAGATTTATGCAGCATAATGTTAGTAATATTAATTTATATGAACATCATTAGAATGTTTGTATAAAAATTTGCATGCTTTTAAAAGTTTTTCATGATGCAACTAAAGCTTTATCCGGTATATATTATCCAACTTCACATTTATTTTTATGTGAAGCCATTACTATTGTAGATGCACTTAATGAATGTGCACAAGTATCAGAACTAACTGCATGTGTTTATGTAATGAAAGATAAATGATTAAATTATTATAGGAACATTCCTGCGATTTATACTGTTGCATCAGTTTTTGACCCTAGGTGTAAATTTGATAGTTTATATGAATATTTTAGGGCAAAAATCATTCTGGTCCCTAACTTTTTTCAAAATATTACTTTTTGACTAATATTTGCATTTTTAGCTCGCGTGGTCCCTAACTTTTCAAAAATCCATCAATTTAGTCATTTGACCAAATTTTTGACAGTCAAACATGACAGAATATGTACATTGACCATTTTACCCTTAACTTTAAATGATTAAATAAAAATTACGATTTTACCCTCTATTTTTTAAAAATTTAACAAATTAACCTTAACTTGTACATCAAATAAGAATCTAACATGTGTCTAGAAAAAATTAAAACTATAAAATAAACAAAATTTATAAGAAAAATCTTTAAATATAAAAAATACATAAATAAATAAATTTAAAATATTTAAAATATAAAAAGAAAATTACAATAATTACTAATTTATGATAATTTAATAATTTAGAATAACTCTTCAAATTAATATTATAATATTAAAATAAATTTTATATATAAAAATAAATTATAATAAATTAAAAGTTAAAAATAAAATAAATTATTAAAATAAAAAAATATTATTTTTTTAAAAAAATGTTAGGACAGGAGATATTATTATTTTTTAAAAAATCATAAACTTTTAATTATTATTTTAAAAAATAAAGAAATTATTAAAAGTAATTTTTAATTATTTTTAAAAAAAATTTCTATTTTTTTATTTTTTTATTTTCAACTTTTATTATTTTATTTTTATTTAATAATTTTTTATTTATTTTTTAACTTTAATTTTTATTTTTGTGTCTAAAGACTGAAATACCCCTAACATCATTAAATTTGACTAACTGTTGACTAACGGAAGGACTAAATTGAAGGATATAAAAAGTTAGGGACCACACGAGCTAAAAATGCAAACATCGGTCAAAAAGTAATATTTTGAAAAAAGTTAGGGGCCAGAATGATTTTGGCCCAATATTTTACACTTTATTATCAATCTCTAGGGCTAACGAATATAGATATTAGTGCTTTATATAATAATGTTAGTTAGTTATTTTATTCAATGTATAACGAATACCCATCTATATACGGTTCCTCGCTGAACATTAATGTTCAGCAATCGGAACCAAGTAGAAGTGGTAGTACTAGTAGTCATTCTTATTTTTGCTTTCCCTCATTAAGGAAGTTAGGGTCAAGCATGTTGACCAAAAAATCAAGGGTGCAGGGGAGTTCTTCGTCTTCATCAACCTATGTTTCAGAGGTTGATGTTTACATAAACACATCTTTTGAGTTTTTGGAAAACGAAGACGTTAAAATCGTACATTGGTGGAGGGAGCACGAAACTAACTTTTCAGTTTTGGCCCTCATTGCCAAACAAATTTCTGGAACCCCTGTTTCGATCGTCGTCGTTGAACATAAATTTAGTGCAGGTGGCAATGTTCTCGACGAGAGACAAGCATTGCTCAGTCCTGACTCAATACAGATCCAGGTCTGTGTTGACGACTGGACCAAAGCCTCATACCGATAACAGGAATTGGATCTGGTGTTCGACGATAATAACTTCTTCGACACCAACGATGATACAATGGCAACCAAAGGAACAAGCGACGATTGATCACCTCCGGAATATAACAAACAGGTAAAAGAACTACGTGGGCTTTGATTCCTAAAGGATACGTAGGCAGCTTAATTGAGGTAAAATTAAGTGCAAGCCCTAATTTTTTAGTTATTTTTTTTAAAATATTTTTTTAAATTTTATAGTTTTATGATATTATCGTAATTTTATTTTAACCCATTGACCCAATACCCACTTTTAATTTTTTCAAATTTTTATTAATTTATTTAAATTTCTTATTTTTTTTAATTTTTTTTTAAATTAGGGGGCCGGTTCCGGTTAGGGAATCGGCTGTTGAACCACCGGTTCCCTAAAACTATGTGGAACCGGAACCGTGGTTCCTCCTCCGGTTCTAATCAGAACAGGGACCGTGACCTCCACAGTCCCCGTTCCGGTCCCCCTAAAAATGGAACCGAAACCAGCGGTTTCAAAACCGGAACCGTCGATTCCGAAACTGTGGTCATGACTACCCTTGACTACTGGTTAACCATTAATTGTAACGGCAAACTAGTTAATTAAGGGTACTAATTTATAATTAAGGTTAAACTCACAGTTTTGTTGCAATATAATCAAACGTCATGACACTTCATTGTAAGTTTCCCTTTATTAAATTAATATTTGAAATAAAAATAAATCGTTTAAAATTAATTCCAATAAAAATAAAAAAATTAAATTAAAATTTGGTTACAAATTGAATTAAATTATTTTAAATTTTTTATTTATAATATTAAGTTATTTAATTTTTGAATAAAATAAAATATTTAAAATATTTTTAAAAATAAAAACTATTTTCATTAATTTTAAATAAAATAATACTATTTTAGTTGATATTGAAAAAATATTAATTTTTAAAATATTTTGATAAATTATATTTATGTAAATTTTAAAATAGGTTAAATAAATTTAATTTTATATATAAATAGTTTAATACAATATGAGAACAGGGAGAGAGAGAAAGAGGCGCTTGTACATGCCAACAAAGAAGGAAAAAAAATTAATGGTAGAGAGAGAATAAAGTAATCCTCTTATTTTGCATGGGTTTATTTTCTCCCTGTTGTAGTGGGATAAAAAAAGAGTTTGGGGACTAAATAGTCTGTGTCGCTTGGAGTTCCCAAACATAGAATTGAACTATTTTTATTCAATTTCAATCCAAGAAAGAAAAATATAGTCTCGTTGACTTTACCAAATTCCAATAGCATAAATTAGGGGTGGACACATTAACCAAACCGACCCTAACCAAACCAAACCGAACCGACTAAATGGAGTTATTTTCGGTTATGGGTTATGGGGTATGGGGGTTTGGTTATTCCCTTTGATAACCTGAATAAAAATAGGTTATGGATCGGTTATAGGTGGCCAAACCGTAACCGACCCATAACCGAACTATATAAATGAAAATAAAAAAACCCTAGCCTCCCCATTTGGCCATTTCATTCCAGAAAATATGTACTCTCAACTTTCAAGTCTCTCTTTTAGTATAATTTTCCATAATCTCTATGAATTCCTTTTGAGGAATTTTTTTCTTCCATCTTTAAATTATATTATATTATACAATCTATTTTCTGTTGTAAATTGGTGGCTGATCGCCACTTTTCTTTCAAAGAGAATATGTGGCAAATAGCAGTATACATGTCAAATGATGGCTTTCATTTGCTTCATACATTTGACATGTGGCAATTTGGATATCAAAATGTGAGTATGTTTAACTCAAATATATAAAACCCTTACCTCCTATGTAATTGTAAGCTGAAATCAATCACTAGATTCAGTAAAATATTCTCCCATATTTTCTCTTTGTTTTTATGGTATTTACTTATTGTTGAAGTATTTACTTTATACCCATAATATATGATTTACTTCATGTTTTATAACATATTATCAGCACAATCACATATAAATAAAAAGGTCTCCAAAAAAGTGATTTACTTATCAATATTTCATTGCAACCTGAAAATTGCAAAAATAAATAGAAGAGTCAGAAACACTAAATATTAAAAATTTTAATCCAATAAGAACTCAAAATTCTGGATATATTAACAATTTTAATCCAGTAAGAACCTGAAGTTCCGAATCTAATAAAATTAATTTAATTTACTGTATATGCATGTTTTATTTACTCTAATTAATCTCAGGTTGGCTATGTCAACCATATTTATTATTTATACAATTTATTTATTGTTATGCATCTCAAGTTGACTATTCCGACATTATTTTACTATTTATGTATTTTATTTATTGTCATACATTTTATTTCAATACTATTTTTTTAATTAAATTTGCGCATATATTTGAAATATATATATGTGCTTATGTGTGTGTGTGTATTAAATTTTGAAATTTATCGTATATGGACCCAATATTTTTAAAATATACAAACAATTAGATAAAAAATAAAAAAAAATTTACTTCTGGCTCAAAAGGCCTACTTAAGCCCATACACATAGTTTAGGCCTAAGAAGGCCCATACCGAACCGAACCGAATTTTTATGGTTTGTTATTTTCGGTTATTCACATAAAATCCACCAGATTTGGTTGAGCCAATTAAACTGAATTTTGCCCACCCTAAGTATAATTACATAATTAAACTCCACCTAATTGATAAGTTTAAAATACTAATAAAATTTGAAACAAAAATATAACCAAAAATATTTATAAATTCAATAATTGAAATATTAAAGGTTAAAAAATAATAAAAAATAAAGAGCAAATAATTCCTTGACCCCTAAGGTTTGCTCATCTACAAGCGGAATCAATCTTTAGGTTTATTGACAAAGACCTCCCATGCCTTTAGTTAAACTCCATCCAATTTAACAGTTAACTATGTTTGATTGTTAAAAAGATTAAAATGCCCCAAAATAATATATACAATTACTAATATTCATTAAATAATTTTTTTTAAAAACAAGCTAAAATCTCCACCGTCCATCTTATCTTTTTAACTTTATTTTTATAGTTTTTTATTTAATAAATATTAATAATTTTATTTATTATTTAAGGATATTTTGGTCTTTTTAATATTCAAATATGATCAACCATTAAATTAGATGGAGTTTCACTAAAGTCAGGAAAAATATTTGTCAATAAACCTAAAAATTTATCTATCTTATAGATGATCAAACCTCAGGGGTCTACCTGTTATTTATTCAAAACTAAAATATTTTTTGAAATTTATATTATAATGACTAAATTAATGGTGCTACAATTGCATTGCTATAATGGACCTAATAATCGTTGGATCGAAACTAGTCAATTGCAATGGTCCACAAAAGATTTGATCAATTTTCAGTGCCAATCAAGATTCAAGACAACCTATTATCTTACAAATTCTTGTTAATGTTTGCTTTCAACTTGGTTATTTATGAGTAATCATAAGACATCCCACTTTATTTTCCAACTTATATGGTAACTTATAATGTGATCATAGGGTCTGGCTACAATATCATAAAAGAAATTGATGGATATCATAACCACCACTTTTTTTATTTAATTACAACCATTGGATGAACTTTTTGCCCATCCAACGATTATGAAAAAGCAACTTTGGCTGCCATTATGTGTGCAGCAACCGGTTTCAACCGATTGTTGCACAAGAATTTTTTTAAAATATATTGTTAATTATTATTAATATATTTATTATATAATATTTATATAGAATAATTTAATATTATGAAAATACAAACATACATAAAAATTTAATAAATAATTAAAATACAAAAATAAATAAAAATTTAATAAATAATTAATGAAAATATAAAAATACATAAAAATTTAATAGATAATTAAAATACTAAAGTACAAAAAAATTTAATAAATAATTAAAATGCTAAAATACATAAAATTTAATAAATAATGAAAATAACAAAATACGTAAAAATTTAATAAATATAAAAGTATTTTTTTAATTGCAATATATTTTTTTCTTTTTTTTGTTGTTGCATAAACTGATCAGTTCATGACAACTGTTCTCTCACGAACTGATTAGTTTGCGAAGGTACAAATTAGTTCGTGAGAACAACTTTAACGTTCCCACCAACGTCAAAGTTATTCCCGGAAAAAACTTTACGTTATAAAGGGGAACAAGTTTGACTTTTGGGAACAGCTTTAATGTTGTGCGAAAAATTAAAATTGTTCCTGAGAACAAGTTAATGTTGGGAGCAACTTTAACATTGGCGGGATAATTTTAATGTTTCCACCAACGTCAAAGTTATTCCCGGAAACAACTTAACGTTATAACGGAGAATAAGTTTGAATTTTCAGAACAATTGTAAAATTAGGACCAATGTAAAAGTTGTTCCCGGGAACAACTTAACGTTATAACAGGGAACAAGTTTAACTTTTGAAAATAACTTTAACCTTACAACTAACATTAAAGTTCTTCCCGGGAACAACTTTGACGTTGGTGGTAACGACTTTAACGTTACGCCCAATATTAAAGTTGTTCTCAAAATTCAAACTTGTTCCTCTTTATAACGTCAAGTTGTTCTCGAGAACAACTTTGACGTTGGTGGAAACGTTAAAGCTGTTCCCACTAACTTTAAAGTTGTTCCCAACGTTAACTTATTCCAGTGAACAACTTTAACGTTACGCCCAACGTTAAAGTTATTACCAAAAGTCAAACTTATTGCCCTTTATAACGTTAATTGTTCCCAGGAACAACTTTAATGTTGGTGGGAATGTTAAAGTTGTTCCCATCAACGTTAAAGTTGTTCTTACCAACGTTAAAGTTGTTCCTAACGTTAACTTATTACCAGGAACAACTTTAACATTATGCCCAACGGTAAAGTTGTTCCAAAAGTCAAACTTGTTCCGCTCTATAACATTAAGTTGTTCCCGGGAACAATTTTGACATTGGTGGGAAAGTTAAAGTTGTTCTTACGAACTAATTTGTACCTTCGCGAACTAATCAGTTCGTAAGAGAAAAGTTCTCATGCACTAATCTCTCACAAACTGATTAGTTCGTGAGAGAACAAATTAGTTTGTGAGACAATGCAACCTCAGGTTTTTAGTGAAATAACTTCGAGGTTAATAATCATGAAATATTAATTAAAGAGTTTAATTAATATTACTAAGTATTATTGGAGCTCAAAACTGTAGGTTTATTAGGTCCTCTTGCTAGCCCTTGTGGTTGTTGATAACGAGGGTCACGGTAAATTAATTGATTGTCCAATTAATAGTGTTACAAAAGTAACGCAATTTAATTAAAGAGAATTAATTAAATAATGTGATTATTTAATTAACCATTTAATAATTAAATAAAAATTAATAATTAATAATTAATAATTATTCTATTTATTAAATAAGAATTGCAGATTCAAACTATGACAGGGACAATAGAATTAAAATAATTTAATTATTTAAATTGTCCCACAGGTCACAGGTTCAAATCTCAATGGAGACCAAAACAAAAAGGATTTCGAATCCTATTTTAACTTGGTCAATTAAAAAAAGGGATATTGTTTTCCCCCCTGAGGTTTAAAAATACATCATTTTACCCCCTACTTTAAAACTATTCCTCAAAATCCCCCCTACCATTATTGTTCTGTCAAAATGCTGAGCTGGTCGTTTGCCCCTAAGGGCATAAAGGTAATTGCATATATATTAAATAAAAAATTATATTAAAAAAAATTAATTTTTTTTACTTATACACTCATTGTTCTACACCACACCACATACAGCTAAACCTAACCCTTTTCTTTTTCTCTTTTTATTTTTTTTCTCATTCATGATTTTCTCTAGCCCAACTCCACCCCCATCTCTCTCCCATTGCACCCAACTCTTATCATTTTCTCCCAAAATCCCCCAGAACCAAAAGGCATCAAATAAAAATAACCACAAAAAAAAAAAAAAATCCAAAATCACTAAAACTCCTCTCTCTTCTCTTTCGGCCGCCACCTCTCTCCAAATCTGTCTCTCTCTCCTCTCCAAAATCTGTCGCCACAACACCACCAAAATCCACCAGGAGAAGAGATCGTCGGAGATGGGGAGAAAATAAGAGAGGGGGGAAGAGGGATGGGGAGAAGATAAAGAGAAAATTAAAGAAAATGAGAGAAATAGAAATTTGGAGTTGGCCGGAGATAGGGAGAAAATAAGAGAGGGGGAATGAGAGAGAGTGGAGAGTTAGAGAAAAAAATTAAAGTAAGTGAAAAAGAGATGGGGAGAGAGATGGAGAATGGTAGAGAGAGTGGAGAGAGAGAAAAAAATTAAAAAAAGTGAAAGAGAGATAGAGAAAGACGGATAGAGAGAGAGAGAGAAAAAGTTTAAAAAAGTAAAAGAAAAAAAAATATTTTTAATTATTTTCTTTAATCATGATAAATAGTAAAATGTGATGATGGTGGAATATTTTAAAAATTATAAAAGAAGGGTAAATTAGTATTTTTAGTGTTAAACAGTAAATTTTTTAACGGTTCTGTTAAATGTTTTAACGGTAGGGGGATTTTGGAGAATAGTTTTAAAACAGGGGGTAAAATAATGTATTTTCGAACCTCAGGGGGGAAAACAATAATATCCCTTAAAAAAACCTTAAAGCCCTAGTATATAAGTGTTATATTACTAAGAAATTTGACCTAATGCAATAGGCAAAGAAACATGGATATTCGGCCATCATAAAGAGAGAGAGAGAGAGAGAAAAGAAAAGTTTTTTTTTTTACTCTTCCTGTCTTGTAGGGTACGACCGGCCAAGGGAAGAAGAAGACTTCTCCGCCTTTTCTGCTACCTCCATCTCTACATCCGTGACGTACCCACACACTCGTTATCAGATCGCGGGTCATAGCTCAAAAGACTTGGTGGAGAATCAAGAAGTCAGAGAATCAAAAACCAACAAAAAGGTAATTGTAGTAATATATTCATATTCACGTGTATACAGGAACTTGTTTCTCATTGAAAATAGTTTTCAAACATAAGATCATTTTTGAAATCCATTCCGCATTGTTTATTCGATAAATCATTATTTTCTTCCCTTCATATGGGCCTTGATATTTAAGGCAAAACCCAAAAAGATACCTTTATCACTCTTAACATCAAGTTTGCCAAGGTGATCACAGTCATCCATAATGTAGCATTTGCTTCCAAAAGTATGAAAGTAGCTTACATTGGGTTTCTTACCCTTCTATAACTCATAAGGAGTTTGCCTAGTGTCGGGTCTTAGAAACACTCGATTTTCGATATAGCAAGCCATATTCACGGCCTCGGCCCATAGGTTTCTAGCAACATTATTGCTATTCATCATGAGACGGGCCATCTCTTGTGAGACCCGATTCTTCCTCTCAACAATCTCATTCTATTGAGGTGTTGTAGGAGCTGAAAACTCATAGGAGATGTCTAAGCTATCACAAAAGGCTTCAAAGCAAACACTTTTAAATTCTCTCCCATGATCACTCCTAATTCAAATGACACTTTTAACTTTAAGCTCTTTTTCATTTTACAAAGATTTTTCAAAGTGACAAAAGTTTAAGATTTTTCTCTAAGAAAACGTATCCAAGTAGACCTAGAGAAATCATCAACATACACAAAAATATACTTTTAACCCTCCAAGCTTTCCGTTTGGACTAGACCCATGAGATCCATATGAAGTAGCTCCAACGATAGCTTGGTTACAAGTTGATTGCTCTTTTTGTGTGCGCTCTTGGTTTGCTCCCCTTATTGGCAAGGCCCACAAATACCATTAATCTTCTTCCCAATATCGGGAAGTCCTCGTACCGCTTGAAATGTTTCCAAGGCCTTCAAATCCTTGAAGTTCATGTGTCCAAGCCTTTGGTGCTAAAGCTCAAACTCCTCAAATTTTGTTAAATTGCATGTGAAATAATCAAGTTTTATGTAATAACAATTATCAATAGACCTCTTGCCCTTTAAGATAATTTTCCATCCTTGTCAAGAGTAGAGCAATCATCTTTTGAAAAATTTACGGAATGAAATCCTCAGACAGGTGAGTCACACTTATGAGATTGGTTTGCAAGCCATCCACAAGTAAAGCGTGGGAGAGTTTTGGTAATCCAGAAATATCAATTGTTCACTTACCTATGATTTTATTTTTGGTGCCATCACCAAAAGTCACTCTACCTCCTTCTTTAATCACAAGCTTCGTAAAACATTGCTTGTTACCCATCATGTGTACAGAGCACCCATTATCTAGGTACTATGTGTTTGTCGTGTGTGATCTAAGGGGAAGATGAGTAACATAACAAAAGTACTCATCTTTTCTATCCTATAGTTTCTTGAGAATCTTTTTTTTTTTTATCACTAGATCCCTTAAGCGAAGGTTCCTTTTTGGGACTATGGATTTCAACTTTAAGCTTAGGAGTACGTCTCATTACATGTGTCCTATGGTTTGACAATTTAGCTAACATACTATCATGTTTGCATTTTTTTAAAATTCACCACACATTGTGTAGCAAAAAGAAAATCGCGCAGTAGAGGTTTAGGCGAGATTTTAAAATTTTTCTTTTTATCTTTTTGCAAACTCTTTTCAAAACTAACGATTTTGTACATATACTACTTGAAAAAGATACAAGATTACCTTTATTTGTTTCTTGAATGATAATCCATTTTGATACCGCTAGATCTTCCAAGCTATAACCCGTAGTCTGATATAATATATGTGTGGTCACATCACGGATACAGAGATGTGGGAGAGATCACAAGCTAAAGGAGAAAGATACCTTCTTTGTTCAATGGCCGGCCGCACAAGCTTGGTTGAGAGAGGAGAAAAAAAAAACTTTTATTTTTCTATCCTTTTCTTGCCTTGGCCGAACCCTAGTGTGCCTAGGGTTTTAGCTTTTCTTTTTCTTGAAAAAACTGATAGCTTGCTTGGGAATTAAAAGAATATAACACTTATATGTTCATTTAATCTATGGGTTTTGACCATGTTAAAATAGAATTCTCAATTCTATTTTTATTTAATCACCTAGAGAGATTTGAACTCTTGACCTCTAGTGACTTTTAAATAATCTGATTATTTAACTTTTCCTTTTGTCAAGGTTCGAAATCATAACCTCCCATTTAATAATTAAACAATCATATTATTTAATTAATTCTCTTTAATAAACCGTGTTAGTTTCGTGACAATATTAATTGGACTATCCAATTAATTTACCATGAACCTCGTTACCAACAACCTTAAAGGTTAGTAAGGAGACCTAATGGACCTACAGTTTTGAGCTCCAATAATACTTACAAATATTAATTAAAACTCTTTAATTAATATTCCATGATTATTAACCTCGGAGTTATTCCACTAAAAACTCGAAGCTGAACTCTCGAAACTGCTGATGTTTTACACAGTCTGAAATCTCATTGTCCATCGATATAGATAATTACATATAGTGTGATCCTCCACAAGTAGTTCATAGCTAGAGCTAGGTCATAATGCCCGTTATACCCCTCTAGTTATATATTTTCCTTTAAGCACCGTTGATTCTATAATGAACAATTAAATCATGTCTTCCTTACGGAAGAATGAGAGGTCTCATAATTGTCCAAGCCCTGAATCAACCCTTAAGGGAACTACTCATCTACTTCAGTTAAGAAGGAGTGGATTCTGATATTGTGTTCAGACCTTCCCAGTCACAAGCCAAAACACAACTCCAAAATACGGAGATATTGATCGAGAAAACTACATCTGATCTCACTCATAGTAAATCAAAGCCACGATCTAACCTGAAGGAGTCGAAAAGACACTCATGATTAAGATAACCCATAAATAGCCATCATATGTCGATATATATGGATCTTATCTACTAAACGAATCTTAGTGAGAGATTCATATAAATCGTGGCCTAGTCCTGTATGATCTCATCATATAAGGTGCCTCCATTATCATGTTAACTACATGAGTGGTCAAGGATAAGACCATTGTACATTACAGAATGGACAGCAGCAGTATATCAACTACAAACTAAGTACCCAGCTTTGTTTGCTGTCTACAGACTCTTTAGATTGCAAGTCTAAAAACTATGGATTTGTATACTATAGCAACCTAAAAGGGGTGAATAGGTTTATTAACAAATATTGCAAAATTAAAAATAATAAATCATTTAACACATAATGCATAGATTTTCAACATGTCAAAAACCACGGGACCAACTCATAGGTCACTTAACACATCCACACAAATTTCACTAGTTGATATATCGTTTACAACTCATGTTGATTGACCACTCAATCAAACGACTCTTGCTATAACCCAATACTACCTACCCACATACCTTTTACTAGCAAACCCTATAGATGCTGCTCAGAGACTCCACGCGCTCTAAGTCTTAATGTTCCTTTCGTATGGTCAAAGAAACAATAACCCCCAATTTATAAGATCAGATCTATGTGCTCAATTAAATATGAACAATCAAATAACATGCATGATCAATGACATGTTATGAATAGACTATGCAATTAAGCGCAATGCAAAAAATAATAGTTTATACAAAAACTCTTTTTTCTCTCACAATAACATGAAACAACGAAGCATCAAAACAACAAAGACATGTGAGAGGAATAAGATAAATTCAATGAAGAATAGAAGAGAGTAATAGTGAGGCTTAGTAAAAGAGACTTACTTGGCCTGAGCAAAATCAAAACAATAAGCTCACTATTTATAATAAACACTAGAAACCCTAATTCCAATTGTAGTAGGAAATAAAAACTAATCAGGTTTTCTAAATTAACAAGAAAGGTAATTAATACTTTCCTATTAAAAAGAGATTATCAATCCTAAAAATAACATATTTATTTATTAGGTGATTCTCTTGCTTTCAAATTCCATAAAAAACATCCTTGATGGACAAGAAAACATTAAACACATGTTTGAAAGACTTTAGGAGACTCAAAACACTCAAGACAACAACCTAACCCATTTAGGGTTCAGCCAAGACATCCCTCGCACGCCTAAGGCATGTGGCCACGCCTGTGGTGTAACTTTGCTGCCCTGTTTCCCCTGTTCAGCTGTTTTCAGCTGCACTTGATTCTAATTTGAGCCAAGCAAACTCTAACCAAACAGTCTTGGATTTTTTTCATTATTTATACCGTTGGAAAGATATAGATATCTAGTTTCATTCTAAAAAAAAAAATAAAGACCAATTGGATGTCTAGATAAAACATTATGCCCGTTGAAGCTTCCAAAGGTCAGTGTTTCATAAATACAAAATATATAAATTTAAATCCAAAACTAGACAAAACAAAAACAATAAGACTCAAACACTTATAAAACATTAATACCAACATGTTAGCACTCAAATGCAAATACATGAACATGTTATAAGTGTGTGCGCGAATCTTATATGATCTCAAGAATTAAAGAGTATCGTTTCTTCGAAACTTACCTTTAAGCACGTTCTTGAGTCTTCTCATAAGCTTTCCGTCTTCGCATGATTTCTTCGATTTTTCATTACGTCCAAATCATAATCTAACAAAGCTAACAAAGAATTACATAAAAATGTGTTTGCTCACAGAATCACAGCCAACAAAATAATGACCTTACAAAGTTTCAAAATGAATCCTTTTGCTCAAGGAATCACAGCCAATAAAGTGTCATGGCCTTATCTAGATATGGAACCACTTCCAAATCATTTAAGAACTTGTGGAGCCACATAGTCTATTTAGTAGCTTCACAATCCGCTACATACTTGGCTTCCATGATGGAATCAGTAATGCAAGATTGTTTGATGCTCCTCCATACTATGGCTCCACCACCAAGGGTGAATACTAACCTAGATGTGAATTTTCTAAAATCCTTGTTTGACTAAAAGTCATAATTTGTATATTCTAATGAGATCAAATCTTATCCGGAGTTTACTAGTATATAGTTCCTCGTTCTCCGTAAATACTTGAGAATAATCTTTACAGCAACCCAATAAACTAATCCTGGGTTGGAATGATATTTGTTGGCCACTCCCACTGCGAAGCAGATGTCAGGTATTGTGCATATCATAGTATACATGAGACTACCTACTGCTGACGCATAGAGAATATGTCTCATATTCTCATTTTCATGAGGTGTCTCAGGACACTATTCCTTAGACAAATAAACTTCATGCCTGGAATATAAATTACCCTTCTTGGATTTCTCCATCAAAATCGCACAAGTACATTGTTGATATACGATGCTTAAAACAATGCTAACAGTTTGTTCTTGCGACCCCTTAATAATTGGATCCCTAGAACATAACTTGCCTCTCCCAAATCTTTCATTTGGAATTGGTTAATGAGCCAACCCTTTATTTCTGATAACGTTCCTACATCATTTCCAATGAGTAGGATATCATCAACGTAAAGAACGAGGAATACTACCTTCTTTCCAATGATGCGCTTGTATACACAAGGCTCGTCAACATTTTGCTCAAAGCCATAGGTTTTGATGGCAGTATCAAACCTTATATTCCAAGATCTAGATGTTTGCTTAATTCTATAAATGGACCTTTGCAATCTGCAAACCTTTTGCTCTTGATCTTTAGATATGAATCCCTCTGGCTGCATCATGTAAATGTTCTCATCAGGAGGTCATCGTGAGTCTCATCCTATATTTTCTCATTTTGCTCCTCCAGACTCTTTTCCTTTTGGGCGAGTTCCTTATTCTTCTTGGCAAGGTTGCCTGTTTGCCACTTAAGCATATTATAGGAGTGTTGGAAGTCAGGCCTTAGCCCTCTCGAATTTTATCCTTCAGCATATAGATTTGATCCTTGTACTTGACTGCAGATGCATTCATCTCTAGCTCCATCTCCTTCCTAAGGGCCTGACATCTATTGGCCTTCTCAGCGAGCTCCTTCTCGAGCTTTGTCTTGGTAGTGAGCTCTTCCTTATAGGTCCGGGCCTCACTTCTTGCAGCCTCGAGCTCCTCGCGAAGCCTTATCTTCTCTATTTCACTTCCTCTCAACCTCGAGCAAGTCTTTATGCGCAAGACAGGCAGACTAAAACAAAATAAAAAAAAAATAAAAAATATAAGAGATCGTTATGATGAGAAATAAAGACTCACCATGAAATCACATTTCAATGAGCTGACACTTACCATGAGGGAGTAGCAGAGTAGAAAGTGGCGGAGCTCCACCCTTTGATCTTGTTTTATGTGCCGGCTCAGGCCCTTTGTGAGGAAGTCCTTGAAAAGGGTTAATCGCAATGGAGTTCCCTAATCTTGCTTTATGTGCCGGCTCAGGCCCTTTGTGAGGAAGTCCTCGAAAAGGGTCAGAGCCCACCCAAGGAACTCCATCGTGACAGGACCAAGGGTCCAATTTGAAGGCGACGGGGCTACCTAGGGGGCATCAAGCTGGATCACCTTGGTGGGCTGGACAGACGACCCCCCTCTAGCGGGTTACTTCACTGTGGCGAGCTACGTCTCGGAGGTGACCTCCTTCCCTTTGTCTTTGCTAGTTGTATAGAGAGCTATGAGAGGTGGTGGAAGTGATGGAGGAGGTCTGTAACATCCCTAATTTTAAATAAATATGAAAAGTATGGTTGAATTAATCTTGAGTATGTGAATATGATATTTATGATTTGAGGGGTGAAAATGTAATTAAATGTATGTATATCTGAAGGTGGCAAATTTCCACCAGTAAGTATCGCGATCGAGCGACGCGACCACCGCTCGCGGTACGCGGTCGCATTGGCTCAAACATTTTAAAAAAATAGCACCGAATGATGAAGCAGTGGGGCTTCATAAATGAAATTGAAGCCAAAAATACAGCAAACACACAGAAGCAGAACAGAAACCAGAACGAGAAAGAAAAAGAGAGAAAAGAGGAGAGAGAAAGAAGAGAGAGAAAGGACAGAAGAAGAAGAAGAAGAAGAAGGAAAGAGGAGGAGAAGAAGGAAAAGAGTAGGAGGAAGTGTTCAGGTTCGGTGTACATGTGTTTTTGAATTTTTCTGTTTTCTAGAATATTTCAGATTGATTTCATTTGATTTATTTTGAGTTATTTGGATTATATTACTTATAGTTGATAGTTTGAAATTGATTCTGGAATAATTTGAATTGCGAATATCGAAATATAGATTATATCTCAAATTTTGATTATAAATACTATTCGGAATTGATTTTAATACGTTTTGATGCTAATATTGTTATGAAAATATATTGTTGAAAGTGATTTTAATTATATAATATTTGTGAAATGTATAAAAATGATTTTGGGGCATTTTGATTCGATATGGAATTACGAAAAATGTTTGAAAATATTTTTGAATTGATTTGATGTGATTATTGATTTAGAAATATATTCGTATATTTCTGTTATACGATATTTGATGAAATTTGGATTTCAAAAATATACATATATCGATATGTATCGAAATTGAATACGTTGAAAGTTGATTTTGATGATTCTGAAAGAAATGAGATATGTTGACATTGAATTTGAGAAAACGTTTGTGAAATGGCTCTGATGTGTATAAATATAGATATGAATATAGAAGGTTGACATGTTAATTGGGTTTCTGTTTGAACAGTACTGTGCCGATATGCTTACCCTTTGGATAGTACAGGCCCAAAGTGCCGGTCCTAGGGTTCTGAATTCTGTCATGGGATATTTACAGCGGGTGATTCCGTTGGTATTCCATTCTGATCTGATGTTCGGCGATTGGCCCCGTTTATGTGTCCGATGCCGAACAATCCGTAATCCAGTCCAATAACTTATGTTTTGTATGTCAGGAGCCCAGTCTGAAAACTGATTTGTTATATGAAAGCATTTGAGAAATTATGAAGATTTTATCTGTTGATTAATTTCGAATATGGTAGTTGTTGAGTATCTGATTTGTTTTGACATGAGCCTCATATCTGATTTATTTATATGTTATTTATATTTTTATCGAAAATAGAAAAACTTATTTGATATATTATATTTGGATATGCAATTTTGTGTACATCCACTAAGCATATGCTTAGCGTATTGAGTTTTCTCACACGCAGGTAACAGAGGTTCCAAAGGCGATAAAGATAAAGAAGAGTAGAGACTGCAGAACCAGAGTCCGGAATTACATCTTTCCTGCATATATTTTGGTAGTCCTTCTGTAATTAAGTATATATGTTATAATACAGCATGCATATACAGAAAACGTTTGTACATATTTGAAGACCTTCCGCTGTATAAATATTTTAATATATGTTTATGTTATTTGAATCTTTATAATTATTATATTGTGATAAATTGGTTGGTAAGTCGCACTATATTTGGAAGGGTGCGCAAAATTGGATTTGAGAATTTGGAAGTTGATTTTTATGAATTTTAACTGTAAACAGGTTTTGGAAAGTCCGAAAAAACAGAGAAAACTCTAGCAAATTTTCGAAAATTTATTTGGACCACTTTCAAATGTTTTTAATATAGTTTTCAATTATGATGATATAAAAGTAAAAGTTAGATTTTAGTATAAGTAACGCTCTCTGATTCTGTCCGAGCGATTTGGGTCAGGGGGTGTTTGTAACATTCCGGATTTCGGATAATTAATTTTGAATATGTGAAAATAAATTTTGTGATTGGAGGGGGTGTAAATGTAATTAAAAGTATGTTTATTTTTATGATTTCCAGGTGGACCAGATGGAATGGTCCAGAAATGATGCATGAAAATTGAAAACCGAGATAATGAGTATCGCGACCACAGATCGCGATGACCTGCTCGCGGTGAAAAAATGTGATTTATGGCAGTGAGCATCGCAACCAGTCACCGCGACCATAGATCGCGATGAACTGCTCGCGATGAAAATGTCAAATTCTGGCAGTGAGCAACGCGACCACCAGCGCGACTATGGTACCGCGAGGTGTGCTCGCGATGAAGGCGGTGGAAACACTCCAGTGAGTACCGCGACCTGGTGGCGCGACCACAGGTCGCGACGACTGAAAAATATAAAAAAAAAATTTGGCTTCCGCGAGAAGCCACAAAACAGACAGAGGAGAGAAAAGAGAGGGTGAGGCCGAGAAAGAAGAGAAAGAAGAAGAAAGAAAGAAGAGAAAGAAGAAAGAAGAAGAAGAGGAAGAAGAAGAAGAAGAGAAGAGAAAGGAAAGAGAATAGGAAAGTGTAGGAGAAAGAGAAAGGGAAAGGAAAAGAAACCTAGAACCGCGATAGTCAAAAGAAAAACGGTATCCAGGTTGGTGTACCTTCATTTTCAAAATATTTACGAAAAGCATTAAGTGTTTTTAGTTTGAATATGAGATTTATTCGAAGATTTTCATTCTTATGTGTTGATTTTATTTTCGTTGAACGATTTTATTGTTGATCGTATTTTCATTACTTCGATTTCGTGGAAATTACTTGTTTTCGATTATTGTATAACTATTGTTGATTTTCCCATGAAAAATTTATGTTATTGAAATCGAATGTTTCCGTTGATTGTAAATATAGTGAATATTTGAAAACTAGTTTATCGAGACGGTCCTAGGATACTTAGACATAGAAATGGATATAGGAGGTTGGTATACCAGCTGGGTTCAGTGAGCAGTACTGCACCGATATTAATATGCTATTGATGACTATTATGTACCTCCTCATGGATTCGTCCAGGGGCAGGGAGACACGTACCTCCTCACAGATTCGTCCTGAGGTTGGGAGATACGTACCTTCCTAAGGATTCGTTCCTGGGATAGGGAGTTATGTACCTCTCTAGGTTCCGTACCCTCGGTCCTAGAGTAGGGAGATACGTACCACTCTTAGGATTCGTCCTAGGGTGGGAGTTATGTTCGATCGACAGTCACTGTGGTCGAACGACCCATATTCCAGTCCTAGTTATGTTGAGTATTCTAGAGGGCCAGAAATTGAATTGAAATAAGTGATATGTATATAAGTGTTTTCGAAATTGATTTGATACGTTTATTTTAATGTTTATATAAAACTGTTTGTAATTGAATTGAGCATGATTATTAATTTAGTAAATGATTATATGATTTTCATTAGTAATGTTTTTCTTGTGTTTGTATTGAGATATTTATATTATGATACGTTATGTTATGACTATATGATTTTAATATTTGAGTTTAGTGTACACCCACTAAGCTATATGCTTTGCGCGTTAGTTTTGTTTCTAACGCGTAGGTACCAAGGATACTGAAGAGGCAAAAGACTGAAGAGGAGTTTCCTGCAGACAGAGGAGTAGAGTCACATTTTTGGGTAGATATTTATGTTGATGTGTATTATGATTGATATGCATGCATATACAGAGAGTTTGTAATTATGTACTGTAATTAATTAATTATTTTACGATTTCTGTCTTTTATTTTTTAAAATGTTTGTAAATATTGAATTCTGAATCATTTTATTTGATAAACTGATGTTGGAAAGTCGCACTAAACGGCAGAGTGCGCAATTGTTTGAAAATGATATTGAAGTGTTTTTGTAAATTGTTTGTGATTTGAATTTTCTTTGAAAACAGGTTTTGGGAAATCAGAAAAACAAACGGAACTCTGCCGAATTTTTGTAAAAAGTTTATTTTAATGGACTCACTCGAAAATGGTTTGCAAAATTGATTCGATGGGCTCACTAAAAAAGTCTTTTTGAATTATAAATTGATATGCCTTTTAAGTGGTTTGAAATTATCAAATGAATTGAGAAAGTTTTGAAAATCGAGTAACGCTCCCTGGGTCGATCCAGCCGGGTCGGGTCAGGGGGTGTTACAGTGTTACAAGGTCCCACGGGGAGTGGGGGTTGGCCGCCTTGGCTAGATTCCTCTACCTTTGATTTCTTCGCCAAATGTGAGGGGATGGTGGAAGGGGAGGCATTAGCTACCCTCTTGCCCACAAGGCACTTCACTAATTGCATCATTCCCATCTCTTCCTTCTATTGATGGGTTAGCTGCTGTTATGGCTGCTGCTATTGTTGTTGCTTCTTCTTTTTCTTCTGGTGGTGGTGTTGTTGTTGTTGTTACTGACGACTTGGTCGCTTGCGTGCCGGTCCATGGACACCCTGGTTGTCAGACTCATTTTATTCGTCCTCCTAGCTCGAGGTATGCGGCTCTACGACCTCCTGAATGTCTCGCTCAACGTCGAGCTACTGCACTTCTTTACTGTCAGGTGCGACCTTGAAATTCACCATGAGCTCATCGGCGATCCGCTTATGCTCAGCGAGACCCTTTGGATCTTTCGAGATCAGAGCTTGAAAAGCGTCAAGAACCTTCCTCTCCTCCTCGAAGATCTGGGGACTCTTGCTGTACCATATGCAAATGAAAAATGAGAAGTTAGAATAAAATGAGTAGATAGATATGCGGACCCTACTAGTATCCTACGAGCTGAACTTATAAGATGTCAGGACGAAACTCTTCTTCTTAATGCGCTTAATCTCAGGACCCTTAACGAAGAAGTATGAGGTTTTGTAATTCCCCACATTCGACTTGATGTCCAAGAGTTGCTCCTTGAATTTTTAAAATACTGGGCGTTTAGTGTAAACTTTCGATAAGGTATATTAAGGAAAACCTTTGAACTAGCCTAGAAGAAAGTACTTGATTAAAATTTCAAATGCAAATGAAGTTTTAGACTAGGCTAAAGTCACCAATAGTTACTAGGTTCAACTGATTTTTCCTAGTTCATGAGTATTAAAACCCCCTTTTATTTTCAAAATGAAGATTCTGATAAAGATGTGGTCAGAAACATTGGTTTCAAAGTCGCGTACACATAAAGGGTTATGACCATATTTTGATGACAGTTTGTAGGTATATGCAAAACTTATCATGCAGTATTTGATCAAGTGGGAGATGAAGGAGCGTGATCAAATATGACAACATGCAAAGGATTGAGTATGATAAAGTGCACCACACAAATTCAATAGGCATGTTTCTTTGCAAAGAGATTTGTTATGGTGGATGGTCGCAATTGTTCGGGAAAGGATACAACCACCACCAAAAGCCGCCTGGAAATGTATAAATAGCCTTGGCCATGGCTATTCTGATGCACTCTGATACAAATAAAAAATACAAGGTAACTTGGTTTATGCTTAATTTATCATTGAAAGTTGAGGATTCATGCAACCTTGCATTCAATCACCAGCTTCACATCAACGACAGGATCCTTCCGCAAAATTCCAAAACCACCACCTGAAATAAACCTTCGAAAGCGTTTTAAGATTAAGGGGACGCTTATTTTTTCAATCTGAAAACTGAATAGATTTGAATTTTTCTGAAAACTGAACATGGACTGAAACGTGAAACGTGAAACCTGAATGATTTTTTTTTTCCCTTCTAACGACCGAAGAAAAGTGTTGATTTTTTTTAGATAGAAACATGTGAAATGAAAATAAAATTAGAAATATATTAATATAAAAATAATAGTTATGGAAGAAAATATTTTAATTATAATTCAGTGATTATGTGTTAAGTGATAAATCGAAATTTTTAACTTTTTTTTTTTTAGTTATTTTTTAATATTTTTCATTTATTGATCACTTAAAAAAATAAATAAAAATAACATAACGTATCCAATTTAGACCCATTAAGTGTTAAATGAAAAAAAAAAACTACCGTGACAAGATGTCTAAAAAAAAACAGACGTAAACATTAACAACTTGATTGGTATAAACATTAACAACTTTCTTTTTACTTTTTTTTTTTCCTTATAAGAGAGTTATCAATAAATTTCTTATATAGAAAAAGGAAAAAGAAAAGAAAAGTGCATTTCTGTAACTTCTATGTAGGCTAGAGAATAGTTTAACAAATTTACTCGAAAGGCTTTAAAATGTCATGTATTAGAATACAATAATAATAATAAAAAAATAAGTTTTAATTTTTGCTTTCTTTTATATAATAGTATCTTAACAAAAACCTTTCATATTTTCAAACAAAATGTTTTATTTAGTTTTAGGATAATCCACTTAATTATTTCACTTTTACTCATGACTTCAAAACTAATCGTCCCATTTATTCAGTAGACGACTAAGGGTGAGAAAAGAAAGTTAATTGAAGTCGATTTCAACCATTTTCTCAATTTTCGAATTAAGATTAAATAGATGGTCAACTATTAACATCGAGAATTTAAAACAAAGATTTATATTAATATATAGTTTCACTTTTTAATTCGTTAAGGGTACTAACATGTAATTAAAGTTAAATTTATAATTTTATTACAATATAATCAAACGTATAATACATTGCAATTTGCCCTTTAATTAAATATCACAAAATATATATATATATTTTTTAAAGGTACAATTATAAAATTAATAACTGTCAGGACCTGCTGAGATCAATCACTAAATATACGGTCTAAATATTTACTCTCATAATATAAGACATCTATAACGGAAGACATCTACTCCCATAATAAGAGGATAAAAATACCCACACATATTGATAAATGAGTTTATAAATAAAAAATTTAGAAACTAGCGGTGTACGGTCTATACAAACTTTTTTTTTTTTTTTTTTGAGAAGGGATTACAATTACAATATCAATAACGACCGGGACCTGCCAAGATTAATTACTAAACGCGCGGCTCGGATATCTACTTCCATAATGGGAGACATCTACTTCCACAAAAGGGAAGAATACTACTCCCACAATAAGGGGAGAAAACTACCCACACACACTGGTAAATGAGCATGGTGGGAATTGAACCCCTCACCACTAAGTGGAAGGGAGGTGCACTAACCACTTTACTACAAGTGAATGTGTAGTCTATACAAACTTAGTAGAACAATTTTAATTTAATTTAATAAAAGAAAGGAATAAAATAAGATAAAGTCATGAAAGTAAAGTTAAAATAATGACTAAAAATGTATGCAATGTGTGAGGAGATCAATACAATAAGATTTGGAAGGATTTGCAATTCTATTCCTTGTAGTTTTCGCATAGAAAGCAACGTTACCTTTTTCTTTCAATTATTTATTCTAAAAATCTTTTATTAAATTTAATATTACAAATAGTAGAGACTAAAACAATGAATATATATATAGTTTGTTAAGTAAATTCACACACATTGAGAGATGGCTGTCTTTGGCCTGCTCTATACCTCCGTATATTAAAAAAAAAAAAATAAAGAATAAATAACACCGAACGTACCTTAGGTTTGCTGAATTACATTCGAATCAAAGTTTACAGAAACTCACACTGAACTCATCTGACATTAAGTTTGACCGTTGAAAAATTGGATTGACCATTAAAAAAAAGTAGAAGAAGAAGCGAGAGATCCATGGTGTATTCACCATGGATCATGAATCATGGGAGATTCGATACTACTTTTTAACGGTCAAACTTAACGTCAGGAAAATTCAATGTGAGTTTCTACAAACTTTGGTTCCCAGTGTTATTTGTACAAAAACAAATTTATTTTTTTGACCCCACTAAACATTACAATTTATGGCAATTGACCACTTTGTAATCCTCAACAACAGACTGATCGTGCCTGAAAATGTTAATGTTATAGGACACATTTGAGTTGTACAGCCAAGTGAAAATGAAGAGCATAACTATTAATATCTCAATCAGATTAAATGACGAGACAATGCTTTCAATGATGTGTCAAATTTATTGTACATGCATTTTTCTTGTTCAGGACTCACCACCAATACTTACTAATATAACATTCTTCAAGCTCAGTTATTTCTACATTACTATTGGCAGAGCTTCATTTTGGAAACATGGACCTCTCTTCAATGTTCAAACTAAAATTAGGTCATCATTTCCATTATTATTCGTTTAACAATGGAAATGGTTACCTAATTTTATATGCCTAGTCTCCATAAATGATAATCCACCTTAAATAAGCAAGCAGAAATCTACTTTCCACAATAATCAACCTTTAGAAATGGAAATAAATCACAATCATGCATTGTTGTGACTGCTCAGTAACCAGACACAAATATATGCAACTTCGATTCAATTGTCACCACAATTTTAATGCCCTCCAATATTTATTATTCTAAACTTCAAACAATGCAGATCACCAATTCCAAGTGAAATCCAAAGTCACAAGACAACAAAATGTAATATCAACATATGAACATCACATACTGACCACTACCACGGTCAAACAATCTAAATTTGACAATGTCAGGATGTGCCTATCAGCTAACACAAGTCAGCTTTGAAGCCTTGAAACTTTTTCAATCATTTCACACCTCATCTGCCTTATTTCCTGCAACCAATCTTCCTTTTCTGTTATACGAATAATTTTGTGCCATCAACTTTCGAAAATTAAGGTCATTTATCATCTCTCACTAACAATTCACAATAGAAACAAAAGACAATGGAAACATGATATGCATAGTAACCATTAAAAAAGGAAAACAAAAAAATTCAAGATCCAGAACCAATCCAAATTCAACAAAACAGGATAAATAACATTGGTTCTTAATTTATGCAAGCACAGTTTCAGCAAATCCATTTATTTTAACAATTTTATCAATTCTCAAGTTGAGTAGATTGTTAGGAAAAGAATAATAGCTTTAACCCCAAATGCTTAAGATTACAATATGAAATTATTATGCCCATCACATACCTGAATGCAAATACCATAACCCAGGCATCATGGTCAGTTTTTCTTCAGCTTCTCCTTCATCCTCTCAACTGCAGCCCTCAACGTTCCTTCATCTTTGCAAAAGGTAAATCTCACTAAATTCTTCCCGTCCTCTGGATTTAAGTAAAATACGCTGGTTGGAATTGCTACTACCCCAACTTCCTTGATCAGATATTCACAAAAGGCAATATCATTTTCCAGTTCAAAAGGAGTGTGATCTACAACCACAAAGTATGTCCCACTTGATGGGAATACCTTGAAACCAACAGCATTCAACCCCTCCACCAAAATTGCCTTCTTTAAAGAATAATCCCTCTTTAATTCTTCATAGTAAGAATCTGGGGCTTTGAGGGCTGCTATGGCTGCCCACTGCATTGGAGTGGACGTAGCAAAAGTGAGGAAAGAGTGTGCCTGCCGGACTCCCCATGTCAGGTGTGGGGGAGCTATTGCCCACCCAATCTTCCATCCAGTTAAAGAGAAAGTCTTCCCTAAGGAATTCATAGTTACAGTCCGCTCATACATTCCAGGAAGAGAGGCCATAGAAATATGATCCATTTCAAAAGCCAACTTATCATAGACTTCATCAGTAAAAACCAATACATCATTCTCAATACAAAGAGATGCAATAACGTTGAGTTCATCCCGTGTGAACATTTTTCCAGTGGGGTTATGCGGAGTGTTTATAAGAATTGCACGAGTATCCTTTGAGATTGTCGATTTAAGCTCGTCAATGGGGACAGCAAAATCTGGAGGTCGCAATGTGATACATTTTACTTTGGCTCCAGCCATAGAGAGAGTGGCTTCATAAGAATCGTAGAAAGGAGCAAAAAGGATCACCTCGTCACCAGGATTTATCAAGCCTAACATAGTTGCAGCAATAGCTTCTGTGCACCCAGAGGTAACAGTAACTTCCTTCTCAGGATCCACATCAAGCCCAGTATCTTTCTTAAACCGGGAAGCAATGGCAGAGTTGAACTCTAACACTCCATGTCCTCGAGCATATTGGTTCTTCCCATCCTTAATGGCTTGAATTGCTGCTTCTTTAACAAACTCTGGGCCATCAAAGTTGGGGAAGCCCTGACCAAGGTTTATAGCTCCATGTTTGATAGCAAGCATACTCATCTGTGTAAAGATTGTTGTTTTGAACTTCTCCAAGCGCTTAGCAACCTGAATGAAGATAGATTTTATTAGATGAAACAAACATTAAGAGCTAAATAATTAAAACCTCCAATTTAACTATTTGACACAACAAGAACATGTCTAAAGATCTATCCTTCAACCAGATATTCAGCGAAAATCATAAATTTGACTAAGAAACTCATAGTTTTGACTTTTTTAAATTCATGCATTCAGGTAATGTGAGAAACACCTTAAAATAATAACAGTGATAAAACTAGTAAACTGGTAAAGTAGAAGTAATATATATCAATTAACCAACTATGATAAAACGCATATTGCATTCTTTGACAAAGGCAAATAGCTCCAATAAGCCACATAGCATGATTACTCAACAGTACCCATGCCGGCGGCTGCATATAATTACAATGCCGGCAAATCAATTCAATTCGAGTTTGGAAGATCGTGCCCAAATTCCAGATATAGTTTGTTTCATTTGTCAAACTATGCCAACATGATCTGAGCCTCAACACCAAGCAATGGACTCAATCCCATAACCAATTCATATAGGTATTTTACCCAACATAATAACTATCTTCCTATCAAATTAAAAAAAAAGGGGGAAAAGAAAAGAAGCACCAGTCATACAGTCTATTTATCAACCGAGAGTCAAATACAATGTCAATCAGTTTCAATTAGTCAAACAAGCAAATCAGAATTGAAAAGACAATCACTTGGAAAAAGAAAAGGTAAAAAGAACAAAATAAAAGAAATTATCAGTGATGAAAAAAAGAAGAAGATAGCTATCATCCTTAGAAGTGCTTTCAAATATGAAGAATTAGGCTTAGTGCCTTAATTTTATTAACAGAGCAACTAGAATTATATACACAGCAGCTACGGCAACACATTCACTAGAGAATCAAATCCCTCTAATCTAACTCCTAACTAAGGAAAAAATAATCAACATTAACTACAGAATAATCAACATTAACTCTATACAATATGTACAATCAACACGCCCCCTCAAGTTGGATTGTAAATATTGATCAAACCCAACTTGCTACTTAATTCATCAAATCTGGCCCATGGGAGAGGTTTAGTGAGGATGTCTGCAAGTTGTTTGCTGGTTGGAGAATAAAATAGCTGCAAAATGCCCCCATCAATCTTCTCCTTTATGAGGTGTCGGTCTATCTCAATGTGTTTGGTCCGGTAATGATGAACCGGATTTTTAGCAATACTAATTGTAGCTTGGTTGTCACAGAACAGGTTGATAGACCCTTCAAATGGTATCTTTAGGTCGCTTAGAACACGTTTGATCCAAAGACCCTCACATATTCCATGTGCCATTGCACGGAATTCAACTTCAGTACTGCTTCTAGCTACCACTGACTGTTTTTTACTTCTCCAAACGGTTATATTAACCCAAACTGTAGTGCAATAACCTGAAGTAGACTTACGGTCTGTGATAGAGCCTCTGCCCAGTCAACATCAGTGAAAATAGACACATCCCTCCTTGCGGATTTCTTGAAAAATAACCCTTTTCCTGGAGTCAGTTTTAAGTACTTCAGTATCCTCTGGACAGCCACCATGTGTTCCTCTGTAGGGTTGTTCATGTATTGACTAACAGCACTAACAAGAAAGGCTATATCTGGTCTTGTAAGTGAGAAATAGATTAGCTTCCCAACAAGTCTTTGATATCTACCTTTGTCCACCGAAGGGCTGTCCCTATCTGAACCGAGCTTCACCGTGGTATCCATAGGAGTTTCGGTTGGTTTGCTTTCTTCCATTCTAGTGTCTTGTAACAAGTCAAGGGCATATTTCCTTTGGGAGATAAAAATACCCTTTTTTGAGCAGGCTACTTCCATTCCTAGGAAATACTTTAGGTGTCCCAAATCTTTTATCTCAAATTCTTAGGCGAGGCAATTCTTTATATGTGGTATCTCCTCCGCAAAATCCCCAGTGAGGATTATATCATCCACATATACTATAAGTATAGCCCGCAGCCCATTTTCTAAGTATTTGGTGAACATGGTGTGATCGGATTGACACTGCCTATAACCATGTTTCTTGAGCACTTGAGAGAACCGTTCAAATCAGGCCCGAAGGGACTGCTTCAATCCATAAAGAGATTTACGAAGTCTACAAACTTTATTAACAGTTGCTGCAGTTTCAAAACCAGGTGGGATATCCATATACACTTCTTCTGCGAGGTCTCCGTTTAGGAATGCATTTTTCACGTCCAGCTGGTGTAGGGGCCAATCCAAGTTTGCTGCCAGAGATAATAGTATCCGAATTGTATTTAGCTTAGCCACCGGTGCGAAAGTCTCCTTGTAATCAATGCCAAAGGACTGAGTAAATCCCTTTACAACCAACCTTGCCTTAAACCGTTATACACTTCCATCTATTTTTGTTTTGACTGTAAACACCCACTTGCAAACCCACTGAATTTTTTCATTCTGGCAGAACTAATAATTCCCATGTCCCTGTTTTTCTAGTGCATGACTCTCATCCTCAACTGCCTTTTTCCACTTTGGTATATTCAATGCTTCCTGTATGTTTCTTGGCACTGAAATATTAGAGACTTTTGAAATAAAGGCTTTGAATTTGAGTGAGATACCTTCATACGATACATATTTTGACATAGGATAAAGAGGCCTATCTCGACATTCCCTGTACCCCTTTCTTACTGCAATGGGCCAATCAAAATCAGGAATTGTAGTAACTTCAGTCTCTGCTACATTTGGGTCAAATTCTTGGACTGTAGGATTCGGTTGGAATTCTTGACTAGTGTCATTATCAGTCTAAATTTTGTTTTCCAGCTTCTCCTTTCTGTGGTAGGTAATCACTTCCTTTTGCGAGTGGTTGGGTTGACAATTACTAGGAGTTTGCTGACTGGAGATTCTAGGACTAACAGGATTGTTGTTTGATTGAGACAGTGTTCAAGAATGCGCTAGGCGCTAGGCGTTCGGCGGCCTAGCGCCTAGAGCCTAGGCGGTTCCTCGGTGGGTCAACGGTCAATGTGTTGACCGTACCGTTGACCACCTAAAAAAATTTCCTATATGACTATATTTAATAATTTATATATAAATGCATCTAAAACAAAAATCAATAAGCCATTCCAAACAATTACCTTATGAATATAGTCATAAACATGTGTAGTTTCTCACAAGTCACAACCAGAGTTATTTTTGGTTCTCTAATCTCTAGCTTCAAATTTTCAAATTATCATAAATTAGTCTCTCTCCTGCTATATATATCCCTTTTTTCGTTTTTTCTTTTTTTTTTTTTTGGGTCAAAAATAATTAATCTTATGTTTTGAACACACGAGTATCACAAATACAAAATAGAAAACTAGTGTCGAAAACGTTAAGTAGTGGTCACAACCTCACAGATAAACACGTTGTCTGTGCAGTGGACAACTTGAAGCTCTTCACACACACTCAACCTCAAGTGTCTACTGTCTACTCACTTACTATATATAGCTCTCTCTCTTTCTCTCTCTCTCTCTCAAACACACACAGACACTCGCGACTTCCACGAACTCATTTTCCTTTTTCTTGATTTATTTTCTCGTGTTTTCTCGCTCGCCAAACAAGATTTTCAGCGTCCTCAAAATGACTTCGCATCCGAAAAACGTTGGGATTCTCGCCATGGACATCTACTTCCCTCCTACTTGTATTCGCCAGGTGAGGGAAAAAAAATAACAAACGGTCCAGCCGCGGAGACAGAAATCGGCCGCCTAGGCGAATGCGGTCTCCGCAGCTGGGCGGCCGCGGAGACCGCATTGGCAGCCTAGGCGGCCGCCTAGGTCCTCCTACGCGGCCAGCAGCAGAATATGGCCGATTTGGCCATATTCGACGCGGCGGCGCTAGGCGGCCGCTTAGGCCACTTTTTTGAACACTGGATTAAGAGTTGAATATTATATCTTAACTAGGAGAACTAAGAGACTGTTTGGGGGAATTAAGATAAGATTGAGGCTGCTGATTCCTAGGAGTACTAGGAGGTTGTGTTTCGGGCTGATTATGAGGCTGGTTTAATTTTTGAAGTTCATAAGGAAGTTTGCTAGGACTAGGCTGCAGATTGTGTTGACATTTAGGAAGAGGTTGACCAAAATTAGATTGCTGATTTTCGGATTCAGAAGGAAGAATTAGATTTGGATTAGGATTAGGATCCCAAAACAGATTGATTTTCAATAAATATAACATCTATAATGTGATAAATACGTTTAGTAGAAAGAAAGAAACACTTGTATTCTTTCTTATTAGGAGAATATCCAATAAATATTCCCTTAATAGCTTTAGGATCCAGTTTACTATGACTATGAGGGTACACATGGAAGAAAACAATGTATCCAAGAATTTTGGGAGAAATATTAGTTAATAACCGATTTTGAGGGTAGAATTTTTGAAGAATTATTTTAGGTGTGAAAGAATTTAAAGCTTTTAAAGGGACCCTGTTGATAAGGAATGCAGTAGTAAGTACCGCTTCACCACAAAAATGCTTTGGAACATTGCTAGAAAACATGAGGGATCGAGCAACCTCTAATAAGTGACGATTCTTTCTCTCCACAATCCCATTCTGTTAAGGTGTATCTACACAAGTACTTTGATGTATGATTCCCTCATCAGAAAGGTAATTACCAAGGAATGAGTTAAAAAAATTCTTTTCCATTATCATTTTGAAAAATTTGAATCCCTGTGTCAAATTGAGTTTGAATCATCTTTTTAAAACATTTAAAACTCCTGTGATATTTGGAACCCTGGAAGGTCCCCAAACATCACTATAAATGAGTAAGAAAGGTTTTGATGATTTGTACGGTGAATAGAATATGTGCTCCTAGTGTGTTTAGCCAACTGATAGATCTCACATTGAAAAGACAACGGATTTTTATTTTTGAACAAACTAGGAAATAATTTGGACAAGTACAGAAAGTTTAAATGACCTAGAAGAAAATGCCAAATTAAGATATCTTTTTCACTGTAAGAACCTGAACCTCTAGAGGCGCTATTGCAACTGGCCCCGCAAGCTATTGGAATAGATGGTGCTCCTACATAAGGTTCTACTTTGAGATAGAAGAGTCCAGAACCCAAGTCCTGAAAAAGACACAATTTAGGAGAGAATTTAGCTACACAATTCTTATCATGGGTCAATTTTCTCACTGATAAAATATTGCAATCCAATTTAGGTACAAATAATACTGAGTCAAGAGTGATGGTACTAGTGATTGCCACTGAACCGACCTCAGCAACCTTAGATAGGGACCCATATGCTATGCGAATATTGAGATTATTATGACAGGGAGTGTGTTGCAAAAACTTTAATATCACATGTCATATGGTCTTATGCGCCAGAGTCAACAATCCAACTCTCATTGTGAACTTGTTTTGCATTAAGAGCAGTCATATGGTTACCTGAATGAGCCAAGGATCCTGAAACAATGATGGACTGTTGGTTGATCAAGTTTGGGAGGAGGTCTAGATTGCTTACCGAAATAGAAGAGGTAAACATGTTTGGAAGAAAAAACACTTACTGCCGGAATGAGCAGTAAAAAAAAGCTGTATGTATTTTGGTGACTGCCGGAATGAGCAGTAATGAACAGGTGAGTGTTTAGGACTTTTAATGCTGCCGAAAAATGTAATTAGGCTGTCGGAAATGTATTTAGGCTGTTGGAAGGCTGCTGGAAATGTATAGGCTACCGGAAAGAATCTTAGGTTGATTTGTAGCCGAATGCTGTCGAAAATAGTAGGAGGCTACCGGAAAGAGTCTTGAGGCTGATTTGCTGCCGGATGCTGCTGGAAATAACAGTAGGAGGCTGCCGAAAAGAGTCTTGAGGCTGATTTGCTGCTGGAATTAGGGTTTCGGCCGGAAAAGTCTGGGTTTCGGCCGAAAAAGGGCTGGGTTTCTGTCGGAAAAGGCAGATTTAGAGTTTCGGTTTAGAGTTTCAGCCGGAAAAGGCGTTTAGGGTTTGCTGGCTACCTAAAAAGAGAGGTTAGGGTTTTTGACATGAAATGACTTTAGGACATTTAAGATTCAGAGGATGCTCTGATACCATGAAAAATTAGGCTTAGTGCCTTAATTTTATTAACAGAGCAACTAGAATTATATACACAGCAGTTAGGGCAACACATTAACTAGAGAATCAAATCCCTCTAATCTAGTTCCTAACTAAGGAAAGAATAATCAACATTAACTACAGAATAATCAACATTAACTCTATACAATCTGTACAATCAACAAAACAATTTAGACTTGAGGCCATGTGGTCGAATCATAACAATTTCAATTGTGTTATTAATAGTAGCTGGGTTAATGGGGGTAATATAAGTGACTGAAGCTCTCAAGATTTGGAATAGGATAATTTTGGGTGCATTTTTTCAGTAATAAATGAAGAATCCTTGCTAGACTTCAAGGTGTGCAAAACTGCCTTAGTAGAGGTTTTAGTCTTCATCTGGCAGCCTTGGAAGTCAAGCTTTTGAAGGATTACAATAAAATTATAGACCAAGAAGAGTTGTTTTGGCTTCAAAAAGTCTAGGAATGACTGGTTGAGAGAGGGTGATAGGAATACGAGATTCTTTCACATGTCTACTCTAGTCAGAAGAAGATTTAATAAACTTTGAAGGTATCAAAGGTGAGAATAATAGCTGGGTTACTGATAAATCTGCTATGAAAAGTGTGGCAGTTAACTATTTTCAGAAGCTTTTCACTGGGGTTCCAACTTCTATTAATTATGTTCTACTTCCTCAACTGTTTCCTTGTCTCAGTGATGATTGTAAACAGAATCTGAATGTTGTTGTTAGAGAGGATGAAGTGAAGAAGCGTTTGGAGGGTATTGGGAGTTTAGAAGCTCTTGGGCCTGATGGGTTTCCGGCCATCTTCTTTCAAAAGCAATAGAATATTTGTAAGAATGACATTATTAAGTTGGTTAGGGACTGTTTTGTGAGTCGTTGTCTGCCTTCTATTGTAAATCAAACTCTTATTGCTCTAGTGCCTAAAGTTGCTAGTTCTAAAGACATGACTCAACTTAGGTCAATCAGTCTTTGTAACCCTATTTATAAGGTCATTAGTAAAGTTATTATCTCTAGACTAAGGCATTTCTACCTTTGCTAATCAACCCCAATTAGGTGGCTTTTGTCCCTGGAAAGCAGATTCAAGACAACATGTTGTCCAAGAAGTCCTGCATAAGCTTAGACAGCTAAGGGTAAGAAAGGTTTTTTCGCGTGGAAATAGATCTAGCCAAAGCTTATGAGAAATTGCAGTGGGATTTCATCAAAAAGGTAAAAGGTGCTATGCGAGGCTGGTATTGAGGGAAAAATTGGGAAATTAATTTTGAGTTGTGTTAGCAGTGTGTAGCACAGAGTGGTGGTTAATGGGGAGAATTCTGATAGCTTTTATCCTGGCAAGGATCCGACTAGGCGCCGACTAATCAGCGCCTAGTCCGCCTAGGCGCTAGGCGCTAGGCCGCCGAACGCCTAGCGCCTAGCGCATTTTAGAACACTGATGAGAAGTCTTGGCACCCTATTAGTACTTCAAGATGAGGGCCTAAGATTTCTCATTTATTTTTTGCAGATGATTTAATTTTTTCTGGTGAAGTGTTTGTTCATCAGGCCACTGTCATGAAAGAGTCTTCTTCTTCTTCTTCTTCTTCTTAGATTTCTCATTTATTTTTTGCTGATGATTTAATTCTTTCTGGTGAAGCGTTTGTTCATCAGGCCACGGTTATGAAAGAGTCTTCTTCTTCTTTTTCCGGCAGACCGCTTAATCCCCGCTTAAGCGGCCTAGGCACTAGGCGGTGGGCGCTACCCAACTTGCGCCTAGTGCTTTCTGCAACCTTGATGATACTTGCTTGGTTGAGAAAGTTAGTTCCTTTGTTACGAGTGGAAACTGGGATTTTTAGAAATTAAGTAGGATACTACCTTGGAATGTCATTATGTTGAGGACCAAGGTATAGATCTAACAACAAACCCTAACTTGCACACAAACAACGCACATACACGATAGAATTGAGTTAAATCACCTTATTTAGGGATCACCAACTCTCTAGAACGCGGGTTATTTAGCCCTTACCCTAGCTCTAGCCTAAGCAATTCCCGAGTATGAAATTTCAAGAAAAGCTAATTAATCTAGAACTAGGGTTATTAGCCTTAGAACTAGTCCAAGCTTAGAAAAGCCGAAAATAGAGAAAGTCTCTCAAGTTTATTGATAATAATTGATAAATACAAAACTAATAAAAAGCAAACTATTTATACTAGCTAGGTCCTAATAATGAAAAGTCTAGGAAATAGATTTTAGTTCTAAAAAGGAAAACAAATAACAATTAAACTAAGAATTAAGAATCCGTGCAAAACAGGTCTGGAATGGCCCGCTGCACGTGTCGCGACCGCGAGTCGCGACCCACTCACTACCTCTTTTTCTATTTTTCCTCTAACAGGTCGCCAACTCGACCAGTGAGTGTGGCGACCAATGGTCGCAAGTCGCGACCATGGGTCGCCGCACCCACGGGTCGCCGCACCCACGGGTCGCCGCACCCACGGGTCGCCGCACCCACGGGTCGCCGCACCCACGGGTCGCCGCACCCACGGGTCGCCGCACCCACTGTCTTTTCTTCCAAAAAATATTCAACTCGACCAGGCCGCACCCACTGGTTGGTTTTTATCCTTTTTCTCCAGCATAATCATTTCTTCTCCCGCACGCCTCTTAGATCTTCTTACGGTCTCAACACATTCATAGCTTTCCAGTATTCATGTAGGCAATCAACAGCTTGGTCCTGATAGAATGAGCTGTGGGTTGACTCAGAATGGGTTATTTTCAGTTAAGTCTGCTTACGAGGCTAAGTTTGACATGTTAGTTCTTCTTGTTGGAAGTGGAGTTTTATCTGGAAGCTAAAGATTCCTCCTAAAGATCCAAAGCCTCTTTGCGTGCTGCTCCATGGGAAAGTTCTCATCAATGTTCACAGAGATGCTAGGGGTCTCACTCAGGATCCCTTTTGTCCTAGATGTGATGGATGCCTTGAGGACATTAATCATCTTTTTTGTGGTTGTACGGTCTCTATCTCTATCTGGGAGGACTGCTGGGACGGGGTGAGCTGCTCTCAATGTTTCAACAGCAACAGGGATGATTGGTTGTTTAATAATCTAAACAATAAGTTGGTTTTTGACGATAACATTCCTCATTTTCTTTTCTTTGCTTTTGTCCTTTGGTATATTTGGAAATGGAGGTGCAAGAGTGTTTTGAGAATGATTTTTCTGTGCCTAGTGGCCCGCATATGATTATTTTCAAAGCTATTAAAGAGTGGTGGCAGGCTGCTGCAAATGTTGTTAATTTGCTTGTGAATGAGCTGCATATGCTCTCTTGGTCCCCTCCTTTGTGTGATTGGGTTAAGTTGAACATTGATGGTAGTAAGGGTAATGTTCAGGGCACCATTGCTGCTGGCGGAGTGCTTAGGTGTAGTATGAAAAATTGGATTGGTGGGTTTGCTGCTAATAGAGGAGTTGGTGGTGTTGTGGAAGCTAAATTTTGGAGTTTGTTTACTGGCCTTAAAATGACTTGGGATGCTGGGTTTAGGAAAGTGAATGTTGAGACTGATTCCAAGTTTGTTGTGGAATAATTGCAGAAGGATTTTGTAGATTGTCCCCACTAAAGTCTTCTTCAAAGCTGCAAAGGTTTAATCAGTGATGATTGGCCTTGTTGCATCTCCCATGTCTATAGAGAATGTAAGAGAGTTGCGGATTGATTGGCCAAATTTGGCTAGAAGTTAAGCTCGGGTCGTGCGTTTCATGAGAGCCCCCCTCCTAGTGTTGTTAAGGTGTTCTTGGAAGATGTTAATGGTGGTTTGTTGGTAGAAAACATCTCTTTAGGTGCTTAGGTTCTGTTTGGGTTGTTTAACCCTCCTTCCCAAAAAAAAAAAAAGAATAGCTAATTTAAAGTTAATATTAGGTAAGTCAGATTATGGAGAGACTTTTAGGCTTCAGTTACAAATGAAGGAGATTCTATAATCATTTGGGAAAGAACCTAACTTTTGGCACCTTTATAGGCTTCGGTGACAAAGAAGATTATGGATACTTTTTTTTATCCATCTTTACTGGGATGGAGCTGTGGTATGATTTTGTATATCTTTTGGTTTGGTTTTGTCTTACATTGTAAGGGGAAGAGAGAACCCTAAACAATAAAAGTTCTACATATCAAACACTGGAAAAACCATACAGAACATAAAGATTATCCTTAAATGAAGCATCTCCAGGTCATGTATGCAGACCCACACAAACCTTAAAAGGAGAAGCCCGAGAAATGAAATTCTTTGCAGCCACAAACAATCACACTTTGAGGAAACAGAATGCATTGCTCATCTTTAAGTGAGTTTCAAGACTGATAACAGTTGTGTCATTAAGGAAAGGGATTCTTAAAGTTTGGAATTTGTTGAAGCAGAATATATTCATTCAATGGCATGGTGTCACGAGTCCATTTAAACATAAATAAGGAAACTGAAAGCAAACTGAAAGCAACAGAGTTTTGTTCAAATGCAGTACTCAAATTCCTCAGTAGATGCAATCCTTCATATGAAATTATCACCCAAACTATTTTTAAAAGCAAAAACTTCAGTAACCCCACACCAAATCAAAACGAAACTAACCCAGCAATCAACAGAAGGTCAAGACCAACCGCACTAAATTAGAGTTAAAAAAATTGCTAGATGTGATGGGTGCCTTGAGGGCAATAATCATCTTTTTCGTGGTTGTAGGGTCTCTATCTCTATCTGGGAGGATTGCTGAGAAGGGGTGAGCTGCTCTCAGTCTTTCAACAGCAACAGGGATGATTGGTTGTTTAATAATCTGAACAATAAGTTGGTTTTTGAAGATAACATTCCTCATTTTCTTTTCTTTTCTTTGCTTTTGTCCTTTGGTACATTTGGAAATGGAGGTGCAAGAGTGTGTTTTGAGAATGATTTTTCTGTGCCTAGTTGCCCGCATATGATTATTTTCAAAGCTATTAAAGAGTGGTGGCAGGCTACTGCTAGTGTTGTTAATTTGCCTGTGAATGAGCTGCATATGCTCTCTTGGTCCCCTCCTTTGTGTGATTGGGTTAAGTTGAACATTGATGGTAGTAAGGGTAATGTTCAGGGCACCATTGCTGCTGGCGGGGTGCTTAGGTATAGTATGAAAAACTGGATTGGTGGGGTTGCTGCTAACAGTGTTTGCAAAATCGGCCTCGGGGGTGCCTAGGCGCTAGGCCGCACCGAATATAGCCAAATCGGCCATATTCTTCGATCGCCCGCCTAGGCAGCCGCGGAGACTTTTTTTTATTTTTTCCCAAAACGACATTGTTTTAGGTTTAATGGGTACAAAAACGAGCCAGTGCCCAGCAGCTCCTTTTCTTTGACAAATCAAATCATCATCATCTCATTCTTTTTGACAAATCATCAACAAAAACCCTAGCATCCCTCTTTGACAAATCATCATCTCCTTCTCTTCTTCTAACATCAGATCATCATCTCCAACGTATAAAGGTTCTCTTCTACTCTTCTTTTCTATTTTTAAGTTTTGTAGTAGTTAAAATGTGTGGTTTTATATATTGCATACCAAGTGTTTGATTAAATGCCTAGATGAATTGTTTTTGTTAAATTGTGAATTGTTTCGACAGTTTTTTTTTTTAAACTTTAATTGTTTGGGGCTTTGGGCAGCAATTGATTGTTTAATGTTTAATTTAATAATTTTAAAATGTAACTGATTTTTTTTTTGTTACTGCCCAAACAAGTTTAAACTTTAAAGTTTAATTGTGTTGTGAATAAACTTGGAGGAATACAGCAGTTTAATCTTGATTGTTTAAAGTTTAATCTTGATTTTTCTAAGTTGTTATTTTTCTAATGGCATTCTCGGGAGCCTCAGTGGACCAACCGGGTCAAATCCTCATCCGAATCAATGCTGAAACGGAAGTCGAATAATGTCGGATAGGAGTTTAGGGTCTTAGTTGGTGCAAAGAATTTAGATAAGATGAAATGCATCCTATGTGGAAAAGTGATGTCTGTAGGAGCTTATAGAATGAAAGAACACATAGGCCACATATCAGGAAATGTCTTGTCCAAAAGCAACATCGGAAGCTCAAGCAAAGTGTAGAAATGTCATTATGGAGCTAAAAGTAAGAAGAGGGGTAAAAGGAAGGGAGAGTTGTTGTTGAGATTACAAGTAAATACAGTTGATACAATTGAGGAAGAAGATGCAATGGAAGAATTAGGGGTGAGGAGAGAGCCCCATTCTCTTGGCCTCATGGATAAATTTGTATCGGGATTAACTCATGATTCTTCATTGAATGGAAGTAAAAGACAACAAAATATCAATGAAGCACTGTTTAAATAAAGGACTCATAAAGTGAACCAATATGCAGTAAGATGGGTGTACGAAGCAGCAATTGACAATGACAGTTTCAAGGTATTTGTGGAGGCGGTTGGTCAATTTGAACCGGGATACAAACTGTCAAGTCAATACCAAATGACGGAACAGTTGTTGAAGGAAGAGGTTGAGAGAACGAAAGATTTACCAAAGAAGCAAGAAGAAGAGTGGGCTTTGAATGGGTGCTTATTATGACGGACGCTTGTGTGTGAATTGCAAGGAATAAATCATTTTCCTTTCCTCTAAAGAGTCTTCAGATGAGGCACATACGGGGGAACACATTTTTCAGTATGTGGATAAGTGCATTGAACAAGTTGGACCACAAAATGTCATTCAAGTAGTCATGAATAATGCCACCAACAACATGGCAGTGGCAAAATTGATGAAGGTGAAGAGACTTCATATATTTTGGACCTCATGTGCAACTCACAGCATCAATTGCTTGAAAGCATTGGTAAGATCCAGAAGTTTAAAAAAGTCATTGACCAAGCCAAAACTTTTACCATCTTCATCTATGCACACCACAAGACCTTATCGTTAATGAGGTCTTTCACAAAAAAGAGTGACATAGTGAGGCCGGGAGTCACTAGATTTGCCTCTTCTTTTTTAACATTGCAAAGTTTGATAAAGAAAAAAGCTCAATTGAGGGCAATGTTTACCAAGGTTGCAGAAAGCGCTAGGCGCTAGTCGAGCGACAACCAACCGCCTAGCGCCTAGACCGTTTAAGCGGAGATTAAGCGGTCTGCCGAAAGTCGGCCGGCCGATAGACCAAAGGCAGATCGGATAATATTTCAAGAAGAAGAAGAAGAAAAACAAAGAAGAAGAAGAAGAAAAGAAGACACTGCCAGAAGAAAAGAAAAAAAAAATTTAGGTTTTAAAACAATTTTTCTTTTCTTCTTCCTCCGCCATGAGCAGACCCCTCCACCGCAACCCCGCCGTCCCCTTCACTGCTTAAACCGCCGCTTCACTCCAAATCTTAGCGATGAGGCACTAGGCAATTAAGCAGCGATTTATGTCGCTTTCTTCAACCTTGATGTTTACTAGTGAACTATGGGAGCAATGTGATGAGGTCCATACTAGGAAAAGAAAGCATTGTCGCGACCTGCAGCACGACTTGCACAAGTCGCGATAGTTAAAAAGATTGTTTCCCACCAATGAGTATCGCGACTTGGTCGCAACCGGTGTTGCGACCACTAGTCGCGGTATAAGAAAATTTGCAGCAGTGATTTTTTGGGCGGCAGCTGTTTTGGGTGTTTTTTCTTTTCTATGTTTTTAGTTTTATTTATTAAAAGTAGTTTAGTCTTTTTGTATTAGGTTTCTATATTATTTCCTATTCGAATTGTATTTGGTTTTAATTTTATTTCTTATTAGAATTGTTTTAGAATTCTATTTTATTTATTTCCTATTAGGACTAGGTTAGGTTATTTGAGTTAGTATAAATATATTTTGTATTCATTGAAAAAAGAATTCAGATCATCCATAAAATTGAGAGGTTTTTCTCTATTCGGCTTTTCTAAGATTTTAGGAAGTTTGAGCTAGTTCAAGGGCTAATAACCCGAGTTCTAGATTTATTCGGCTTTTCTTGGGATTCACACTCGAGGATCGCTTGGGCTAGGGTTTGATTCTCTAACAAAGGGCTAATGGCTAATTCTAGAGATTTGTTTAATTGAATTCTGCTTGACTAGTTAAATCAAAACAAATATATTTAATCTTGGGAATTCTGTTTCTAGGGTTAGGGTTTCGATTTGGGGATTTAGGAAAATTTGATCTAGGTCTTCAACACAATGCAAATGGTCTAAGACTAGCAAGGGAAAAGCGGCATACGCTACTATTATGAGTTTAACCTTTTAGAATGGTGTGACCACTTACTGTATTTACACCTTTGGTGAAGGTGCTTAGACTTGTTGATGGGGATAGAAAGCCATCCATCATGGGCTTTGTATATGGAGAACTACTGCAAGCAAAAGAAGACATCAAAGTGACAATGAACAATGTTGAAAAGTACTATCGACCGATCTTTGACATTATTGATGCAAGAATTAAAGATCGACTTGATAATCCATTGCGCTTGACGGCCTATTTCCTCAACCCCTATTACTACTTCAAAGATTCAAGCATTCAATATGACGATAATGTGAAGAATGCAATATTTGATTGTGTGGAGGCATTTTGTGGTGTCGACAATTTTAAGTTGCAAAATAAAGTTGTTAATATTGAAATTCAAAAGTATAAGGCCAAGGAAGGATCTTTTAGGAGACCATTGGCGGCAAAAGAATGTAAAAGAAATGATGAGAATTATAATCCAGGTACTATTTTTGGTATTTTAAACTTGTAGTTCTTTACTTTTTTATATTATGTTCTATATGTTGAAAACTTAAAATATTTATCTTCATGATTATAGCTATATGGTGGTCAACCTATGGAGGTTAAACACCCAATTTGCAAAGAATGGCAGTAAGAATACTATCATTAACCACAAGTTCCTCCGGATGTGAACGAAATTGGAGCAATTTTAGAGTGAGTGCACCACTAATTCACTATAAAATTTACAAAGTAACTATTAACTAACAATTTATTATTTTATTGATTTATTATCATTCTCATTGGGTAGATACATACGAAGAAAAGGAATAGACTAGATGTGAATCGGTTGAATAATCTAGTCTACGTCCAATTCAATGCCAAGTTGAGGAACAAGCAAAAAAGAGTAAAGGAAAAGGATCATTCTTGCTAAGGATGTCGAAGCTACCAATGCACAAGAATGGATTGTTGAAGAAGGTGGTGGTGATGATGATGAAGCAGAGCCCGAAACGGGGCTAACTTGGCAAATGATAGACGATGCAACCGATATAGATGACATTCTACAACCTAAAAGGAGTTCAAAGGTGACACAGAGAAAACTTCATGATAATGACTTCATATCGGAGGATGAGGAAAATCATGATAATTTTGACTGAGTCCGACGAAGAGCGTGTAATGGAAGAATATGGAGAAGAAGAGTTTGATCCTAATGCTTAGGTTAGGATTTTGGATTATTATTTTATTGATTTATTATCATTCTCATTGTTTGGATTTTGGATTATGTTCTATGTTCTATACTTCATTACTTCTATGTCACTGTGGTAGTAGTATGGTCTCTCTTTCTCATGTTTGGATTTCGGAACTTATAATTGTCTTTGACTCTTTCAGTCTTTCTCATATTTATATTATGTTTTGAATCTTTTAATCCTTTAGATGTGTTTGCAACATGTTTGGAATATTTGGAACATATTTATTCATGAGGAAATTGTTTGGAATGGCTTATTTATTTTTGTTTTAGATGCATTTACATATAAATTGTTAAATACAGGTCATACAGGATATTTTTCTAGGTGGTCAACAGTGCGGTCAACACGCTAACCATTGACCCACCGAGAAACCGCCTAGTCACCGAGTAATCGACACCTAGGGTGCCTAGGCGCTAGGCGTCTGGCTGCTAATAGGGGAGTTGGTGGTGTTGTGGAAGCTAAATTTTGGGGTTTGTTTATTGGCCTTAAAATGACTTGGGATGTATGTTTAGGAAAGTGAATGTTGAGACTGATTCCAAGTTTGTTGTGGAATTATTGCAGAAGGATTTTGTAGATTGTCCCCACAAAAGTCTTCTTCAAAGCTGCAAAGGTTTAATAAGTGGTGATTGGTTCTGTTGCATCTCCCATGTCTATGGAGAATGTAACAGAGTTGCGGATTGATTGGCTAAATCTGGCCAGAAGTTAAGCTCGGGTTGTGTGTTTCATGAGAGCCCCCCTCCTAGTGTTGTTAAGGTGTTCTTGGATGATGTTAATGGTGTTTTGTTGGTAGAAAACATCCCTTTAGGTGCTTAGGTTCTGTTTGGGTTGTTTAACCCTCCTTCTTCCCCAAAAAAAAAAAAAATGATAGCTAATTTTAAAGCTTAATTAGGTAAGTCAGATTAATGGAAAGACTTTTAGGCTTCAGTTACAAAGGAAGAAAATTCTATGATCACTTGAGAAAGAACCTGACTTTTGGCACCTTTATAGGCTTCGATGACAAAGAAGATTATGGATACTTCTTTTTTATCCATCTTTACTGGGAAGGAGCTGTGGTATGATTTTGTATATCTTTTGGTTTGGTTTTGTCTTACACTGTAAGGGGAAGAGAGAACCCTAAACAATTAAAGTTGTACATATCAAACACTGGAAAAACCATACAGAACATAAAGATTATCCTTAAATGAAGCGTCTCCTGGTCATGTATGCAGACCCACACAAACCTTAAAAGGAGAAATCTGAGAAATGAAATTCTTTGCAGCCACAAACAATCACACACTTTGAGGAAACAGAATACATTGCTTATCTTTAAGTGAGTTACATGACTGATAACAGTTGTGTCATTAAGGAATGGGAATCTTAAAGTTTGGAATTTGTTGAAGCACAATATATTCATTCAATTGGCATGGTCTCACGAGTCCATTTATACATAATAAGGAAACTGAAAGCAACAGAGTTTTGTTCAAATGCAGTACTCAAATTCCTCAGTAGATGCAATCCTTCATATGAAATTATCACCCAAATTATTCTTAAAAGCACAAACTTCAGTAACCCCACACCATATCAAAACGAAACTAACCCAGCAATCAACAGAAGGTTAAGACCAACCGCACTAAATTAGAGCTAAAAAAATTGCTACATTGAACTAAAACTAAAATAAACGTAAAATCTAAAAAAAGGATAGCCCAATTAACCCCACTTGGAAAAATAAAAAGATTGAGAAGTGGGCAGACCTGTAGAGGGGGATGGGTCTTCTGGGTCGATGCGTTTGGATTGGAAGCAGCAGCATCTTCTTGAGTGGAAAGAGTGGACAAGGTGGCCATGAAAGATGGGTAACGGGTGCTTCTTTTACTTGTAATAGTAGGCAAGTGCTTGGAAAATGAAAGAAGAGTTGAAGAATGTTTGAAGCCGAGTAGTGACCAGGTGCATTGGGAGTGCATGACTATGGTGTTGCCAGTTGGTGTGTGTAGGGAATCAAATCGATCGAAAAGTAATTTAGATTGATTTCTAATTTATTGACCATCCGGTTTGAACTTCGCATGGACCATGATGCCTGATTAGACTTTAGAGTTTAGACGTTGGTTGTCTGGGCTCTGTGTTGCTACATTCAGAAACTAGCCTTTGGGCCTTATGTTTTATTGATAAGTGGTAAAGACGTTTGTAATGAACATAATTTAAGTTGTATATGTATTCATATAATAATATCAAATGACTACAATCCTTCTAAAACAGTCTTTGTGGACCGATTAATATGACTTCTCATTTGAACAAGTGGTGGTGGTTATTCCTTGTTAGTTATTGCTAAATCCACTCCAGTAATTTTCTAAAACTATTTTATTTATTTTTTTTTCACTCTTTTGAATACTAATGAGAGCATAAAGGACAGAGAGTGCGTGAGAGTGGGTTTCACGTGCCGCCTTCTCTGGGTGGTTTTCTTCATGTTATTTTGGGGTGATAGAAGATATGTTTTGTCTTTGCTACGCAAGCACAACCGACGGTCACTAAGGAGCTGGAAGAGAAGCCGCCTAATTTTGGAAGTAGTTGTAAGCGAGCTCGTGGATAATATGGTGCTGAAGAAGAGAGCATTCGCAATCAAGTAGGAGGTAACTTCAAATCTAAACTTCTTAGTATGGCTAGTTCGAGTACTTGGTATGGGTTTGGTTATATGAGATAGAAGTTGAGAATCGAGAAGGAAGACATTACTGTTACAGAAGGCTCAAACGGTTTAGCGATGAAACTGTCCACAGATATGAAGAATTAGCTCAATAGGCCATGAATTAATGCGGTTATTTTAAAGATTATGAGGATACCACATACTTTAAACTTCATGTTGCCCAAATTGAAGCAAAAATGGTCTTTATTGGGTCAATGGCAGCTCACTGAACTGAAGGACGAATACTTCATTTCAAGATTTTAGATGAAATAGGATCTGGAAATGGTTCTTACTAGAGATCCATGGATAATTGTTAATCAGTGTTTAGTTGTTCGGAAATGGAAGCCTAATTTTGTATATGGTGAAAAGGAAATGTAGCAAATACCAATCTAGATCAGACTGTCAATGGCTTCCAATGGAGTGGATGGATTCGGATCTCCTGTGGAGGATATGTGGGATTTTAGGTTCTACTTGCAAAGTGGATCCCATTCCAGGGAACCAAGCTAAGGGGGTTTGCAAGGATTTGTGTGGAGATTGGATTTTTCTAAGCCTCTTGTGGGATCGCTGAATGTGGAGGATAGGAGTGTTAAAGTTGAAAATGAAATTTTAGGGGATTTGTTTTTCAAATGTGGAAGATATAGACATAGTGAAGAGGTGTGAAGAGAGGGTGAGGAAGTGTATCAGGATGAGGTGAATATAACATAGGCAGGGGAAGGTCTAAATCAGTTTCTAGGGTTTGTGTTTGACCCGGTCAAATTGGATTCTAAATCTTATTTAGTTTAGTCACCGCTAGAGTTTGAACTTTCGATTTCTAGAGACTATTAAAATAATCTTATTATTTAATCGCTCCCTTTTATTTTGTCAGGGTTCGATATTGCAACCTCCTATTTAATAATTAAAAGGGATATTTCTATTTTCCCTCCTGACGATTCGATCAACGATACTTTACCCTCTCACGTTTCAAAAATAGTCAATTTCCCGCCTGGAGTTAACTTTCCATCCAAAAAGCAATATGATGACAAAAACAGTAAGGAAAAAGACTTTATTACCCTTGAAGCGTATTGCTTACTATTTTTACTTATTGTTTAATGCTTCAAGGGTAATTAAGTCTTTTTACTTACTGTTTTTGTCATCATATTACTTTTTGGATGGAAAGTTAACTCCAGGCGGGAAATTGACTATTTTTGAAACGTGAGAGGGTAAAGAGAATCAATGGTGCTTAAAGGAAAATAAATAACTAAAGGGATATAACGGACATTATGACCCAACTCTAGCTATGAACTATTTGTGGAGGGTCACACCATATGTAATTAGCTATATCAATGGGCACTGAGATTTCAGACTGTGTAAAACATTTGCAGTTTCGAGATTTCAGCTTCTAGTTTTTAATGGAATACCTCCGAGATTAATAATCATGAAATATTAATTAAAGAGTTTTAATTAATATTTCTAGATATTATTGGAGCTCAAAATTGTAGGTCCATTAGGACCCCTTGCTAGCCTTTAAGGTTATTGGTAACAAGGTTCACGGTAAATTAATTGGTTTGTCCAATTAATAGTATTACGAAAGTAATGCATTTTAATAAAGATAATTGATTAAATAATATAATGAGCTAATTACACTTACCTGCCCTGAGGTTTTGCTAACTACATGCGTAGTAAACTTTATTGTTTATTGACAACGACCTCCCCTGCCGTTAATTGACTTTAGTCAGACTTAACAGGTTTAGGGACATTTTTGTCTTTCTAGACTTTTTAAAAAAAATTATTAAATAAATATTAAAAAATTAAGAAAAAATTGCATCCCTCCATCTTTAAAATGATGAATGGTTAGGATTTATTTTAAAAAAATTAAAAAATAATAATAATAAAATTAATAAAAATAAAAAATAAATTTTAGTTAATAGAGATTCAATCTCCAAATTGGATCTCCACCGTCCATCAAGATACCAAGAAAAAAATTTTTTGGAAGAAAGGTTATTCGAAGAACCCAATCAAGGTTCTTCAAAAAACCCAGTAGGGTTCGAACCCTTCTAAGTTCGATCAAAGAACCCAGATGGGTACTTCCAAGAACCCTTTTCTAGGTTCGTTTGAAGAACCTAGATCTGGGTTCGAAGAACCCTTTTTTGGGTTCTTCGAAGTCTGGGTTCTTCCTCCAATTTTTTTTTAAAAATTTCCAGATCTGGGTTCGCCTTCAAAGGCGGTCGAAGGCAAACCCAGTGATTAACCCCGATGGGTTCGTCTTCGTTGACGAACCCTTCTTGGTTCGTCGCGCTGGAGATCCAGATCTCCAACAAAAATTTTTTTTCCTTGGTGCAGATCCAATCTCCAAATTGGATCTCCACCCTCCATCAGATTTGATGGACGGTGGAGATCCAATCTCGAGATTGGATCTTCACATTTCAAACTCAATTTTTTTAAAAAAATAAATTTTAGAACTCCACTATCCATTCAAATATGGACGATGGAGATCTGAAGTTTAATTTTTTATAATATTTTTTTCTAAAAAGTAAAAACACTCTACCGTCCATCTCACATGAGATGGATAATGGAAATCTAATCTTATTTTTTTATTTAATAAAAAGAAAATATTGTTTTAGTGGTATTTTGATTTTTTTAACGGTTGAATGTGGTCAACCATTAAGTTTAATTTGGAGTTGGATATCCACCAAGGAAAAAATAATTTACCGGAGATCTGGATCTCTAGCGCGACAAACCCAGAAGGGTTTTCTTCAACGAAGACGAACTCATCTGGGTTCGTCACTGGAAAGCGAACCCAAGTTTCTGGGTTCACCTTTGAGATCTGAAAAATTTTAAAAAAAAAAAAATTAGAGGAAGAAACCCAAATCTGGGTTCTTCCAAGAACCCAGAAATGGGTTCTTCTCTGGGTTCGTTCGAAGAACCTAGAAGGGTTCTTCGAATCCAGATCTAGGTTCTTCGAAAGAACCCAAAAAAGGGTTCTTCGAAGTACCCATCTGGGTTCTTCGAACGAACGGAAAAGGGTTCGAACCCTTCTGGGTTCTTCGAATAACCTTTCTTCCAAAAAAATTTTCTTGGTATCTTGATGGATGGTGGAGATTCAATCTCCATTAACTAAGATTTATTTTTTATTTTTATTATTATTATTTTTTAATTTTTTTAAAATAAATCCTAAACGTTCATCATTTTAAAGATGGAGGGATGAGATTTTTTCTTAAAAAGTCTAAAAGACGAAAATGTCCCTGAACCTGTTAAGTCTGACTAAAGTCAACTAACGACAGGGGAGGTCGTTGTTAATAAATAATAAAGTTGACTACGCCTATAATTGGTAAAACCTCAGGAGAGGTCGGTATAATTAGCTCATTATATTATTTAATCAATTATCTTTATTAAAACGCATTACTTTCGTAATACTATTAATTGGACAAACCAATTAATTTACCGTGAACCTTGTTACCAATAACCTTAAAGGCTAGTAAGGGGTCCTAATGGACCTACAATTTTGAGCTCCAATAATACCTTAAAATATTCATTTAAACTCTTTAATTAATATTGGGGTTAATTACACTAATACCCCTCTATTTTCGCATTTTTGCATATGCTAGCAAGTTTACCTTTTATTGCACAAACCTCCCCTGAAAAACGTTGATCAAACCATTAACTAACCATAATGTTAACGGTTTGGACAAGATGACAATTTTACTCTTAATAAAAAATATTAAAAAAACCTTAAAACTAAAAAAAAAAAAAAATCAATGTGGCTTCAAAATTTAAAAAAAAAAGTTTGAAGGTTGTACCTTCAAACTATAAAAAAAAAAAAAAAAATTAAAGGTGGAGTTTGTGAGATGGACAGTGGAGATCTCCATATAAAAAAATATATATATTTGAAGTTTAAACCTTCAAACCAAAAAACAAATCATTCAAAACACCAAATTTTTTCATCAAATATTATTCTTCAATTAAATCCCAATAAGAACCACCCAAACAATCTCTTCTTCATTTTCTTTTTTTTTTTCCAATTTTTTTATTCATCACCAACGAAAAACAATTTTTTTTTTACAAAAAATTTTTTTTCCAGAAATTATTCTTCTTCGAATTTTTTTTTCAGTTTTTTGTTCTTCTTCTTCTTCTAGAGAAATCTGTATTTCTTTTGTTTTAATTTTTTTAATTATTTTAATTGATTTAATAGGAAAAGGACAATTTTGCCCTTACTACAGTACCAAACCGTTAACTTTATGGTTAGTCAACGGTTTGGTCAACGTTTTTCAAGGGAGATTTGTGCAATAAAAGGTAAACTTGCCGGCATGTGCAAAAACGCGATAATAGATATTAGTGTAATTAACCCATTAATATTTTACGATTATTAATCTCGGAGTTATTCCATTAAAAACTCGAAGCTGAAATCTCAAAACTATAGATGTTTTACATAGTTTGAAATCTTAGTATCCATTGATATAGCTAATTACATATGGTGTGACCCTCCACAAATAGTTCATAGCTAGAGTTGGGTCATAATGTCCGTTATACCCCTCTAGTTATTTATTTTCCTTTAAGCACTATTGATTCTCTAATGAACAATTAAATCTTGTCTTCCTTACGGAAGAAGGAGAAGCCTCATAATTGTTCAAGCCCTGAATCAACTCTTAAGGGAACTACTCATTTACTTCAGTTAAGAAGGAGTGGATTCTGATATTGTATTCAGACCTTCCCAGCTACAAATCAAACCGCAACTCCGAAATACTGAGGTATTGATCGAGAAAACCACATTCGATCTCACTCATGGTAAATCAAAAGCCACAATCTAATCTGAAGGAGTTAATAAGACACTCAGGATTAAGATCACTCATAAATAGCCATCATATGTCGATATATATATATATATATATATATATATATATAAATCTCGTATACTAACGGATCTTGGTGAGAGAATCATATAAATCGTGGTCTAATCTTATATGATATCATCATATAAGATTCTTCCATTCTCATATCAACTATATTAGTGATCTAGGATAAGATCACTATACATTACAGAATGAACTGTAATAGTAGATCAACCAAAAACAAAGTAACCAGCTTTGGTTAAGAGTACAATGACTTCATTATCTTGCCTTTTATGGTTTCATTGGGATTCATTCCATCTTTTCTACCTTCACATGCGGGTTCTCTAATATTTCCCATCACCTGTGAGCCCGGGTTAGTTTTGATCGGTCACTCATTTTTTTAAATAATATTTGTTGAAAGTTCTGATATCATGTTAAAATTTACATATTTTATTGTATTTTCTATGTTAATGCGAATTGGTATATACATTGATGAAGAACTTTACAATTGGAAAAACTAACCTATTATTAGGATGTGACATCCATTACTTTTTATATTTTCAATATAAGATTGATCTAATTCTTTCTATTTTCACGTGTGAACACTACTCGTTTATGTTAACTGAAGCTTATGGAACCTTCTTGCATTATAGTTTTAAAGGCATTGACTTGCTGCAAATAGCTGTTGTTGCATCAGCAAACAGGCCATGAAAAATTATAGTCCAAGTAATAAGAAAAATGCTAATGGGGAAAATTGATTAAACAAGGCGGATGACGCACCGACAAGGCATTGATATATATATATATATATATATATATATATATATATATATGCATACATTATCATAATTATTATATGAGTTATATAGTTATTAAAAACTGTGAAATATTAAGGAAGCATGTTGCCGTTTTGTGAGTGTGACGGCCAGAAGAGAACTTTTTGGGTGACATAAACTTTTAACACGTTCAACAATGGCGGGACTGAACTCTGAAGCGGAGATTATGTCATGAAATTTGACATAAAAGCAATATAGAATTTCGTGTGACAGGCACATTCTCGGGAATCTTCTACTATTTAATTGTTAGTTCTTAATAGTCCAGAGGCATCTAGCCTTTCTAAAAATCTCTCATTTAATTTTTTTTTTTTTTTAATAAAACCTCTTCAGTTTACTATCCGAGCAAACCTAGGAAGAAAATCTTTGTGAATTTGGGTAAGGTAAGGCCATCCCCCTATAAAAGAGAGAAACAAGCGTTGATAGAAATAAAAAGGGAAGGTCGCTTGAAAAGTTAAAAAAAAGAGCAGCTGAAATGTTAAACAAGGTGGAATCCTTTCTCCATTACCCATCCACCAAGACATCTTGATCCCAATCAATATCTTTCTTCATAGGGATTATAACTGGGTTGTCTACCTCATTTGTGGTTTTTAAATACAGTTGACTCTCATAATTAGCTAGCTTATTGCATGGAAAAATATATTTAAACTCCTCTGCATAGGAGCATACAACAACAATAGATTACAATTTGAAATTGTATGATTATTTAATTTATTTTCCTTAAGGATTAAAATTAATTAAGTATATATATAAATATGCATAATTATTATATGAATTATATACTTATTAAACCATGTTGCCGTTTTGTGAGTGTGATGGCCAGAAGAACTTTTTGGGTGACGTGATCTTTTAATATGTTCAACAATGGCGGGACTGAACTCTGAAATCGGAGATGTTAATGACATAAAAGCAATATAGAATTTCGTGTGACAGGGCACATTCTCAGGAATCTTCCATTATTTAATTGTTATTATAATTAATTCTCTCCTATTCATGGAAGCTTTACACATTTGCAGATAGGATATGCCACCCACTTTTTCTCCATCTGATATTTATAAAGAGGAATAGCTGCAAGTAGCTAATAGTAATAATTATTATTGTTATTTTTCTATTTTTATTCACCGTTTAAAGATTTTCTATTATTGTTAACCTTATCTCCTAAAGTGATAAAATTGTTCTTATATTATTTCATTTTTATTCTTTTATATAAATTTTAATTTTTTAAAAATTGAAAATAGTGACATGTGACCTCCATTGTTGGATGTCTCACTGACCTCCAACAATAGAGGTGTCTGCGGTCTGTTACAGATCTCTATTAATTTAGAGTTCTGGAGTAGATCTTCAATGGAGGTTTGTTGCATGCCTCTAATAATAGAGGTCACGGATAATTTTTGCATAGATGCCTATTTATAATTAGTAATGTAATTTATTATTTTTAACCAATACTGTATTTTATTTTAGGTATAACTTTAATTTAGTACATACCTTTTGATGAAATATCACTTTTTTACTTACGTTTTCTTTTTTAGTGCGCGTGGTCACCACTGTTTCCTAAATAGATCAAATTGGTCTTTCTGACTTTGATGGTCAACTATTACAAAATTTTCTAAAAGTCAATTTTACCCTTAAAAAATTCAGTTAATAGAATTACAATTTTATCTTTTAATTAAAATATAATAAAAATAATAAAATAGAAAAAAATAATAAAATAATATTAAACTAAATTATAAAAACTTAAAAATATAAAAAATTATTAAAAAATATTCAAATTAAGTTATTTTATTAGAAAAAATTAACATTTACAAAAGTAAAGAATAAAATTTAAAAATGGAGAATTAAAAAAATTAAAAAATATATTCAAATTAAATTATTTTATTAGAAAAATTAACATTTAAAAAATTAAAGAATAAAATTTAATTATCAATTTTATTTATTAGCAATTTTTAACCTTTTTTATTCTTTATTTTTTTAAAATATTGATTTTTTTAATAGCATAATTTAATTTGATTATTTTTAATAAGTTTTATATTTTTAAATTTTTATAATTTAATTTAATATTATTTTATTCATTTTTTAATTTTTTTTTTATGTTTTAATTGAAAGATCAAATTGTAATTCTATTAATTATTCAAGAGCAAAACTATCAAATAGTGATGGTTGACCGTCAAATAGTTGGTCAAATGATCGATTTGATATATTCATGAAACGCTAGGGACTACACGAACTATAAAATGAAACGTAAGTAAAAATGTGATATTTCATTAAAAATTGGGACTAAATTAAAGTTCTCCCTTTATTTTATTGAAAGTTGATACCGAACGAATCAAAAATTTATCGGGACCTGCCCGAGGTTAATTAGTACATTTGTAATCTGGATATTTACCCCATAATCGGGAAACATCTAATCTCACATGACGAGAGAAAACTTCCTACACATGTTAATAAATGAGCTTGGTGAAATCTTAACACTTAGCACTAACATGGATTGAAAGGTGCACATCACATGAGTTTTGAGGGAATGTCAAACTAGTAGTGCATGTATTTGAGATAAGAGTTATGCTAGGTTGTTAAAAAAATTTATCCAAATTTATGTTCAAATGAGGTAGTGCTGAGTTGTCAACGCCACATCAGTTAAGGATTTACAGTATTGACAACTCATATGTGATATCATTTAAATATAATTTGGGTAAATTGTTTTGGACAAACTAACATTACTCTTGAGACAATAATGAAAAATATTTCTATATTTATTATGTAATATCATATTAAAATACATAAGTATCTCAGTAAAATGCTATCATAATTAGTTTTTATTAAGTGCAAACAAGATTTATTGTAATCAATATATATATATATATATATAATCTGACACTTTACGGGTCAGAAGACTATCCGGACCTACCGAGATTATAATATACGAGTATGGTCCGGACATCTACTTTCATTTCAGAAGCCGTGTACTCTCAACATGAGAAGAGGTCTACCCATACAATTACACTTTTATGGACAATGATGAGAATAATATATACACAACTAAGGTGTTAAATCTCGATAGTTTGAAGAAGTTTGAGACTCCTCCAACTATCAAGATAAGAGACCTTTGATTGTGTGCAAAATTTTGAAATAATTACGAAAAGATAAAAAAAGTAGTACTAAACTATTAAAAAATTTGCAAACAAAAATGTGTCTGGGACGAATTTTACAAATCAGAATCCAAGGAAGAAGTCCAAATAGAAGCAGAAAGCAAACGCCTACATTTCCATCCTAAAACAAGCCTATTATTAGCCAACTCCTCCACCCTATACCCATCATTAAATAACCCTAATAAAAGCTTTGCTTGACAATGATTGGTATAGCTTATATTAACTGGCTTAAACCCCATCGCAACTAACCACTCACTCCAAGAGCAACCCTCTTCCTCTCCACGGGTTCTGTATATCCGTGCCAATGACCCGGATATTCGGGGCCCCAAAAACACTCTTTCTACTAACGCCCTTGCCCTACTCTGCATTGGGAACCCTGCCTCCAGTGAGTCGTAAACTGCTGAGTAATGGTGCAATGAATCCATGAAACGTCCCACAAAACCTCCATCCCCTACTGATCCAACTTCCTCTTCCACTAGGTTTACCAATCTCGGGTTTAGGGTCTTGGATCCGGATAGAAAAGAAGCAATTGAATTGGGTGCCCGATAACTGAAGTGAGGAAGATGTAACATACAATTGATAATCAAGGCCTCCCCTCTAACTAACTTCAAAGAGGTTGGCCTAAATGTCTCATCAGAGTCCAATCTACACTGATGAAAAGAGAATGGTTGACCGATTGATGCGGCAAATGCCACCAATCGTCGACCCGTCTCTTGAACTGACCCGATTGATCTTCGACCGCTACCGCTCCTTGATAAGGCCGTGATCCTAAGATGTGGAGCTGGTGGACCATCCTTCCTAGAAACCAAGGCCTGCATCAACGACGCCCATTGGATTCCTTCCATGATATCATAGTCCACTATGTGAACTCTCCTATCATGAACAACAGCTTCTAAAATAGCTTGATTTGCAGTGAAGTGTCCGAACTTAACATATGGGGACATGTCCTGCAACAACTGAAACGCAGCTAGCACGTCCGTCTGATGATTTTCATCACCGTGATGATGGTGGTAAGGTCTATTATTGCTTATCAAATGCTTATTATGTATACCCCCAGCTCCTTCTAGCAAGCCTTGCAAGGCATCGGTGAAATAAGCCGCTAACCTTTCCATGTTGGTTCCATCATTAGGAGAAACCAATTCCTTGAGCCGAACCAATATCACCCGAGCCAGTTCACGGCTTTTATTCACTCCGGTTAGTGCCTCGGCTGCGGCCATCAAAAGATGAACCAGCCTCAACCCCTTGAAATCCTCGCCGTTGCTTTCTTCATCTACTGCCATGGTGTCAGTTGACATAGAGTTGGACGTTTCATTGCCAACTCGAACAGGGTTAATTAATCCACCATCGTCCATCATAGATTCGATGAGGTCGTGAAAATCATCGTGGCTGCTGGATAAAGCTTCCCAGTCAACAACAGGGGACCAATCGCTCCAGTTACAACCATGGTCATCGTCTGTAGTGGTAGTGGTGGTGGTAGTAGTAGTAGTTGTTGTGGTGTTGGAGCTATAGCTAGAGAAGTCGAGCTCAAAGGTGTCGTCGAACTCCATGGCCATGGCTATGGCTGAGTTCATTAGAGGTAAGAGAAGTGGTTGAGTAAAGTAGTTGTGATTGATTGGTTATAATAATAGAGATATAAAAGGAGTTTATAAGAGAGAAAAGAGCTGAAGCAAGAGACAGTGAAGGCAGGAAGTGATTGAGTATTAAAGGTTTAATTAAGTGATTATGGACTAAGATGGACAGCAGATCCCAAGGTTGCTTTGGTTTTATATACATCCTGGAGGGTCTATTTATCAATAAATAATCTATGTTAATCTTTTACATGGATGCCCTTACATTTTAGTATTAATAAACTAAGAAATAAAATCCAAACCCATAAATAGTTTATTACAAGAACAAATAATATTGATCCTACCTGAAATTTGTTGAATTACATCAAGAATAAAAGTTTGTAGAAACTCACACTGAACTTCCCCGGCGTTAAATTTGACTATTAAAAAATAGGCTCGAGCCTCCCCTGGTTCGCCATCCACGGTGGATTCCACCATAAATCCGTCGTTTTTCCTTCTACTTTTCATTTTTTTTTTAATGGTCAACCCTAACGTCATAAGAGTTAAATGTGAGTTTCTGTAAACTTTGATTTCGAGTGTAATTCAACAAACTTTCGACAGTTCAAGTATTAAATGTTCTTATTAGGAAACTCTCTAGTGAGTAAATTATTAGTTATAGAGGCATAAATAAGCAGAGGTATGAGAGGAAGATGTCCAAGTTTTTATGATTTTGTTTGACGAATCAACTGCATGGAAATCATCGAGATGAAAGATGGAGTTTTAACCATACATGCACCGTAACCCACACTTGTGGCTCTTACGATTCAGTTAACCCTCCATCCGTTGACCCATCATTTTGATGTGACCACGTCATCTCCTCTGCCGGCTTCCACCGTTTTCTTCAGCTTCTCATAATGGAAAATAATCACTACACAGAGACATTGTTCAAGTCAAATGTTAAAATTATGTATGTGATTGGTTTGATTGCAAAGCTACTATGAAAACGTATCTTACAAGCATGATATCATTAAACAGGATCTATACAACCTAACATAGCCGGATCAAGTTTGTAGGTTAATACTTGACTCAACAATAAGTAAAATTTGAAGGAACCAAAAAAATGAGACAATACTTGAGTATGAACAATCGAAGTCTCCTGTCATCTGAAGGCAACTAGAAGAATGGATTTGATTGTCTGTACCCATCTAACAATCGAATATGAACAACTCGCACTTCGCTTGTATTCTTGGTCATAATCTTTGTGCAGGAAAGATGGTCACCTGATTTCATAAATGTACTTTATATTTACTAGTCCAGCTCAGATGGTCCCCTCATGCAACAATCTTTGCTTAGGATTTTTACAAAAAAAATAATCAAGTTTAACAGTTTACAGGACCACAATTGTCTTATAAGTGCAATTAAGTAATTTAATTACAAAGTTAAACAATACTAACAACTATATATAGTTCTGGCGTGCTAGTCAGGTTTTTTTTCAATACTTTGCTAAATCAATTTTACATATGAATATTCAAATTGTTATCGATATTAAAAAAAGATATGGAAAAAATAGTCTTTTCTAAATGAAAAAGAAAAAAAAAAAGACTTTGTTTACCATGCATAATTAAGTTGGTAAAATTTAGTTTTATTGAAGAGGAAATTACTTACTTTGACCCTCAAATTTTGATAATTTCAAACTTAGTAATTTTGTTTTTTCTTGTCAATATTTACCACTGAGTTGACAAAAATACCCATATATAATAAAGGGAATGACCAAGTTACCAATCTACTATTTTTAACTTCATTCCGTCCAAAAAACCTGAGTTATTATCTCTCTCATCTCTCTTATTTGTTTCTCTCTCTACAATTTTCCTATCTCCCACCACTATGATTTCTGTTTTCTATATTTACTCTTTCTCTAGTCTTTGTCATTCATTTATGTTTATCTTTCTACAACTTTCTTCCCTTCCTCCACTAGGTTTCTCTATCTTCTCTATTTTCTCTTTCTCTCTTCTCTCTACAACTTTGTTATCTTAGGCGATGCAATTTCGACAACATATTATGGGCACAAATCCAATATTATTTCACCCCTCAAAAGTCTTTCGAAAGTTTTCTGCTTCATGCTAACAATAAAAAATACTTATACGCCAAGAACAAAAATAATTACACGCTGAGAATAAGAAATGTTTACTCGCTAAGAACAAAAAACATTTACACGCTAAGAATGTTACACGTTGAAAATAAAAAATGTGTAAACACCAAGAATAGAAATAGCTTACACGCTAAGAACAAAATATTTAATTGTCGACATTGTATTCTCTCTCTACAGAACTTACTTCTCTAAATGAGTTTCTCTCTCTAGGCTTTCAATAGGCTTCTATCACTAATTTGAATGCTTTTCTCCTTCTAGATTCGATCGGTTGTTTCTCTCTCTAGATTCGCCGATCGTTGTTCTCTATAATTGACCGTGATTTTCTCTCTCTCTAACTTTAAAATTACTCATCTATCTAGTTTTTACTGTTTAAGTGTGTTGAAGGGGGTTGAGAGTTACTAAAAAGTAATATTTGGTCCAAAAAATATTTATTTTGACTAAAAAAGAAAACATTCATGAGGGATTACTTTTAAAATTATTCATAATTTGAGGGTTATTTATAAATTACCATTTATTTAATGAATTTTAGGTATTACGTGAATTTTTTTATTTTTAACAAAGAAACTTTATTAAAGAAACCAAACTAACCAGAACATTGGTTATCAGCAGTGAGAGCTTTACAAATATACAAAAGATGGTATTCCATCTAAATAGTTAAAGCAAATTTGGCCATCTCATGAGTAACTTGATTAGCTAGCTGAGGAAGAAAGACAATCCTGGTACCTAGATGTAGAGACAAAACATCTACAATATCTTGAATATTAAGCCTCACCTTAACTATTCCTCACCTGTTCCTAATTCAGCTGAGGTAGGACTTTTTTTTTTCACAGCTGAATTGGGAACAAGTGAATAAACAGCATTAACCATAACTTGAGCATTTGATTCCAGCACTGCTGGAAGCAAGCCCAAGTCTCTAGCAAACCGGAGTCCCCGCAAAACACCAGGAGCTTCACAATCTGAACAGAAAAACCTGCACAAATCCTCTGCGCACTCGACGCCATAACAAAACAATAATGGTCCTGAATAAAAATCCCCAGTGCAACCACTCCCTGCTGCACATTCAAGGCCATATTATTATTGATCTTTAAAACTATTGCAACACGGAGCACTTCATTTAACTGCGGACCTAGAATTGACAGAGATAGGAAGATATTGAAGATTTGCATAATGAAAGTCCTGCATGTAAGAATATGACTAATGAATATGACCAATTGATAATCTCTTCGACACTAAGAATAACATAGGAGTGGACCTCCAAGTTCCTACTATACCAACTCACCACATATTACAAAAAAATGTTATATTTACCGCGATTTTTTTTACCGTGGATGCTAATCCGTGACTAATATTAAAATTTAGAATCTTTTACAACAGATTTTAAGCCTTTTGTTGTGCATATTCTGCGGTAAAAAAATTTTTGCGACAGTTATCACCCACGGCAAAACTTTTTACCGCGGCAGTATTTACAGCACCTTTTGTCACGGATTACAACATATTTTATCTGCGGTAAAATGTTACTTTTTTTTTGTAGTGACATGATAATACAAACCAATTTGAACTCATCTTGTTTAAGTCTATTCTTACAAGTTAAAATAAAATCCTTAAAGTGGATTGAACTAGCAATTGACACCTCCTGCATGAAAGGTAAGAAAGTCGAACATCCTTTTAATAGTTGTCAACCCTAAAAAGTATGAGCCATAGATTTAGGGATTCTAGCCACAAGATATCCTCTGAAACTCCACGGTTCGCGAGATTCACCATTGAAAGAAGCCATTAATGACGAGCCTTCCAAATGAATAACTTAATTTTTAGAGGAAATTTGTTACGCCATAAGAACTTCAACCACTACTCCATCGAACTCAAGCCTGAAGAGCTATGCTTAGGCAACAACGAACGCTCCACCCAATAGCCGCCCTTACCAAATACACCCTCATCTTATAGAAATGCCAAATTAAATAGTCATCAACCCGAGTGATAGAGGGAGGGATATTCATAATTGTGCCAGCATCAACCCGAAGAAAAACTGACCTTACAAGTTTCTCATTACATCCTCCAAAAAGGATTTCAGCTGTAGCATTCTCCCTTAGGATCAGAGAGAATATGGTTTGAAGGTGGTAGGTCATGGCAGCCACTGAACCTTGTAAACCAACACTGAAAAACAATTTCCTACAGGCCACCTAGAAGCAAACTCTTTCATAGAAAAGAATCACAACCCCAAACTTAGCAATAAGAAAATTATCCGAATAAGTGTCGGCTGTTGGGATTTATACCATAAATCTTGTAATTGTGAACGGTGTTAGACATAAATAAAGATTAAAGTTTATCATTCAAATTAAAAGTGTTTTACATTTGTTCATACATTTATATTGTGCAAGTAACATCCGAGATTGTAAGATGTAATTTCAAAATGGGTATATGAAAGTCACATACAGTATGATTCATTTTGAGACATGCAATCTAAAGAGTCCGTAGAGAGCAAACAAAGCGGGTACTTTGTTTGTGGTTGATCTACTGCTGCGGTCCATTCTGTAATGTACAGTGGTCTTATCCTAAACCACTCATGTAGTTAACATGAGAATGAAGTCACCTTATATGATAAGATCATATAGGACTGGGCCACGATTTATACGAATACCAAGATCCGTAGTAGTAGATGAGATTCATATATATCGACAAACGATGGCTATTTTATAGGTGATCTTAATCCTAAGTGTTTTATCGACTATTGGATCGTAGCTTTTGATTTACCATGAGTGAGGTCGATGTAGTATTCTCGACCAATACCTCCGTATCTTAGAGTTGCGGTTTGACTTGTGGCTGGGAAGGTATGAACACAATAATGGAATCCACTCTTTCTTGATTAAAATAGATGAGTAGTTCCCTTAAAGGTGTATTCAGGGCTTGGACAATTATGAGATTTCTCCTTCTTCCGTGAGGAGGACAGGATTTAATTGTTCATTATAGAATCAACGGTGCTTAAAGGAATAGATATAACTAGAGAGGTATAACGGACATTATGACCCATCTCTAGTTATAAACTACTTGTGGAGGATTACACTATATGGAAATAGCTATATCAATGGACACTGAGACTTCAGATTGTATAAATATGTCTACAGTTCTGAGAGTGCAGCCTCGAGTTTTTAGTAGAATAACTCCGAGGTTAATAATCATGAAATATTAATCAAAGAGTTTAATTAAAATTACTAAGTATTATTGGAGCTCAAAACTGTGGGACCATTAGGTCCCTTTACTAGCCCTTATGGTTGTTGGGAACAAGGGTTACGGTAAATTAATTGGGATTGTCCAATTAATAGTGTTACGAAAGTAATATAATTTAATAATAGAGAATTAGTTAAATAATGTGATTATTTAATTAACCACTTAATAATTAATGAAATTAATAATTGTGAATTATTAATTATTCTATTTATTAAATAGGAGGTTGTAGATTTAAACTATGACAGAGATAATAGAATTAAAATAATTTGATTATTTAAATTGTCCCACAGGTCACCTGTTCAAATATCTAGGGAGATCAAACAAAAAGGATTTATAATTCTATTTTAACTTAGTCAACTAAAACCTTAGAGCAGTGTTATATTACTAAGAAATTTACCTAATGCAATAGGCAACACAAAGGGATATTTGGCCAGCATAAAGAGAGAGAGAAAAAAAAGTTTTTTTTTCCTGACTCTTCCTGTCTTGCAGGGTGCGGCCCGACCAAGGGAAGAAGAAGTCTTCTTCGCCTTTCTGCTACCTCCATCTCTCCATCCGTGATATGCCCACACACGCGTTATAAGACCGTGGGTCATAGCTCGGAAGGCTTGGTGGTGAATCAAGAAGTCTGAGAATCAAAACGCAACAAAAGGTAATTGTTAGTAATATATTCATATTCGCATGTATACAGGAACTCGTTTCTTGATTGAAAATAATTTTCAAACATAATAAATTTTTTTGAAACCCATTCCACATTGTTTATTCGATAAATCATTATTTTTCTTCCCTTCACCGGCCTCCTTTGACAACTTCAAATTTACCGGAGGAGATTCTAGAGGTGGAGTTCATGTAGTCATCGCCACCAACTAATTTTTTTTTAGATTTTATATTAATGTATAAAATAAATAAAATTGTTTAAAGAAAATAATTTATTTTTATGTTTGAAGTATTTCAAATTTTTATATACTTTTTAATACATATGAGGGCTTAATTATCTTTTAACATAAATAATGAGGGTATTATAAAAATTTCATAAGTTTTGAACATAACTTCTCCAATAATGAGTTTTTAAAAACAAACCCCAACCAACTTCTTAAAAGTTGATTATGGGAGAAGCAGACTATAAAATAAGTGGGCTTTTTTTTTTGTCAAAATTTATAAAATAAGTGATTATTTTTAAAGAAAATAATAATTCAATTCAATTTCATAAAATAGTTCAATTTAATTTCATGTACCAAACACGCAATTAATGTAAAGAGCGATTATAATTTTAAGTTTCAATGAAATAAGAGAGTTATATGTTATAATAATTTTGTTTAATATTATTATTTGGATAAAGTAATATTATTGTACTTAATATTGAATGAATTCATGTATTTATAGGTCATTAAACAAACTACCTCCTGAAATGGTAAATAGGGATTGACCAAATTGAAAAGTCAATCAAATGCATGGCTGGGATCAATCACTATTAGGTAGAGGAATCCTATTGCTTAGTCAAGTCAGCTTGGCAATCCTTTGATAAAGACCGTGAAATTCTACAAGAAAATTACCGAAAATACCAAAACCAAGTACCACAACATAGATGACATTGCATACATGCGTACATGTTCGAGACCACGAGTTACAATAAAATAATAACCAAAAAAAAGAGAAGTAGAAAAACAAATAAGGAGACACCAAATGTTTGAGGAGAGTTAGAAAGTACAAATATTTTATTTAAAAATATGTTCAAATAGTGTATTATATGTGTTAGGAATTTTCGCAGCGGAAGATAATTATGACGACAAAATAGAGAAATAAATAGAATAGTGGAGACACAAAATTTACGTGGTTCGGCTTAAAGCCTACATCCACGGGCGAAGACGATCAAAAGAATTTTACTAAAATGGAGATATTACAAGACAAGAGAATTTCTCTCAAAACCCAAAACCCCAATACACCCAATAATACTCTCACAAGATCTCAAGCTCACTTCTCTCAAATAATTCTCTCTCTTGAGAATTCTCTCAATAGTTTGGATGGTTTACAAATGAAGAGAAGGGAGATATTTATAGGAAAATTTTAGTACTATTCACAGTTACTGTTCACGCGTATAGGCTTGGACAAATTCAAGACATATCAACAATATGATTTTTAATTAACTCACCATTTACCGTACCATCTCATAATTAATATAGGAGTAATATTAAACTGTTCAAAATATTTGTCTAAAATTATGTCTAAATGATGTGACATGTGAATTATAACTAACAAATCATCCACCACACTATCTAGATGCCATATCATTTGGGCATAATTTCGGATAAATAAGTTGGACAGCTTAACATTACTTTTAATATGATGATTATAAGTCACACCGTTTCATCATTTTAACATTATAATTTTGGATAAAATATTTAGATAACCTAATATCACTTTATATGTATATATAGTGAAAGATGACCCAAGACGTGGTAATGTAATGAACTGTTGATTGAGTTCTTATAGTTTTTAATTGATCAAACGGCCGGCATGCAATGATACGAACACCTCCATGAAAGCGAGGTGTGAAGTATTCGTCCTGTTTGGACGGCCAGTTAAGGGACGAGTCAAAATGATCGTTAATCAGTTTATTAAATTTGACATTTTATCTCATTCAAAGGATCGTGAACATAATTATGGTGTTATAATATTTTAAGATATATTGTAAACAAAATTTGGAAAATGTTATTGACAATTTTTAGAGTAATGTTATTGGAAATGTTCAGTATTTCTTCACATAATAATTTTTCCCCTGGTGTCAAATGTCAATTTATATAATTGATTTGTAAGTTTTAAAAAGTAGAAAACTGTTTGGTGATTGAGATGTTATTTTCATGGATATTTCTGTATCTTAAAGTTAGCAATATTGATATGGTTTGTAATATCTTTTCTATAAAATATTCTAAAAACTAACTGTAATATTTTCATTAAATATCGATATCGGTAAAAATATATTGTAATTTTACATAATATCGTGAAAATTTCCATAAAATATCGAGAAAATATAATAAAAAATCCGGTATATTTCCATTAATGTAAAATGAGAAATTGATGATATTTCGTAATGTTTTATTTACATTTTTGTTTATTTTTTTAAAACAATATATTTACTCATATTTAGCTTTTTATTGTGTTAATTTTAATGGATTCCGAACAAAAAAAATATAACAATCTATAACTATACTTTATGAAATCATGTTATATTTGAATCACCTAGGTTTTCGTTTTGGTACTAAAATTTTTATGACTGGTATGATGCAAAATTATTAAAAATAAATGAAGTTTTTAGTGGAAGATTTTCAATTTTTATATAGTTCGTACATGCATATATTCATATTTTATAGCATATACTTGTTACATATTATATGTTTTTGAAAAAAAAGGTATTCTCTTTATTAGATTATTGATTATTTTAACCTTTTTTTTGAGCTTAAATAAAAAAAAAATTATATTTTTAGCCAAATTTCTATACAACCTGTAATTTTTACATCAATTTTATCGATATTTTAATCAAACTGTAGTACCGACATTTCTGTCAATATCGCCTATTTTCATCCTTGCTCATCACAAATTTTTTCACTCATAAAATTACAAGAGAGCTTACCTGAAAGAGAGAAAATTTTATCAATATTGTGGGATTAATTTGTCACACTCATTAAACTACACCAGACCTTAGTTAAGATGATATTATAAATAATCAGGATTCCAGAGGCTCTCCTCCTTCTAGTGGGATTAAATTATATCAATCTATGAACATTTCAAGTTCAGCATATATACATCATGTCCCCTATCAGTTAGCACATTGTGTTATTTGTTTGAAAAATTCTGTTCCATCGTCTCTTCCACTGGATGCAATCTAAATAAACTACTTGAGAGTTTTTTTAGTTACATGTCAATGGTGAAGATTAGATAGATTCATGTACAAAGCACTTAATATATTTAAAGCAATATTTTAATTAAATAAATATCCTAAATAATTAAATAGAAGATAAAGAGGAAAACAGTGGCTGGCCATCACCATCCAATGGTGATGAACGCAGTGGGGATTAACATTTATAATTGAAGTCAAAGCACTCGATCAGTGGCTCATTTGTAAAAAAAATAAATACTAATAATGATATTTTAAAGAATAACATATTGAATATTCGATTGATATTGAACAAATAAACATAGCAGTTGTCAACTCTTATAATTAATAATTTTATTAAATAAATAAATAAATAATATATATATATATATATATATATATAATTATATATCTATATATATAATATATATATATATAACCAGTCGTATATACCTAGAAGATATGAGATTCTTTGTCTAAAAGATTCTTTTTTATAAATACTCTGTATCAACCAATAGTACTAATACAGTATAAGTCATATGGCGATATGTAATCTTACGATGAGCTCAAATTATTTGACTAAATCTTAAAAATTTGGATGAAATTTGTGACAAATATTAAAAATTTTGATCGTGAATATTCAGCAAGAAATTTTTTTTGCAAACAATTATTATTCGTGGTAAAACTTTTTATCATATATTAATTTGTAACGTTTTTTTACCGTAAATTACAATATATTTCTTACACGATAAAAAGTTTTTTTTTTTTTTTTCAGTAGTGGGTGTTTTCATCTTTTCATATGTTCTTTTAGAAGTGCTTTTTACGAAGTCTGTGTGTATATTATTAAAAAAAAAAAAAAAAAAAAGAGCTAAATGAATGTGATATAGATAGCCAGCTCAAAAGTATCCATTCTTGTACTGAGCTGGAATATTAAGGATTTGTTTGATTACATCACGGGTTTGGAATTTTTTATTATTAAATATTCAATTGTTTTCTCATAATAATATTGGATCTAAAGTGAGCACACTTTTCAATAAAGCAAGTGAGGATTTACATAATTGCGTTACATAAAAAATATGAAGTATTTATTTAAATAACAAATCTAAGTAAAATTTATAAGAAACTAAATCACAACATGCCTTTATAGATCTGAAATCATGGATTTGCCGACATTACTGGATCAATGATGCTGTTTTCAGGAAGATTATTTGTCTTCAATTATTATTAGCTATAGCTAGTGAGTGTATGACAGTGGAATACGTTGATGGTTTTTGTAAGCAAGCTTGTGTTACTATGGATATTTAGTCAAACAAAACCAAAAGCAAGTTTTTGTAAGCAGAAGATATTGAAACTCTCTGACCCTAACCCACTTTGAGATAATTAACTTTAAACTTTTTAATTAAGGTTAGTGGTGAGAGATTAAGTCTCATTATATATTTAACAGTATATGTGAATAGTTTTATATTTTTATTATAAAAATGCATATTTAGACTATGTATTTAATGATTGATCTCAACAGATTATTAATCTTATAATTGTACCACTCAAAATAATAAAAACATATAGCTAGAAAATGAGGTCGGGAATAATTCCTACTTATTATCAAAGCGCTTCTTGAGCACCAACAAGCTGCTTAATTGTCTTCCACATGGAGCGATAATCTCAAGTTAGCCTGTCTCTTTACGTCATGCCTAATTTAAAAATTTAAACAAAAATAATCAAGCAAATGAAGTTTGAATAAGTTAATGTTAAAGGCCAGTACTGATGTCACTGCCTTAGATCCATCACTGAATAATAACTATAAAACTAAAAAGAAGGCTGTGATGGCTACATAAATAATTGTCTGGTTAGAGGAGAATCAAACGATTTTTAAATGTTAAATTGATTAAAAAGTAATTTTAGTGGTCTTGAAAGCATCATTCGAGAGTTATTTAGGGCATATTAGAAAGTGACATTATTGTTAAAGAACATGCAAATTGGAGGTATTGAGATAGATACCAAATGGGGGGTTGTTGATGGTGTTGTCATTTTTTCAAATATTAGAGATGTAGTCATATAAACTATTTGGTTAAGCTGTTGTTGTCTTGATTTAAATTTTAATTAGGGTTGTTGTGTGAAGAGAGTGATCACTTTCTATTCATAATCTAATTATTGTTGTTCATCATGATGTGCTCACCAACTATTTAAGATAACTGCATGCAATTCCATTTAAATAGAAGAAACTTAAAGAAGAAAAGAAGAAAAAATTGTACTCAGAATTTAGGCATTTGTAATTTGTAATGTGTTATGCTTATTTTAATGGGAACCTTCTTGCATTTTATTTTAAAGGCATCAACTTGCTGCAAATAGCTGCTGTTCCATTAAAAGAATTGTGTATTTGAAATTGATGTTGGGTTGGTTATAAAGACTGAATCAGTAATCAATTACTTTTGGGCAGTGGGTTGAGCCTAGAGTTTGCAAAACAAAACTTAAAGTCAGCATTCTCGATTTCATTAGGAGTTTTGGAATCGGAGAGAGATCTATACCGGGTGGAGAAGTTCAATGGGTTGAAATTTAGTTTTTGGAGGATACAAATGGAGGACTAGTATTTGTACTAGAAGGATGTGTATAAACCGTTGAAAGGAGTAAAGTCAGAAACCATGGATGAAAAGGTTGGAGGGTTTTAGACTGTTGGGATTTACCCTAAAGACTTGTATTTGTAAATGAGATTAAACATTAATAAAAGTAATTATTATTCATTCAAATAAAAGTAGTTTATTTAAGTTCATACATTTTATAATGTACGTGTAACATCCAAGATTGCAAAATGTAATCTCAATATGAGTATATAAGAGTCATATACAAAAGGATTCTTTTTGAGACTTGTAATCTAAAGAGTCCGTAAAGAGTAAACATAGCTGGGTACTTAGTTTGTACTTGATATACTGCTGTGATCCATTCTGTAATGTACAGTGGTTTTATCCTAGACCACTTATGTAGCTGACATGAAATGAAGGCACCTTATATGATGAGATCATATAGGACTGAGCCATAATTTATATGAATCTCTCACTAAGATTCATTTAGTAGATGAGATTCATATATATCGACATATGATGGCTATTTATGGGTGATCTTAATCCTAAGTGTCTTATCGACTCCTTCAGGTTAGATCGTGACTTTTGATTTACCATGAGTGAGATCGGACGTAGTTTTCTCGATCAATACCTCCGTATTTTGGACTTACGGTTTGGCTTGTGGCTGGGAAGGTTTGAACTCAATATCGAAATCCACTCCTTCTTAATTGAAGTAAATGAGTAGTTCCCTTAAGGGTTGATTCAGAGCTTGGACAATTATGAGGCATCTTTCTTCCGTAATAAAGATAGGATTTAATTGTTCACTATAGAAACAACGGTGCTTAAAGGAAAATATATAACTAGAGGAGTATAACGGACATTATGACCCAGCTTTAGCTATGAACTACTTGTGAAGGATCACACCATATGTAATTAGCTATATCGATGGATACTGAGATTTCAAACTATGTAAAACATCTGCAGTTTTGAGAGTTCAGCTTCGCGTTTTTAGTGGAATAACTCTGAGTTAATAATCATGGAATATTAAATAAAGAGTTTTAATTAATATTTCTAAATATAATTGGAGCTCAAAACTGTAGGCCCATTAAGTCCCCTTGCTAGCCCTTAAGGTTGTTGGTAATGAGGTTCACGGTAAATTAATTGGATAGTTCAATTATTATTATTATGAAAGTAACGCGGTTTATTAAAGAGAATTAATTAAATAATATGATTGTTTAATTAATAATTTAATAATAAAATTAATAATTTAGAATTATTAATTTAATATTAAATGGGAGGTTATAACTTCGAACCTTGATAAAAGGGAAAGTTAAATAATTAGATTAAAAGTCCCTAGAGGTCAAAAGTTCAAGTATCTTTAGGTGATTAAATAAAAATATAATTGATAATTCTATTTTGACTTGGTCAAACCCTGTAGATTAAATGAATAATAAGTGTTATATTCTTTTAATTCGCAGGCAAACTATCAGTTTTTTCAAGAAAAAGAAAAACTAAAACCCTAGGCACACAAGGGTCCGGCCAAAGCAAGAAAAGAAAAGAAAAATAAAAGTTTTTTTTTTCTCTTATCTCTCACCCAAGCTTGTGTGGCTGGCCATTGAAGAAAGAAGGTGTCTTTCTGTAACATCCCGGATTTTGGATAATTAAATTTATATATGTGAATATAAATTTTGTAATTGGAAGGGGTGTAAATGTAATTAAAAGTATGTTTATTTTTATGATTTCCAGGTGGACCAGATGGAACGATCCAAAAATGATGCAAGAAAAAGGAAAACTGAAGAGAGAGCATCGCGACCTGGTCACCGCGACCACAGGTCG